>JAEOAD010000036.1:1800000-2222500 GCA_036365145.1 Orientallactaga sibirica
GGAATTGAACCCGGGTCCTTAGACTTTGCAGACAAATTCCTTAGCTGCTAAGCCATCTATCCAGCCCTGGATTTTCATTATTGTGGTTTGAATATGAAATTTTCACCATAGGCTCTTGTGTTTGAACTCATGATCTCCAGCTGGTGGTGCTGTTTGGGAAGAAGGTAGATCCTTGCTGGAGGAAGTGGTTCACTAAGTGCAGGTCTTGAAGTTTTGTTTTTTGTTTTTAATTAATTAATTTATTTATTTTCAAGCATAGAGAGAGAAGAGAGACAGAGAATGGGCATGTCAGAGCCTCTAGCCACTGCAAACGAACGCCAAATGTGTGCACCCCCTTGTGCATCTGGCTTATGTGGGTCCTGGGGAATTGAGCCTCGAACCAGGGTCCTTAGGCTTTTCAGGCAAACGCCTTAACCACTAAGCCATTTCTCCAGCCAGAGCCATGTATGTATGTATGTATGTATGTATGTATGTATGTATGTATGTATGTATTTGTGAGCAGAGAGAGGGGGCAATATGCACCAGGACCTCTTGCTGCTGCAGACTAACTCCAGATAATATGCATCACTTTGTGTATCTGGCTTGTCATGGGTACTGGGGAATTGAACATATTAAGAGAGAGATGGCTTAGTGGTTAAGGCCCTGCCTCCTAAGCCTAAGAACGCTGGTTCCAATCTCCAGCGGTTCCAATCTCCAGGTCCCACGGTTAGCCAGATGCAAAGTGACGCAAGGGCGCAATGCCACATTTGCCCACAAGGGGGCACACACATCTGGATTTCGTTCACAGCAGCTGAGAGACTGCTGGCGAGCCCATTCTTTGTCTCCTTCTCCCTCTCTCTCTGTCTGTCTCTTTCTGTGTCTCTCTCAAAAAAAAAAAAAAAAAAAAAAAAAAATCTGTGAGCTGGAGAGATGGCTCCGCAGTTAAAGGCACTTGCCTGTAAAGCCTGATGAGTTAAAGTCACTTTCTTATAAAGCCTTGGTTCCCCAGTTTCCTCATAAAGCCAGATGCACAGTGGCACTTGTGTCTGGAGTTGGTTTGCAGTGGCTAGAGACCCTGGTGCACCCATTCTCTCCCTCTCTCTTTCTCTCTTTCTGGCAAGGTGGTGCACATCTTTAATCCCAGAACTTGGGAGGCTGAGGTGGGAGCTTGCTGTGAGTTTGAGGCCAGCCTCGAGACTAATTCCAGGTCAGCCTAGGCTAGAGGAAGATCCTACCTCAAAAAAGCAAAACAAGCCAGGTGTGATGGTGCACACCTTTAATCCCAGCATCAGAAGGCAGAGGTAAGAAGATCACCATGAGTTCAAGGCCACCCTGAGACTACATAGTGAATTCCAGGTCAGCCTGAGCTAGAGTGAAACCCTACCTTGAAAAACAAAAACAAAAGTCATTTCTATCCCTTCCCTTTATTTCTCTGGTGATGTCTCAAATACTAGTAAGGTACACTATCTACTGCAGTTCCTCAGCCACTCCAAGTGTGTACTGTTTCTGTCCCACAACACAAATTGGGATGACACTAGCCTCCAAAATGCAGTCTGTCTTCAGAGTATTGAAGAAGGACTGGATCTTAGGCAGAGTGAGAGGAGCCCATTCCCCAACTTGTTTACACAGATACCTAAGACCCTGTTTTAACAAATGTTCTGTGAAGACCCATCTTCTATGGCCAACCGTATTCTCACAGTTTACAGATTCAATACTTGCTTTCTTGTGTGTTCTAAAGAACAAGGGTCCCTTTTATTAAAATATGTTTATTTGGGGCTGATGAGATTGTTTAGCAGTTAAGGCACTTGCCTGAGAAGCCTAAAGATCCATGTTTTTACTCTCCAGATCCCACCTTAGCCAGATGCACAAAGGTGAGGCAAGTGCAAGGTTACACATGCCCACTAGGTGGTGCAAGCATCTGGAGTTCAATTTGTAGTGGCTGAGGCCTTGGTACACCAATTTTCTCTCTCCCTCCCTCCCTCTCTCTCTCTCTCTCTCTCTCTCTCTCTCTCTCTCTTTTTCTCTCTCTCTCTCTCAAATAAAAATAATTAATTAAAATTTTAAGCCGAACTTCATCACTGAAGTAGAACTAAAATGAACCTAGCATGGCTCAGGGAAATTCACGGAAGAGGGAGCGGAAAGAGTGTTAGAGCCACAAATTGGGTCATTATGCACAGAGACTTTGCCTCTCCTCCATAACTGTTGGCTACCCCATAATGTACAACCCACATTCCCCAATGAGGGTCCCTTCGGAGGGGGGAGGAGAGGGAGGGGACTACTGGAGGCACGAACATGAATGTAAAATTAAAATAAAAAAAAGTAAGCCAGGCATGGTGGCACATGCCCTTAATCCCAGCACTCAGGAGGCAGAGGTAGGAGGATCGCCAAGAGTTCGAGCCCACCCTGAGACTATACAGTGAATTCCAGGTCAGCCTGAGCTAGCATGAGACCCTACCTTGAAAAACCAAAAAAAAAAAATTTCTTAATATGTTTACTTATTTATTTGAAAGAGCGTAATTATGGGTGTATCAGAGCCTCCTGCTACTGCAAACAAACTCCAGACTCATGCACAGTTTTGTGTACCTGGCTTTATGTGGATACTGGGGAGTCAAATCCAGGCCGTCAGGCTTTACAATCAAGTACTTTTAACTACTGAGCAATTTGTCCAGCCCAAGGATCCCTTTCAATCTGGAAGTCTCTAATCCTTACACTTTTCCTTCTCCATTTCACCTATCAATTCTGTTATATTTTTCCTTACTGGTTTACTGTTTTTCATTTTTGTTTGTTTTCAAGATAGAGTCTCACTCTAGCCCAAGCTGGCCTGGAATTCACTATGTAGTTTCAGGCTGGCCTCCAACTCACAGTGATCCTCCTGCCTCTACCTCCCCAGTGCTGGGATTAAAGGTGTGCACCACCACAGCCAGCTAACTGGTTTACTGTTTTCCAGTCCCAGCTGCAGAGTAAGGTGCCATAGGGCAGGGGCTTTGTTTTGCTCACCACCTTAACTCCAGCACCAGTACCAGTGTCTGCTACATGACAGATTCCCAAAAAGTATTTGCTGATGACTGAAGTCTAAACATAGACTCTGAAAAGAAATGTTTCTCTTACAGACATGTACTTTGTAGAGGTCCAACTCTGCCTTATCTTCAAGAGCATTTTGGTGTCTTTAATTTCCACCATTTTGGTAATCTGTGGCCTGTTCACACAAGTGGCCTTTTTGATGGACAACATCACATTGTATGTGTGGCTTTTCAAGGTAGGGTCTCATTCTAGCCCAGGCTGACCTGGAATTCACTATGTAGTCTCAGGCTGGCCTCAAACTCATGGTGATCCTCCTACCCCTGCCTCCCAACTGCTGAGATTAAACGGGTGTGCCACCACGCCCAGCTCATATGTATTCTACCACTATTCCTACCAAAGTTTTGTCACTACTCAGTTCAAAGGGACTGCTCTCCTCAGTATTGTCTGACAATGGGCTGGTGTCCAGGCTGTATGTTGAGGGAACAATTCCTGATTCATGCTCTTGTTCTGGACTCTCCTAGATAGAGCCTCATAAAAAGTATCCTAAATGAGAATGAGATATTGTGAATGTAAAGGTTAGTGGCTTGAACACTAGCATTTCTCTTCCCTTTGTATCCCTGAATTGATCAACTGTATAGACTGTAGCAGTTTAGGGCAACATTAGCTCCAGGCATTTCTTTCTTTCTTTCTTTCTTTCTTTCTTTCTTTCTTTCTTTCTTTCTTTTTTTTCTTTTTTTATTTATTTTTATTTTTTTGGACAAGATCTCACTGTACAGCCTAGGCTGGCCTTGAACTCTTTTTTTCTAAATATTTATTTATTTATTTATTTATTTATTTATTTAAGAGCGACAGACAGAGAGAGAAAGAGGCAGAGAGAGAGAATGGGCCTGATTGAGTTCTTTCGTACAAATCCACTGGCAAGCAGGGTATGTTAGTGCACGCCGGTAATCTCAGCTCTCAGAAGGCAAAGGCGGGATTGTTGCAAGTTAAGGTCAGTTTGGTCTGCATAGCAAGTTCCTAGCTGGCCAGATATTCATAATGACTTTATCTCAGATTACATAAATATAAATTGGCAAATGTCTTCAATATTACAAGAACAGCTATAGAGATGACTGATGTCTTCATCTTGGTAGCAGTGTTTTCCCATGAAAAGGGAAAGATGGGCAAAGAAGATTCAACATGGTGTTAGGAAAATACTCATCTACTCCTCTCTGAAAATTATTTTAATAACATAGCTTGAAATTTTCAATTGCCTTTTCATCATCTATGCAGATAATCATAAGACTTTTCTTTTTAGATATAATATTAATTATATTCATAAATTCCCTAAATTGACTTATCTTTTCATTCCTGAAAATTTTTCTATTTTGTTGTAACATTTTATGCATTTGATTTTATTTGCTAATGCTTTATTTATTTAATTATTTAGCCTTGAAATACACAGAGAGATTTATCAGTTTTCTCTCATATTATTTTCATGTTTTTTTTTTCCTTTTCTATGCTTTGGAATAGAGCTGATTTTAAAGGTTATAAAGTCCCATTTTGGGCCTGGGCAGTTGTATATGCCTTTAATCCCAGCACTTGGGAGGTTGAGGTAGGAGGATAGTAGTAAGTTCGAGGCCAGCTTGAGAGTGCATAGTAAATTCCAGGTCAACCTGGGCTAGAACGAGACACAACCTCAAAAAAATTGGAGAGATAGCTTAGCAGTTAAAGTGCTTGCCTGAAAAGTCAAAGGACCCAATTCCCCAGTACCCACATAAAGCCAGATACACAAGATGGCACATGTGTCTGTATGACTGGAGTTAGAGTTTGTTTGTAGCGGCTAGAGGCCCTGGCATGCCCATTCTATCTACCTTTCTCCTCTCTCTCTCTCTCTCTCTCTCTCTCTCTCTCTCTCTCTTTCAAATACATTTTTTTGTTTTGTTTTTGTTTTTTGAGGTAGGGTCTCACTCTAGCCCAGGCTGACCTGGAATCTACTCTGTAGTCTCAGGCTGGCCTTGAATTCATAGAGATCCTCCTACCTCTGCCTCCCTAGAGCTGAGATTACAGATATGCAACACCATGACTTCTCTGAGCTGAGTGTGGTGGCTCATGCCTTTAATCCCAGCACTCCAGAGGCCGAGGTGGGAGGATCACCATGAGCTCAGCCTGGGCTAGAGTGGGACCCTACCTCGAAAAATCAAAAAAATAAAATAAGTAATAAGTCTTCTTTGGGGACTGGAGAGGCGGTTCAGCAGTTAAGGCATTTGTCTGCAAAGTCTAAGTACATGTATCTGGAGTTCATTTGCAGTGGCAGAAGGCCCAGGCATGCCCATTTTCACTCTCTCAGTCTCTCAATTTATTTAAAGCCAGGCATGGTGTTGCATTTCTTTAATCACAGAACTCAGTAGGCAGAAGTAGGAGAATTGCTGTGAGTTCAAGGCCAGCCTGAGCACACAGAGTGGATTCCAGGTCAGCTTGGGCTGGAGGGAGACTCTACCTCAAAAAAAAGTGACTTACTACTAGTACTGGGTGCCTTCCCTGGGCTTCTACTGGACAGTGTTCATTCCTGTACAACTACATTATTTTGAAATAATCCATTAGAGGCCTTTTATCCTCCACTGTCCAAAAGTTTCTTAATGATAAAGACATTACATTATCTCCACTTTTTAATTTTCAGTGTCTATTGCCAAAATTATGCCTGACAGAGTAGGAGCCTCAATAAATATTTGGTGAATTGACCTTGGATCAGACTCTTCCAACAAATGCCCCTCTCTTCCTTCCTTCCTTCCTTCCTTCCTTCCTTCCTTCCTTCCTTCCTTCCTTCCTTCCTTCCCTCCCTCCCTCCTTCCTTCCTTCCTTCCTTCCTTCTTTCCTTCCTTTCCTTTCCTTCCTTCCTTCCTTCCTTCCTTCCTTCCTTCCTTCCTTCCTTCCTTCCTTCCTTCCTTCCTTCCTTCCTTCCTTCTTTCTTTCTTTCTTTCTTTCTTTCTTTCTTTCTTTCTTTCTTTCTTTCTTTCTTTCTGGAGGTAGGGTCTCACTGTAACCCAGGCTGACCTGGAATCTACTCTGTAGTCTCAGGCTGGCCTTAAACTCACAGTGATCCTCCTACCTCAGCCTCCTGAGTGCTGGGATTCAAGGAGTGCAGTACCATGCCAGGCCATATGCCTATTTCTTTTCCTACTACTAACCTTGTAATCTATCCAAGAGCTCACAGCAAAATTGGAGGAGTCATTTCTAATGACTATACACTTCATCTTCAGCTTGTTCTACCAATTCTTATTTCAAAGTGTCCCAAGGTCACCTACACTCTGCCTGTTGTAGTCAGGTTCGCATTGCTGGCAGAAAACACCTGAGCAAGAGCAGCTTATGGGGGGGGGGAAAGGGGTTTTACTTTGGCTTATAGACGCGAGGGAAAGCTCCATGATGGCAGGGAAAATGATGGATGAGCAGAGGGTGGCCATTGCCACCTGGCCAACATCAGATGGAAAACAGCAACAGAAGAGTGTGCCAAACACTGGCAAGGGGAAACTAGCTATTACACCCATAAGCTTGCCTCCAACAATACACTGCCTCCAGAAGGCTTTAATTTCCAAATTGCCATCAGATGTGGACCTAGCATTCAGAACACAGAAGTTTATGGGGCACACCTGAATCAAACCACCACACTGCTTTTCTGTGGCCAGCACTTAGTACACACCCCCATCCTTTTTGCCTAGATCACTTAGACTGCTGTTCCCATGTCTTTAACTCTTGCCTTCCTGCCTCGGAAAACCATTCTTCTGCCATCCTTTAAAAACATGGATGATTTGCATTTTTTTTTTTTTTGAGAGAGAGAGAGAGACAGAGAGAGAGGGAGAGGAAGACAGATAGAGATGGGCACGCCAGCAGCCTCTCAGCTGCTGTGAACAAAATGCAGATGTGTGCGCCCCCTTGTGGTCAAGTGTGGCATTGCGCCCTTGTGTCACTTTGCATCTGGCTAAACGTGGGACTGGAGATTGGAACCGCTGGAGATTGGAACCAGCGTTCTTAGGCTTAGGAGGCAGGTGCCTTAACTGCTAAGCCATCTCTCCAGCCCATGATTTGCTTTTGTAAAACCTGGCAGCATATTCCCATTTTTTTTTGGTGGGGGCGGGGAACAGCTCAGAATCTCTAATATTGTTCCCAAAGTCCTTGCTTCATGTGGACTCTACCTTTTTGGCCTCAATTTTGTGTCTTAATCTCCTTTCCATCCTGGCCTCTGTCTTTCCTTCTGGTTTCCTAAGCCCTTTGCCTGTCACTCTTTGCATATTCTCCTCCATTTACTTCACCACTCCCTGAACCTTCTCAATATCTTCAATCTGTATTGTGTTTTGTTTTGTTTTGCTTTGCTTTGCTTTGCTTTGCTTTGTTTTGTTGAGGTAGGGTCTCTCTCTATCCCAGGCTGACCTGGAATTCACTATGTAGTCTCAGGGTAACCTCAAACTCATGGCAATCCTCCTACCTCTGCCTCCTGAGTGCTGGGATTAAAGGTGTACACCACCATGTCCTGCTTCTATATTGGTTTTAAACCATTTTATCTGTCTGTGCTTAAGGAAGCCTTCTTGACCTTCCAGCCTGAATGATGTCCTTTGTTGAATAGTCATAATGTCTTCCGCCCTTCCTTTCCCATCCTATTAGGAATGGTGTAACAAGACACAATATGCTAAATGGTTTATAAACAACAAAGTTATTTTCACAATTCTGGAGACTGGAAGCTCAAGATGAATGTGCTAACTCACGTGTAGTGAGGTCCACTTCTTATCATTTTTTGCTATAATCCTACATGAACGAAGGAAGGATCTATCTTAGGGTCTCTTTTATAAGGACATTAATTGCTTTCATGAGTAACCACTTTCAAAAGGCCCCACTTTCTAATATCACCATTTTAGGGGCTAAGATATTAACCTATGAAATGAGGATGAGCATAGATATTTAGTCAGTTACACCTTTCCTTTATAGAGCTCATCATTACTGTGATTATTTAAGCATTCTGTTGGGTTTTTTTAATATTACTTTTTATACTTAAACATGATCTCTGGCTCCAGAGAAAAATATAATTATCTTGCTCTTGGCTGTATATTCAGCATATATTATTGTTAGAAGCCAAAGTAATGGGATTTAATAAGTATTTGTTGAATACAAATGCAAAGGTGAAGGAATGGATTCTTCAAAAAACCAATTAGTAAGCCGGGTGTGGTGGCGCACGCCTTTAATCACAGCACTTGGGAGGCAGAGGTAGGAGAATCGCTGTGAGTTCGAGGACACCCTGACACTACATAGTTAATTCCAGGTCAGCCTGGGCCAGAGTGAAACCCTACCTCGAAAAACCAAAAGGAAAAAAAAAAAAAAATTAGTCAATGAGTTGATGAATGAACAGAACTACTGAGCATTGAACAAGCCTAAAGGAACATGTGTTCCATTCCCCTCCAGGGGGAGACATAGTCCTACCAGAATTAACACGACAGCAACAGAGCAGAAAATTCTGAGATGAAATCTGTTTCTCAAGCCTCTGAACTTGCTTCAGACAACCTGATCATTTCTTTACTAGTAGGACTCTCCAGATCTGTGTGGATCATCCAACGTGCCCAGAAAGGGAACATTTCAAATCTCTGCCCATCCCTCTCATGGGCAACTTAAAAAAAACTTTCCTGCCAGTGTGTCCACTCTGTCTTTGCCAGATAATTAAGCTACAATGCCTACATTCTTGGAAGAATATAACATGTATACATTATTTCAGTATTACAATTCACAATTTTTTTTTGTTTTTTGTTTTTTGTTTTTCGAGGTGGGGTCTCACTCTAGCCCAGGCTGACCTGGAATTCACTATGTCATCTCAGGGTGGCTTTGAACTTACTGCAGTCCTCCTACCTCTTACTCCCAAGTGCTGAGATTAAAGGTGTTCACCACCACACCGGCTCTTATTTGTGGGGTTTTTTTTTTTTTTTTGCTGTCTTTTTTTCAATATCCTCAGGAAATCTTTATTATATGCAAATGTTTTAAAATTACTGCGATAGTGGAAAATACTGAGATTCTATGGGACAAAAATAATAAAGTATAGATGTAAGGGAAATTTAATTAAAGAAAAACCTGATTCATGACTTTGCCCCCTGAGCCACGGGGAAAGTTACAGGAAAGTGAAAAGGTAGCATTTTGAATACTGAGAGCTTGTCTTCCTCTGAACACTTTGTCAAAGAAGTCCTTGTTTAAGCCTGATGGTGTGCCATGGGAGGCTACTCCTGCTGCACATTAATAGTGTTCTGGTCTCTACTGAATAACTTACTCTCCTACAGGCATGAGCATAGGAAAAGCTTCTTGAGGCTTACGTTATATTTCCTTTGAACCTTTTTTCTTGTTCCACTTCCAAAATTTTCTTTTGTTTTTCTTTGGGTTTTCTATGAGCTGGTCCCTGAGCCTAAGACATACACTCCAACAAGGACGTAGAGACATTCTCCTATTCCCATCTTTGGGAGATCACATTTCTGTACTCAATTCAGTTTACATTTACAAATACCTACTATGTGTTGGGGCCACACTATGGGGACAGAACAAGAACAGGAAATCTATCTCTGTCCTAGTCGTGTTTACTATGCAACTGGAAGAACATGTATGTGCTAATACAAAGACTGTGCAGATAACAGCCAATGTCTTATATAGCTTACAAAACCACTCTTCACAAATATGGTCTAGGTTTTTGTGGAACTAACCCCGTGGAGTAGGTGCTGTTCTCCTTGTACAGATCAGTGAACTGAGACTCAGATACACAATGTAACATGCAAAGATAGGTAAAGAAACTATTGCTATTCTCAGAACTGGAACCTTGATCATCGTGGTGTTTGCATGATATTTTATTAATGTAATATAATTAAGAAATGTCATTAAAAATTGAAGAAATTCGAAAAGTAAAATATGCCATTCTATTAATAAGGGAAAGCTATTTTCCCAACTGGCCACCTGAGGCTGACACATGGTTATTTCTTCACCGTATCCTGCTCTTCGGAATGATCTTATATCTCCTTCATTCACAGAGTAACGCAAAGTTCCCTGGATGTAGTGGGGCACACCTTTAATCCCAGCATTCAGGAGGCAGAGGTATGAAGATCACTGTCTGTTTGAGGCCAGCCTGAGACTACATAGTGAATTCCAGGTCAGCCTGGGCTACAGTGAAACCCTACCAAAAAAAAAAAAAAATCCCCTTTGTTGTTTTTCTTTGGTGATGGAAGAAGTTATTTAGAAATCATCCCTCCTTCTTACCTAAGACATCTTTCTGTCATGATAGAGGATTCACTTAAAGCTAGGAAAGGATTTGGAGCCAGCAGGAGAGGAAAGCAGATCTCACTCTAAAAACAACATAAAAGCACATAGGCTCACAGGGTCAGAGTTATTATCTATCACCTGGGACACCATCATGGTCCCGCCTGCAGTCTAGATGCTAAATGGTGGTAACAGCAATCATTAGCAACCACATTACTGTCACGCTTCCAGCTCGTGTATGCCAAGCTCTGAAAATAGGAACACTAGCTGAACTGTGCCTGTCAATCAGCACCATTGAAAGGACACTCCTGCACACAGAATTGGAATTCACAGAGAAGGAAAAATGACATCTTAAAAGACTTATGGGAAACACAGCATACAAAAAGAAATAAAGAAAACTCATAAAGTCATTTTTATTCCAAACATAAAGAACAGAAATAAGTAAAATATGTAGGAATGGAATTCAGTTAGGGAATGCAAGATTCATGGGAGATTCATGGAATATGACCAAAATGTTTTGGCTCTTACTATCTTTAAGATTTTTTTTTTTTAAGTCAGGCGTGGTGGGGCATGCCTTTTTATCCCAGCAGTTGGGAAGCAAAGGTAAGAGGATTGCCCTGAGTTCGAGGCCACCCTGAGAATACATACTGAGACTACATAGTGAATTCCAGGTCAGCCTGGGTTAGAGTGGGGGGGGGAGGGTTTTTTTTAAACCAGTGTGTGTGTGGAAGGGGGAGGGTAGGTAATTCTTTGCTCCTGAATGGAAAATTAGGAAAATGCCTACTTTTGGGTTCATTCTTTAATAATAATTATTTAATAGTCACTTGAGGAAAAAGTCAGTTTTGTTTTAGTAATTAGAATGTTTCCAGTCCAAAAATGCCAACCAAATATACAAATCACCATTCTAAGAAAGCAAAGACTGCTCTCCCTTCTCTACCAGCTAGGGCCCAAGGCTGGTGGCTGCCTGACTTTAGCTTTCTCTTGGACTTACCTCCCCACCCCACCCCCACCCCACACTCACCAGCTGCTATTTGATCTGTTTGTGTAAAAGTAGGAGGAGGCAGGACAGCTGAGGGAATAGGGCAGTTCTTTGGAAAGGTAACAGTGTCTCTGACAGATGGTAAAAGCTGACTCTATTTTTTTTTCTCGAGCAGGCCTTTAAAGGGTCTTTGGAGAGTTTCATCATCCTTAAGTATGCCTGACATATTCAAGCAGTGGCCTGCAACAAACTGTGGGTCCTAGGATTCCCACGTTCATCAGTAACTTTAGGCCACCAGGTCCCTCTGAGCCTGTTGACAGCCCATTTGAATAGGATGAAAGTAACCCCTGGGGGGATTACTTATTTACTTGAGTAGTTTGTCTAAAAAACCTAAAGCTAGGAGAAAAACCCCTCAAAATTCTGCCTTCTATGTGGCCTATATTTGTCTCAGGCAAATATTCATTAGCCCTACTGATCTGGAAGTACAAGCAGATCCCACTTCCGTGACCACAAGCTTCTCACTTAAGTTAACACCTTTCAAACTCTGGTCCTAAAGAAGATAGTCAAGGAGGCTTCCAGCTCAGCTCTAGCTTGATTTCTCAGTGACCTGCTGCATGTGGTATCTTCAGCAATAGGGTCTTACCAGTTAGTTCTGGTGGGCAACCATGAACCTTGACAATAGCCTGTAATGTTTTGGGGACATCAGGTGCCTCCCTGACCAACAACTCACTGGACGGTATCTCACCCCTAGCACTGAAATTTTCCTTTAACATTCTGTGGCTTCTGGACACAGCAATTCATTCCTACAGGGTACTTCTGCCCAAATTCTCTCTCCCTCTCTCTCTTTCTCTCTCTCTTTTTTTTCTTCCTTTTTTTCAAGGTAGGGTCTCACTCTAGCTCAGGCTGACCTGGAACTCACTCTGTAGTCTCAGGCTGGCCTCAAACTCACAGTGATCCTCCTACTTCTACCTCCTGAGTGCCAGGATTAAAGGTGTGCGCCACCATGCCCAGCTATAGCCTATTTTTATCATTAGGTTGTTTAGCTTATTATTTAGGTTGTTTTTATTATTTAGTTGTTTGAGTTATTTATATATCCTGGATATTAGTTATCTGTCAGATGTATAGTTGGCAAAGATTTTCTCTCATTCTGTAGGTTGCCCCTTTGCTCTATTCACAGTATCATTTGCTCTACAAAAGCTTTTTAATTTCATGAGGTCCCAATGGTTGATTAGTAGTGTTATTCCTGAGAGACTGGGGTTCTACTGAGAAAGTCCTTATCTATGCCTATCTGTGGAAGTATTTCCCCTACTTTTTCCTTTAGTAGTTTCAGAGTTTCAGGTCTGATGTTAAGATCTTTGGTCCATTTGGACTTGATTCTTCTGTATATAGAGAGATAAGGATCTATTTTCATCCTTCTATATATAGATATCCAGTTTTTCCAGCACCATTAGTTAAAGATTCTCTCTTTTGAGACTGATTGAGAAGGGGAGGGGATATGATGGAGAGTGAAGTTTCAAAGGGGAAAGTGAGGGGAGGGAGGGAAGTACCATTGGATGTTGTCTACAATTAAAGAAGTTGTCAGTAAAAAAATAAATATTAAAAAAGATTCTCTCTTTCCTCCAATAAATAGGTTTGGCATTTGTGTCAAAAATCTAATGACTGTAGCTCTGCCTGAATTTACAACTGGGCCCTCTATTCTGTTCCATTCATCTACATGTCTGTTTCTGTGCCAGTACCATGATGTTTTTATTACTATGGCTCTGTAATATAGCTTAAAATCAGGTATGGTGATACCACCAACCTTATTTTTGTTCCTCAGAGTTGCTTTGGCTATTGAACATTTTTCTGTGCTTCTAAATTAATTTTAAGATTTTTTTTTCTATTTCAGCAAAGAATATTATTGGAAATTTTTGTTTGTTTTTTCGAGGTAGAGTCTCACTCTGTAGTCCAGGCTGACCTGGAATTCACTGTGCAATCTCAGGATAACCTTGAACTCATGGCCATCCTCCTACCTTTGCCTCCCAAGTGCTGGGATTAAAGGCATGTGCCACCACGCCCAGCTGCTATTGGAAATTTAATGGAGATTGCATTAAATCTGTAGATTGCTATTGTTAAGATAAACTTTTCACAATATTAATTTTTTCCAATCCATGAACATGGGATACCTTTCTATTTCCTAGTATCTTCTGTAATTTCTTTCTTGAGTGTTTTAAAGTTTTCATTGTAGAGATCCTTCACTTCTTTAGTTAGGTTTATTCCAAGATTATTTATTTATTTTATTTATTTTATATTAGTAGGGTTATGGTATTCACTGGAGGATCATGAAGACCTCAGTCAGTCCCTGTGGGTGGCTGGGGACCATACCTCAAGCTATTCGTACCCACTCTGTGGCTCTTACAATCTTTCCGTCCCCTCTTCTGCAATGTTCCCTGAGCCATAGCAGGCCTGTTGGCAGTCTGATTTAGTGTTGAGTTCTCTGTAGCCTCTGTATTTTTGTTTTGATAGGCTTTGATTGATCACCATGTTTGTCACCATCAACCAGGGGCTGGTTGTCAGGCTATGATATGATACAGGATTTCAGGATTCAGGAGAAGTCTCCCAGAATTTATGAACCCCAAGTTTTGGGTTCTGTCCCACCTTTAACAAAGAATTGATAAAGATGGACTCAAGAAGGATAAATTCTGAATTATTAAGTTTATTGAGGGGAAATCACAAATTGTAGGGTTTAGAAAACATGCTCTCATGTGGAAACACTGCATAGTTTATAAGGTTTGTTTAATAGAAATTGAGGTTTTGGAGGAGAAACTGAAGTAGAGCCACAGGCATGTGGACTTCAGAGAAACCGAGGCTTGTAAAGAAAAATTAGAGTAAAGCTGCTAGCACGTAGACTTGAGAGACTCAGGCTTTTAAAAGAGAGATTAAAGCTGCTGGCATGTGGAAGGTAGAATCTAGGAGCTTGTGTAAGGAAACTTGGGATGAACTCGCACGTGGTAGATTCAGAAACCAGAGGAAAATTATGCAAGTAATCAAAGAGAGGAGGTTACCCCAAACTATAAAGCAGAAACAAGCAGAAAAGTCATCCAAACTAAGAAACAGTTTTATGCTGTCGTCCCCTCCTACCTCCAGCCAGGCTAGATGAGGAAGAAGCCAGACTCATGTGTATTCTTGTGGCCCTAGTGAAGACAGGTAGCAGGACCAGCAGAGATATAGAGCTGAGCTGAGCTGACCAGAGTGGAGAAGTGGAGTTCTGGACAGGAAGAAGACAGGAGCCTTTATAGACAAGGGGAAGACTGGATTGGTTAGTGAATTTAGAGGGCCAACCATCCTGGTCATCTGTCTAGGTAGCATGCTAGACGGGGAAGCAGGGGGCCCTGAAGATTAGTCTCTATGAGAAACGAGTTCCATTTTTGTCAAGTTCTGTTTTTGTGGTAGGGTGAGATGGCATGTAAGGTGGTATCTCCTGGTTTTCTCTTTGAGCCTCAATTCCTAACCAAAGCTGCCTTTAAAAAAAAAAAAAAAAAAAAAAAAAAAAAGAGCCGGGAGTGGTGGCGCACGCCTTTAATCCCAGCACTTGGGAGGCAGAGGTAGGAGGATCACCATGAGTTCGAGGCCACCCTGAGACTACATAGCTAATTCCAGGTCAGCCTGGACTAGAGTGAAACCCTACCAAAAAAAAAAAAAAAAAAAAAAAAAAAAAAAAAAAAAAAAAGAAAGAAAGAAAGAAAAGGGGAAAAAAAGCTAGCTTTCTCCTATCCTCCTTGAGTATAAGTACTGTTCATTTCATCACTTCCCCTGCAATTTCTACTGGGCTATGGCAGATGTGGTAGAGATGGCAATCTCATGGTGGGCAATTGGCTAACTTCTTATCTTTTCAATGGATCTTATTTCTCCACCATTTTCACTTCCATCTGTAAAATAAAGAAATTCTCGCTGGGCGTGGTGGCGCACGCCTTTAATCCCAGCACTTGGGAGGCAGAGGTAGGAGGATCACTGTGACTTCGAGGCCACCCTGAGACTACATAGTTAATTCCAGGTCAGCCTGGACTAGAGTGAAACCCTACCTCAACAAGACAGAGAGAGAGAGAGAGAGAGAGATTCTCCAAACAAGAGTGAGAGCAGCTTGAGTTAAAGGGGAGATGCAAATTTGAACAATTTTGTTGTTGTTGTTTTGAGGTAGGATCTCACTCTAGCCCAGGCTGACCTGGAATTCACTCTGTAGTCTCAGGGTGGCCTCAAACTTACAGTAATCCTCCTACCTTGGCCTCCAAAGTGCTGGGATTAAAGGCATGTGCCACCATACCAGGCCTTTAAAAATATATATATATTCGGTTTTTCAAGGTAGGGTTTTGCCCTAGCCCAGGCTGATCTGGAATTTTCTATATACTCTCAAGGTGGCTTCAAACTCGTGGCAATCCTCCTGCCTCTGCCTCCTAAGAAATATTTTTATTTATTTGCAAGCTTTTTGAGAGAGACAGAAGAGAAACAGACAGAGAAAAGGGGCACACTAGGGCCTCCAGCCACTGCAAATGGACTCCAGATGCATACACCACTTTGTGCATCTGGCTTTATGTGGGTACTTGGGAATCAAACTCTGGTTGTTAGGTTTTGCAGGCAAACACCTTAACCACTTCTAGACAGCAGTAGGGGCTTCTCTCTAGAGTGTATGACTTTCCCAACAGTGAGATTCTGACTTTGTTTCCAGTATCAGATATGAGTTCTCTCTCACTGAGCAGGCCTCATGTCCAGTCAGAGAACAGTTGGTTACCCACAGAGGCTGTGTGCCACTATTGCACAAGTGTGTACTTCTTGTCCAGCTGGTTGATTTTGTAGTCTGTACTCTCCTGTTTATTCATGCTGTTGGTGACTATTTTCCTCCAGCGGCTCCCATGGGACTTTCCATTACTATGAGGGTTAGCCACATGGAAGCTAGTTTCCCTTTTGATTCCAGCATAATATTCCAATGTCCTGTGACTGCAGTCACTGGTGTCCTCGGCGATAGGGTCTTACCTTTTACCTCTGGCAGGTAATCAAGTGTTTTGGCAATGGCCTGCATTGTTTTGGGGACCTCATGAGTATCCCTAGCCAACAGCTCACTGTAGGCGGCAACCCAATTCTGGGCCTGGGAATTTACTGGCCATAGTCCATGATTTCAAAGTTAAGCTTTGAGCCTGGGGAGATGGCTTAGCAGTTAAGTGCTTGCCTGTGAAGCCTAAGAACCCTGGTTTGAGGCTTTATTCCCCAGGACCCACATAGGCCAGATGCACAAGGTGGCACATACATCTGGAGTTAGTTTGCAGTGGCTAGAGGCCCTAGCAAGCCCATTCTCTCTCGCTCGCTCGCTCTCTTTCTGCCTCTTTCTCTGTCTGTCTGTTGCTCTCAAATAAAATAAATAAAAATAAACAAAAATATAAAATAAAAAAAATAAAGTTAAGCTTTGTCCACCTTCTGTCTGCCCATTTATTTATTTATTTTGAGGCAATTGTGAATGGGTTTTTTTTTGTTGTTTCTGATTTCATCCTCACCATGTTTGTATATAGGAAGGCTACTGATTTCTGTGTGTTAATTTTTTCTTTATTTCTTTTTTGTTTGTTTGTTTGTTTTTTGTTTTTTCAAGGGTAGCCTCAAACTCACAGAGATCCTCCTACCTCTACCTCCCAAGTGCTGGGATTAAAAGTGTGTGCTACCATGCCCCACTCATCTACTGATTTTTTTTGTTTGTTTTGTTTTTCGAGGTAGGGTCTCACTCTAGCTAGTCCAGGCTGGCCTGGAATTCACTATGTAGTCTCAGGCTGGCCTTGAACTCATGGTGATCCTCCTACCTCTGCCTCCCAAAAGTGCTGGGATTAAAGGCGTGTGCCACCACGCCTGGCATACATCTACTGATTTTTTTTTTTTTTTTTTTTTTTTTGGTTTTGCAAGGTAGGGTCTCACTCTGGTCCAGGCTGACCTGGAATTAACTATGTAGTCTCAGGGTGGCCTCGAACTCTTGGCGATCCTCCTACCTCTGCCTCCCGAGTGCTGGGATTAAAGGCGTGCGCCACCACGCCCGGCACATCTACTGATTTTTGATTTGGCTTGTTCTTTTGTTTTCCCGAGGATTTAAGGTATAGCATTAGGTTATTTATTTGTAACTTCTCTAATTTCTCAATATAGGCACTTAAAGCTTTTCCCTCTTAGGACTGCCTTAATTGTATGCTATAGGTTTTGGAATAGTGTGTTTTCATTATCATTTGATACTAGAAATTTTGTAACTTCCTTCTTGATTTCTTTAATGACCCATTCATCATTCAGTAGTATATTGTTTTGTGGTTGTTTTGTTTGCGATAGGGTATTGCTCTAGCCCATGCTAATCTGGAATTCACTATGTAGTCTCGTGTTGGCCTTGAACTCACAGTGATCCACCTACCTCTGCCTCTTGAGTGTTGGGATTAAAGGCATGTGCCACCATGTCCTGCTCTTTGTTTGTTTGTTTATTTATGTGTGTGAGAGAGAAAGAGACAGACACAGAGAGAGTATGGGCATGCCAGGGCTTCCTGCCACTACAAACAAACTCCAGATTCCCTGCGCCACTTAGTGCCTCTGGCTTTATGTGGGTACTGTGAAATTGGACTCTGGTCCTTAGGCTTTACAGGCAAACACCTTAACCATTGAGCAATCTCTCCAGCCCTCAGTATATTGCTTAATTCCCATAATTTTGTGTATGTTCTATAGTCTTTCTTGCTGTTGATTTGTAGTTTATCCCATTTTAGTCAGAAAGAATGCAAAGAGTTATTTAAATTTCCTTGCAATTGTTATGATTTGCTTTGTGCCCTAATATGTTATCTATTTTAGAGAAATTTCTATGTTCTGCTGAAAAGAATGTATATTCTGTAGCATTCGAATGGAATGTTCTGTAGATGTCTCTTAGGTTCATTCGTTCTATGATGTCATTTAATCCAGATGCATCTCTGTTTATTTTTTGTCAAGATTAGCTGTCAATCGGTGAGAGTGAGGTATTGAAGTTACTCACTACAAACGTGTTTGAGATTATCTGCAACTTTACATCTAGTAGTGGTTTTTTATTGAAATTAGGTGTACTCATGTTCAATGCATACACATTTAGAATTGTAATGTCCTCTTGTTTGATCGTTCCTTTAATCAGCATAAAGTGACCTCCCAAATCTCTTCTTACTAATGTGTATTTTGTAGTTTAATTGTACTATGACAAGGAGAGGTTCTTTTCTGGTCTTGTCTATTTTATGTTCTAAATGCCACCTGTATTGGCATCTCTTTTCCTATTTGGGCAAACTTTTCTTTGATTTTGTTGGAAATATTTACTATGCTTTTAGATTGAAATTACTCTCCTTCTATATCCCGAGTTCTTAAGCTTGATCCCTTCATAGTGTCCTGAATGTCTTGAATTCCCACTCCTACTTTCCTATTAGTTTGTTTTTTTCTTTGTTGGGAAGTTCTAGATCTTCCATCTTGTCTTTAAGCACAGATATGCTGTCCTCTCCTATGCCCATTCTATTGGTGAGACTTTCTACAGTCTTGTACTTTACTTACTGTGTTTTCATTTCTAGTATTTCAGATTGTATTTCTTCAGTATTTGTATTTCCCTGCTTATATCTTGTATCAACCTCTTTATTTAAGTAAGTCAGTTTCCTCTGTACTTCAGAGTTTATTTATGAGAAAGAGAGAGAGAGAGAGAGAAAGAGAGAGAGAGAGAGAGAGAACGAATATGGAAGTGCCAGGACTTCCAGCCGCTGCAAACAAACTCCAGGCGCACCTGTGCATCTGGCCTACCTGGGGAGTTGAACTTTGACCCTTCGGCTTTGCAGGCAAGTGCCTTAATGCCTAAGCCATCTCTCCAGCCCAGGAGTTTTATTTTTTATTTTGATTTCTTTGAGAGTATTTATAATCATTCGTTTGAAGTCAATTAGCAATTTCAATGCAAGCCTATACACCAGGCTTTGAGGCTATGTATTCTCCCAGTATTAAAGAGCCCAGTTACCTTGTGGAGTGACTTTGTATTTCACCTACGTTGAGTGTGAAGCTGGTTCCTTCTTTGGTGCACTACGCTTCAGCCTAGCTGGTCAGGTTGGTCTGGCCTTCCGATCACCTGTGCTGGATGCTGTGTGGTTCAGATTCTTAGGGGCCTGACATCTCCAGTGGTATTCCTCACGCCGGCTTATGAGGGAGGGTCAATTGAGGAAAGTTGTCTGAAGTTGTCTTTTCTTTAAGGGTTTTTGATTTTTTAATGCCAGTGTGAGTGGCAGACTCCCTTTTGCTCTTCCTGGATAAAGTGGGACCCAGACAGTAGAAGCACTTCCCAGTGCCTGTCACAGGGCTGGACCCAGAGTCTCACTAGCTCACCAGTTGTGTGATTACTGGTAGCTCCCTCCTGCTTCTCTGGGTCTCACCTGGATTAAAAATTCCTTGCCTTAGCTTTTTGATAGGAAGAATGTATTGTGGGTTTCCTTGCCTTTTTTTTTTTTTTTTTTTTTTAACCCTAGGTTTCTTTTTCAAGCCTCCTTTGTGGTCATCTTAACTGGAAGTTCTTTTTGTGCAGCACCCTATGCTTGACCTTGAAGTGTTTAAGCTCTGCAGAGCAAGACCACCACTTCCGGTGCCAGCATTTCTCTGTCTGTGAAGGGTTATAGTCAATATTTACCTCTCTTAACCCTCAACCTCGGCATGCTAGACTTCTTAGTTGACTGCGGCATTTCTCTTAGGTCGTTTTTGAAAGAGGATGGGCATGGTGACTTCCTGCTGCAATCCCAACACGCGGGAGACTGAGACAGAAAGCAAGGTGGAGACCAGCCTTGGCTACCTCGTGAGACATGTAGTATAACATTAGGGGGTCTTTTGCCAGACAGTCCCCCTTGGTTTAGTCTCCTAAGGAAGTGAAACAGTGAACAACAGCAGCGTTCAGTTCAGCGAGTAGAGGAATGAGGTGTCCAGGCGTGTTCTCAGGTGCAGAGACAAGAGGTGGACCCATAGCTGACACGGTCCACGCAGGCACGGCCATACAGAACCGATCAGAAAGCAGGCGTTCACAGGTTTCCTTCCCATCACAAGACCAGGACCCCAGAACCAAGGCTGTGACCCAGGGCGAGAGCGCGACCGCACAGAGCCCCAGCGAGTCCCCCGGGTCACGTCCCAGGACCTGCGCCAGTCTGCGCAGGCGCGTGGGGCCGCCCGGCGCCATTCGCGCGCAGGCGCCTCCCCCGCGCGGTCTTCCGGGTGGGACACTTCTGCTTCCGGATCACGCGTTGACAGCGGCTTTGTGGACCCAGTTCAGTAGGGTGACTCGGTGAGTGCGCTCCTCGGAGCTGGCAGGTCAGCAGCCAGGACCCCAGCCCGGGGCGCGCGGGCAGAGCGCGGACGGTGCCCGCTCGAGGCCCGCGAGCCTCCAGGCGCAGGCGTCGGTCCCGGCCTCCGGGTGGTCGGGGCGGGCTTGGTCGGTGCCTGCGGCCCCCGGTGCAGATGGCACGTCTCCACCGGGTTGCTGCTGTCTGTGAGCGTCCCTGTGACAAGTGACTGCACACGCCCTTTGCATTTCGGACCCTTGCCCTCCGCCCCTGGGTGCGGCGAGCCCTGACTGCCGTGAGCCTGGGCAGCCGGAGGGCCGACGGTCCCCAGCACCAGGCCTGTTCGGTTGAGTGTCGTCCACCTTGCTTTTAAAATTAAACAAACGAACAAACAAATACTTAGGTGTTTTCTGTCGATTTTGTAGCCCAAGAAAACAGTGTGTGGGTCAGCCCCAGCAGAAGAAAGGACCCACTCGGGGTCAGAGGGTGCACGGGCTGCTGCCGTGAGGGACGGTGGTTAAATTTCTTTGAACTTGCCTGACAGCAAATGTTCTCCATCGCATGAAGTTACATAGTCTTACTTGGAGCAGGTGAGCACCAGCCAGGCTGTGGTTTGGAATTCTTAACCTGGAGTCCAAGAGCACCACAAAAAATGGTTCATTATATTATCATGATCTAGAGACTTCACAGAACCACTCAACTCAGCTCCCCCAAACCTTTTGTTTTTAATTGACTCATCTTTTGCCGTAATTCTCTTCCAAATTGTATCTCTGCCCCAGCCCCCACCCCCACCTTTTCTTTGCTGCAGACCCTGAGGAGAGAGAGTGAGTGTGTTTTATTTTTGGCACTCAGAATTGAATGGAGAACTTTGCAAATGCTAATAAGCAGGTGTTCTACTAAGGAGCTGTAACCTCAACCCTCATTGCATTTTATTTATTTATTTATTTATTTATTTATTTATTTATTTATTTATTTATTTTATTTATTTATTTTGAGGTAGGGTCTCACTCTGGCCCAGTCTGACCTGGAATTAACTATGTAGTCTCAGGGTGACCTTGAACTCATGGTGATCCTCCTACCTCTGCCTTCCAAGTGCTGGGATTAAAGGCGTGTGCCACCAAGCCTGGCACATTTTTTTTTTCTTATTTATTTAATGGAGAGCGAGAGAACGAGGCAGATATAGGTGACAGATGAAAGATAGATGGATGATAGATAAAATGGGTCTGCCAGGGCATCCTGCCACTGCAAACGAACTCCAGATGCATGTGCCACCTTGTGCATATGGCCTACGTCAGTACTGGGGAAACAAACATTGGGTCCTTAGGCTTTACAGGCAGGTGGCTTAATTTCTAAGCCATCTGTCCAGCCCTACATTTTAAGCAAATATAAATGGTTACTGATAAGCAAAAAAATAAAGGAAGGAAAGAAAACACTGGTAGAATTTATATTGGATCATGTATAAAGGGATACCCCATCACAAAAGTTATTTATTTATTTATTTTTGGTTTTTTGAGGTAAGGTTGCACTGTAGTTCAGGCTGACCTGGAATTTACTGTGTAGTCTCAAGCTGACCTCAAACTCACAGCAATCATCCTGCCTTGGCCTCCCAAGTGCTGGGATTAAATATTTTAAAAATATTTTCGGGCTGGGGCTATGGCTTAGTGGTTAAGGCACTTGCCTGCAAAGCCTAAGGACCTAAGTTCAATTCCCCAGGACCCACATAAGCCAGATGCACAAGGTGGTGCATATGTCTGGAGTTCATTTTCAGTGGCTGGAGACCTTGGCACACCCATTCTGCTTCTGTCTCCCTCTCTGCTTCTCATTCTCTTTCTCTCTCATATTTTCATTTATTTATTTGAGAGAACAGGCACATCAGGACCTTTTGCTACTGCAAACAAACTGCACATATATGTGCCACTTTATGCATCTGGGTACTGAGGAATTGAAACTTTGGCCTGTAGGTTTTGCAAGCAAGGGCTTTTTGTTTTGTTTTGTTTTGTTTTGTTTTGTTTTGTTTTGTTTTGTTTTGTTTTGTTTTCATGTAGGATCTTGCAGTAGCCCAGGCTTACCTGGAATTCATTATGTAGTCTCAGGGTGGCCTGGAAATCTTGGCAATCCTCCTACCTCTGCTTCCCAAAGGCTGGGATTAAAGGCCTGTGGCACCTCACCTGGCAGCAAGTTTTTGTTTGTTTGTTTTTTTCCATTTTTTGAGGTAGGATCTTTCTCTAGCCCAGGCTGAACTGGAATTCACTGTGTAGTCTCGGGAGCCTTGAGCTCACAGCGATCTTCCTACCTCTGCCTCCTGAGTGATGGGATTAAAGGCATGCACTACCACACCCAGCTTTTTTTAAAGTTTAATTTTAAAATATCTTTTTTTCAGTGTTTTATTTTATTTTTATTTATTTGAGAGAGAGAGAGAGAAAGAAGCAGAGAGAGAGAGGAAAAGAATGGGTGCACCAGGGCTTCCAGCCACTGCAAACAAACTCCAGATGCATGCACCACCTTGTGCATCTGGCTTAAGTGGGTCCTGAGAAATTGAACTGAGGTCCTTTGGAATTGCAGGTAAATGCCTTAACCGCTAAGCCATCTCGCCAGCCCTGTTTTTTAAGTTTTATTTATTTGAGAGAGTCAGAGGGAGAGAGAGAATGGGCACACTAGGGCTTCTAGCCACTGCAAACAAACTCCAGACACATGCGCCACCTTGTGCATCTGGCTTATGTGGGTCCTGGGGAATCGAACCAGGGTCATTTGCAGGCAAATGCCTTAACCACTAAGCCATCTCTCCAGTACCCACCTTTGTTTGAGGTAGGGTGTCACTGTAGCCCAGTCTGACCTAGAATTCACTATGTCGTCTCAGGGAGTCCTTGAACTCACAATGATCCTCCTACCTCTGTCTCCCGAGTGCTGGGATTAAAGGCGTGCACCACCATGCCCGGCCCCCCCCCTTTTTTAATGAGAGAGAATTAGTATGCCAGAGCCTCCAGCCACCACAATTGAACTCCAGGTGCATGTGCCACCTTGTGTGCATGTGTCACCTTGCGTGCTTGCATCACTTGTCCATCTGGTTTACATGGGACCTGGAGAGTTGAACATGGGTCCTTAGGCTTCCCAGGCAAGTGTCTTAGCCACTAAGCCATCTCTTCAGCTCATCAAGTGCTTTTTAACCACTGAGCCATTTCTCCAGCCCAGTAAAATATTTTATATATTATGAAATGGCCAAATTAATTTTTACATTTTCCCCCCAGTTTCCTAAGCAATTACACTAAAGAGTTGGAACTGTTTTTTTTTTTTTTTTTATATAAATCTTCTCTATAGTTATTATTATTTTTGGTTTATTGAGGTAGGGTCTCGCTCTAGCTCAGGCTGACCTGGAATTTACTTTCTCTCCCCACCCCCCATAAATTAAAAAAAGCTCTTAAAAAAAAAGAAACTCAGAAATACCCTGAAGACAGGTGTACTTGGTGGTATTGCATATGCCTAAAACTTCTTTGTTTCAGGCAGTTTGGAGCATGTGAACACACTCTGAACCTTGATGAGTTCCAGTATGTGGTATATTATGCAGAGCATTCAGAGCAAATATTCTCTCTCAGAGCGCTTAATCCGAACAATCGCTGCCATCCGTTCCTTCCCGCATGATAATGTAGAGGACCTCATCAGAGGGGTGAGTGTGCTGTTTTCCATGGACAGTCCTTTGGGAGGGGAGTTGGAGAAGCTCTGCTAAATCCCAGTGGATTATAGATTTGCAGTTTTGACTTAACACAACATCACATGTACCAGCTCAACCATTAAAATACTCTTTGCCCTAGGTCTTCCTTCACTTACCATGTCCCTTTCACTTTCTGTATCTGAGGTTTTTCTTCATAAAATGTATCCTAGATTATTCCCTAGTCTCATGTTCTTTGTAAAATCGGCCTGGATAAGGGGCATATACATGGACGCCACCCAGCTCATGTTTTGCTGAGGGTGGGAGGAGGTAAGCAAAGCAGAGGTTGGTTTTTCAAATCCTCCTTAGGTTTTCTCCAAACCTGGGTTATGATGATTACGTAATAACACCCAGCAGTTCTAGTTCTGTAGAGGACACCAGTCTCCAAGATGTGTGGTATTATAGTTAAATAAAGCACTTTATCTGTTATCTAACCATTGCTGTTCAGTATTCTAGGTTTTTGGTGCTCTTCTGTATATTACTTCCTTTGAAGAAAAGTTACAGAGTAACTTTTGAAAATACATCCAGATGTTTACTCTGTATAATCTTAAAAAACTTTTTTTATTAAGCTGGGAGTGGTGGTGCATGCCTTTAATCCCAGCACTCAGGAGGCAAAGGTAGGATTGCCATAAGTTCAAGGCCACCCTGAGGCTACATAGTTAATTCCAGGTCAGCCTGGGCTGAAGTGAGACCCTACCTTGAAAAACAAAATTTTTTTTTTTATTAGTCAGGTGTGGTGGCGCACACCTTTAATCCCAGCACTTGGGAGGTAGAGATAGGAGGATCACTGTGAATTCGAGGCCACCCTGAGACTACATAGTGAATTCCAGGTCAGCCTGTACTAGAGCAAGACCTTACCTTGAAAAACCAAAAAAAAAATTTATGTATTTAAGAGACAGACAAAAGGAGAGTGAGTATGGTTGAACCAGGGCCTTCTGCCACTACAAATGAACTCCAGACACATGTGCCACTTTATGCATCTAGCTTTACATGGATACTGGGGAATTGAACCAGAGCTGACAGGCTTTTCAATGAAGTGCCTTTAGCCACTGAGCCATCTCTCCAGCCCAACCTTTAAAAATAAACAAACAACAACAAAAAGAGTTAGGATTCTTTCTTTCAGCCAGGGATTCTGTACAGAGTTGCATCAGTTAGGTAGGTGGCACAGTTGTAGAAGGAAAGTATACAGTGTTAGCTTGCTCTCAGCCACTGGGATCAGAAGACTTAGGGTAGGAACTTTGTCACATTCTAATTCTAGCTCTGCTGCTGAGTCATCCTTTGGTCTGAATGGCATCTTCATCTCCCTCATCAGATTAGGAAGAGAAGCATAAGATTTGGATTGGGGACAGAAAATACTGATACTGAGGCCACCTTGAAGATATTTATAAACAAACAGAATAATTTGTTGAATGGTAAAAAGAACGTATCAATTTTGGCCCAACAGACTGATTTTGACTTTGAAAGCATGGTGGTCATAGAAAGTGAGTTGCTGGCTCAGCTTTTCTGCCTGATGATAAGGTTCACACGGCTTTTAAACTTTATGTCCTCAAAGATGTTAAAGTGGCCATTTTGGCAAGCTACCTTGTGAAGAAATAACTTTCTATTTTATTTATTTATTATTTATTTGAGAGAGAAACAGAGGCATATATAGAAATGGGTGCAACAGGGCTTCTAGCCACTACAGACAAACTCCAGTCACATGTACTACCTTGTGTATCTGGCTTCACGTGGGTACTGGGGAATCAAACCTGGGTCCTTTGGCTTTGCAGGCAAGCACCTTAACTGCTAAGCCATCTCTCCAGCCCCCAAACTTAATAACTTGATCTGGAGAAGTCACAGTTCCTTTCCTTGCTCTTCAGTATATTCCCTTGGTCTGGATATTGTTGTTAATTACTAAAAGTGTATACTGTGTACCTATAGTTCAAATATAGTCCAGCTTATCCTGTATCTCTTCCTGCCAGATGAGCACATTGACTGCATTCCTCCTTCCCACAGGGAGCAGATGTGAACTGCACCCATGGCACACTGAAGCCCCTGCACTGTGCCTGTATGGTGTCAGATGCTGACTGTGTAGAGTTACTCCTGGAAAAAGGAGCAGAGGTAACTATCATTTTCAATACTTTCACACTAATGATGCCCCAAAACTTTAGCCTCAGTTAGAAGTTCTTATTGGTATAGCTGGTAGTAAAATGTAATATTAAATCCATAAGGATTTCATTGTTTTGCCCTTCTTCTCCCTCATTTAAGCTGCCCTTGGCTCCAGGGAGTTTTCTTTCCCTTCCCTTCCACCTTCCCTCCTAGGCATTATTCATATTTCTGTTGATACCATAAGTGCAGAAGCTCTTCAACCCTGATTCAGTCCAAGCCATTTAAGATACACTGTCAGATATGTGCTGTTCTAGGAAGTAATTTTCACAAAGCAGCCCCTTCTTCAGGATTGAGCTACTTGTGTTATTTTTGCCCATATTTAAAAAATTTTTGTTTGTTTTTTTTGAGGTAGGGTTTCACTCTAGCCCAGGCTGACCTGGAATTCACTGTGTAGTCTCAGGATGGCCTTAAACTTATGGCGATCCATCTACCTCTGCCTCCCGAGTGCTGGGAGAGAAAGAGAAATAGGCAGGAAGAGAGAGAGAATAGGTGTGTCGGGGCTCCAGCTGCTACAAGTGAACTCCAAATGTGTGTGCCCCCTCATGCATCTGGCTTACGTGGGTCCTGGAGAATTGAACCTGGGTCCTTTGGCTTTGCAGGCAAGTGCCTTAACGACTAAGCAATCTCTCCAGCCCCTTTTGCCCATACTTTTAGTGTGGCTTGTTCTTGCCTTCCAGTATCTTAAGATAAACCTAAAGTTTTTAAAAAATATTTTATTTAATTTAATTATTTGAGAGACAGTGAGAGAGAGAATGGGTGCTCCAGGGCCTCTAGCCACTGCAAACAAACTCCAGATGCATGTGCCACCTTGTGCATCTGGTTTACTTGGGTCCTGGGGAGTAGAACCATGGCCCTTTGGCTTTGCAAGCAAATGCCTTAACCACTAAGCCATCTCTCCAACCCAAAAGTTATTTTTAAAAATATGTTTTATTTATTTATTTGAGAGAGAGAAAGGGAGAAGAAAAAGAGGTAGATAGAATGAGTGCACCAGAGCCAGGCGTGGTGGCATATGCCTTTAATCCCAGCACTCAGGAGGCAGAGGTAGGAGGATTGCTGTGAGTTCGAGGCCACCCTGAGACTACATAGTGAATTCCAGGTCAGCCTGAGCTAGAGTCAGACTCTACCTCGAGAAACCAAAAAAAAAAAAAAAAAAAAAAAAAAAGAATGAGTGCACCAGGGCCTTTAGGCACTGTAAATGAACTCCAGATGCATGTGCCACCTTGTGCATCCAGCTTTACGTGGGTACTGGGGAATTGAACCTGGGTCCTTTGGTTTTGCAGGCAAGCACCTTAACTGCTAAGGCATCTCTCCAGCCCTAAAAGTTAATTTTTGAAAGTAGACCCATGGCATTGGTATGAAGTAGCATAATTATTAAAAGTACAGATCTGAGCTTGGCATGGTAGTGCACGCCGTTAGTCCCAGCACTTGGAAGGCAGAGGGTCACCCTGAGACTACATAGTGAATTTCAGGTCAGCCTGGATTAGAACAAGACCCTACCTTGAAAAGAAAGAAAGAAAGAAAGAAAGAAAGAAAGAAAGAAAGAAAGAAAGAAAGAAAGAAAGAAAGAAAGAAAGAAAGAAAGAAAGAAAGGAGGGAGGGATGGGGGGGGGGAGGGAGGGAGGGATGGGGGGAGGGGAGGGGAGGGAAAGAAGGAAGGAAGGAAGGAAAGGAAAAAGAAAAAAGAATATATCTGAACCAGGCATTATGGTTCTCACCAGTAATCCCATTACTTGCAGAGATGAGGCAGAGGGATTATGAGTTGGAGGCCAGCCAGGACTATATAACAATGCCCTGTGTCAAAACTGTTCCCAACTCTCAAAAGAAAAAGAAATTGACTCTGGAACCATACTTCATGGGTTCTGATTCCATCTCAGTTGCTTCCAGTTGTGTGACCTGTAACGGTATCCTTAAACCCTTCCTTTGCCTGTTTCCCCATCTGTAAAAGGGTATGATAATGGTACTTTAGGTTATATAGCATTATAAAGTGTTTGAATTGTCAGTGGTGGCAATTCCTAAGTAAGCATGTGTCAAATTAATACATTGTGTATTAGCTTTGACTGCCTGTGAGCCATCTTAAAGATGTGTGTTCTGAGGTGCTAATTTGAAACAGTCAAGACATAAAGCCAGTGTGTAGTCCCAAACACTGGACAGTAAGCCCAAGAAACAGGTTCCACTATCCTCCTCTCTCTACGGCTGTTCTCTGCATGGCACCAGTTATTTTACAACTTTGTGATCATCTGTTTGTGAATGGCCCTGAAGTGAAAACTAATTACACACTAAAGTAATTAATACCACTGATAAAGTATATATCAAGCTTAACAAAGTAAAAGGTTTAACTCAATTAAATTGTTCAGTTTTGCTTTGTTGCACTTTGTGAGGGAAGATAATATACCATTTATAAATGTATTTGTGAGCTGAAGGACATAATTATTATTTCAATGCTGAATTTCAGCAAGGTAGCTCATTTTTTGGACTGGAAGATTTGTGCTCTTCACTCCTCATGCTTTCATGAAGTCTATTGAGAACCCACAGCATGTTTTTTGCAAAGAGCCCACTTACATATTTTGAGCTTCTGTTTGGTTAAAGAACATAGCAAAACAATATGTAGAGTTTTAACTTGATGTTTTTTTTTTTCATTTTGGTTTCTTTCCATTAATCACAGGATTCAGAAAGAATCAAGATATGTAAAATAATTCAGATTTTCTTTCAGAGCAGTATGAAGGACTTAGACTTCATTTTTTTTTTTTAATTTAAGAGGGAGAGGGAGGGAGAGAATGGGCATGCCAGGGCCTTCAGCTGCTGCAAACAAATTCCAGACGTGTGCACCTACCTCCTTGTGCACTATGTGACACTGCATGCTTGTGTCACTGTGCATCTGGCTTATGTGGGACCTAGAGATTCAAACATGAGTTCCTAGGCTTCACAGGCAAGCGCCTTAATCACTAGGCCATCTCTCCAGCCCAGGCTTCATCTTTTCCAAATGTATACCTAAGTCTATGGTACAGATTCTGATGAATAGAGAAATTAAAATTGCAGCAAAAATCATCTTTAAAAAAATTATATTAAAAAATTTATTTATTCATTTGCAAGCAGAGAGATATAAACACAAAGAGAATGGGTGTGCCAGGGCACCACTGTGCATCTGGCTTTATGTGGGTACTGAGCAATCCAACCTGAGTTGTTAGGCTTTACAGGCAAGTGCCTTAACCACTGAGCCATCTCTCCCCTGCAGCAAAATCCTAAACAATGCATGGCAACTAGTTAATATAGTGTTGATCATCTTTAGATAGTTCCTTTCCTACTTGCTCCTAAGCACCTGTCATCTCATTTGATCACAAGACTTCCTGGGAATTGCTTATTGACCTTCTTACTCAGAGCACTACATGATAATAAAAAGGTAGTAGGGGGCTGTAGAGATGGCTTAGCAGTTAAGGCACTTGCCTGTGAAATCTAAGGACCTAGGTTCAATTCACCAGTACCCACATAAGCCAGATGCACATGGTGGTGCATGCATCTGGAGTTTGTTTGCAGTGGCTAGAGGCCCTCATGTGCCCATTCTTTCTCTCATAAATAAAAATAAAATATGAAAAAATATTTCAAAAGAAAGGTAGTAGGTAAATACGTGCAGGATTCTTCACTGCATCTTCCTTCCTCCCAGTGATCTGCCCACTGTAATATGGTTCCTTCTTACAGGTGAATGCCCTGGATGGTTACAACCGAACAGCCCTCCACTATGCAGCAGAGAAAGATGAGGCTTGTGTGGAGGTCCTGCTGGAGTATGGTGCAAACCCCAATGCACTGGATGGTAACAGAGACACCCCACTTCACTGGGCAGCCTTTAAGAACAATGCTGAATGTGTGCGGGCTCTCCTAGAGAGTGGGGCCTCTGTCAATGCCCTGGATTACAACAATGATACACCACTCAGCTGGGCTGCCATGAAGGGAAATCTTGAGAGTGTCAGCATCCTTCTTGATTATGGTGCTGAGGTCAGAGTCATCAACCTGAAAGGCCAGACACCCATCTCCCGCCTAGTGGCTCTGCTAGTCAGAGGACTTGGAACAGAGAAAGAGGACTCCTGTTTTGAGCTCCTCCATAGAGCCGTTGGACATTTTGAATTAAGGAAAAATGGCACCATGCCACGAGAAGTGGCCAAAGACCAGCAGCTATGTGAAAAACTAACTGTGCTGTGCTCCGCCCCAGGAACTCTAAAAACACTCTCCCGCTATGCTGTGCGCCGTAGTTTGGGACTCCAGTATCTCCCTGATGCAGTGAAGGGTCTTCCACTGCCAGCGTCTCTGAAGGAATACCTGTTACTTGTAGAGTAGCCTGGAAGAGACATTTGCACCATCATGCAGGCAATTCTGGGTGAGCTTTTTCCTGCAGTGTTCTCTGTTGTCATGGGACACAGAACTTTTCCTGTTGTGTGGTTCATAGATTTTGAGGGAACATGTCACAGTAGTAATCTCTATACCAAGCAACCAAACCAAAAAATCTTTCACTTTTGTTTGCTGTTTACTGCTTACTTTGCATTTTATATTGCACCCTACAAAAGAAGAGGTCTTCCCCACCTCTCCTTTAGGGAGAGTCAACAGTGCAACTAAATTTCTCTAGGAAGATAGAAAGTATTTAAAGGGATGTGTGTGTGGTTTCTTTGGAGACAAAATTTAGCATTGCAGAACTTCAAGAAAAGTTTTCAGTTCATCTATGAAGTTTAAAATCACAAACCCACTTACCAAGAATTCTGTCCTGCTGGGCGTGTTGATACAAGCCTTTAATCCCAGCACTCTGGAGGCAGAGGTAGGAAGATCATTGTGAGTTTAAGGCCAGCCTGGGACTAGAGTGAGTTTCAGGTCAGGCGGGACTGGAGTAAGATCCTACCTCAAAAAAAAATAATAATAATAATTCTTAGTCAGTATGGTGGCACATGCTTTTAATCCCAGCACTCTGGAGGCAGAGGTAGGAGGATCACTGTGAGTTCAAAGCCAGCCTGAGATTGCATAGTGAATTCCAGGTCAGCCTGGGCTATAGCTGGACCCTACCTCAAAAAGCCAAAAAATAAAAACATAAAAAAAAAAAAAAAAAAAAAAAAAAAGAATTCTGTCCCAAGGATGAATATAAGATACTCTAACCTGAAATAGTGTGCAAACTCAGAGGGGGCTGATTCTTTCCCACAATGTGCCCCAAGGGTTACAGTCATTCCACATGTTATTTCACAGAGATTTTGCTTCTCACCACATAGAAGCAACAGGTTCTAACCATTTTTTTGACAGGGCTTTCTCTTCCTGAAAGCCAGTTTGCACTAATGAGCTTAGCACATAATTCCTGCACCTTAGATGAAGTTGTTCGCTCCAGCAGGAGAGAATGGGCTGGGCTGGTTTCTCCATGGGTCTTCATTCCCTATGGCAAGCTCCCTCTGCTAAGAGTTTGGAGTTGTTTTTTCTTCCCACCCTTTGCTTTTTGTTGACCCATAGAAGACATTGGTTGTGAGGTAGAATTGAGAAGGGAATGGGAAAGAATGTAAAAATTTATTTTGAGATGGCCCACCTACCAAATAAGACCTGCTTCAGTGAACAGTACTTAATCAACTTGGTCTTCCTTTTCATGGTCCTAAACTAGACCAAGTTGACATTGATATTAGATGTCCTGTATGCAAATTTGAACCCTCATTTTTAAAACTTGGCTGGAAACTACACACAAAATGAATAGAGTCTGCTGGCACAGCTAATTTGAAAAACTGTCTGCTTTTGTCCTTTTGCTGTTGATGCTTTTTTGCCCATTAAAAAAAAAAGAATAAATAGTTCTAAAAGAAAGTTGACAACTCCTGTTCTTCCTGTTTTTCCCCCTTCCCTCCTCTGCCCCTGGGCAACAAGTTGTTTACTGCTGGCTGTGCCCTTCCATCCCAGCCTCTCCCCTCAGCAAGTTATTCTGAGTATGGGTGAAAAGGAGAGCTTGGACAGAGTGTTTGAAAAGCTTTCCCTTCCTTCATACACCCCCCCATCCCAGGTTTGGAATTATTACTTTTGGTCTCAAGCCCAGCTTCAGGGTGTATCTTAGTGGTACAGAATTTGCCTAGCATACAAAAGAACCTAGGTTCAATAACCAGCACCACACCGAAACAAAAGCAAAACCAACTAACTACACATGATATCACTGAAGAAGCTTCTACGGTTTCACTCCAGACAAGTTGTTAGAAATTCCTGGGGTGGGCTGGGTTAGTGAGCTTCTTCAGAAGCTTCTAAGAAGTATCCGAGAATGACAGCTACTCCTTCAGGTACTGGTTCTAATAATTAGCAGTCAATTAGAGCCACCCACGGAAATTGTTTAAACACTAAAGCCCAGGCTCTCCAGAGACTGATTGAATTAGGCCAAAATGGGATTGGGCATCAGTATTTTTAAAGGCCACCCCCAGCTGATTCTACTATTCAAGCTAAGTTTATGAACCACTTCTGTAGATGCCATTTTCATCAACACTGTTGATGTTTGGAAAGGGAAAACATTTTGACCATGTGAGAATAGGTGTTACCTGTTTTCTCGTAACTTCATCACAGTTGGTGACTAATAAATTCTACTTCCATTCTGTTAGTTTCATCACAACTTCACCTATCTTTTTTTGCATGTGTGTGGAGTGCGTGTGGTATGTGGTGCATACAGGTGTGTGTGCAGAGGCCAGAGAACGTTGACTGTCCTCTCATCCCTCATCCGAATATTCCTTGAGGTGGAGTCCCTACCTCAACTGCAGCCAGGCAGCCCAGCTAGCACCAGGGATTTTCTGGTCTCCACCCCCTAAGTACTGAGGTTATCCAAGTGTGTGGCCATGCCCAGCATTTTACATAGGTTCTGAGTCTAACTTGGCAGTCTCTGGCCCAAGAGGCACTTAAGCTTAAATTGTGGCAAGTGCTCTTAACCATTGAACCATCTCCCAGTCCCTTCACCTATCTTTTTCACTTTGGGAGAATGGCATGTACTTAATAGGTTTTTTTTTCTTTTTAGTTTTTTGTGGTAGTCTTACTTTAGTCCAGGCTGACCTGGTATTCACTATGTAGTCTCAAAGTAGCCTCAAACTCTGATCCTGTCTCTGCCTCCTAAGTGCTGAGATTAAAGGTGTGTGCCACTACACCCAGCTTTGATTTTCTTGTCTAAGTGGTCTTTACTACATTTATTTTCAGATCATCTTCACCTGCCCTTTGCCTGCCTCTTCATCATTTTCTCAAAGGTTAAATACAGGAAAGTGGGTCTGTAAATTAATGGCAGTTAACACGTACAGGTGTTCTGAATAATTTGTGAGCTTTTCCTTTCACTTTGCTTTAGCAGCTTATGTGATGAAGAGGAAGAAGCACTAGAGAAGGGGGTGGCTATGAAATCACAGCTGGACTCCTACTTTTGTTCAACTGTCAGATCCAGGAGACATTACTTAGTCACCTTGAGCCAGTGTCCTCATCTCTAAAGCTGGTTGTCACCACTCCCCTCCTAGGGCTACTTAAAGGGTTCAATAACAACATGTAAAATGCCCAATAGGAATGATGCTTAAGGTTAACTTCTCTTCCCCTTAAAGAACTTGAGCATTAGGGCTGCTTTACTTCTTGACTCTGGCAATAAACCAGATAGGAGCATCCTTTTGATTGCAGAGGAAGCTCGAGGGACTAGTGGTGGGGGGCTGGAGCTGAGCGTTAATGTACTGTGTTCTGGGTCAATTTATAAGAAGCAGAGTGAAAAGTACTTGACATCACATAGGCTGTTTGCTCCCAGGCATCTGAGTAAGTCTGGTGAATTGTGAACATGGTAACAGAAGAACCAAAAGCACAGTGACCAGCTGGCATTTATTAGTGTGGTTATCATTTGTCACTGCAGTTAAAGTAGAGGACTAAGACTCTTTGTTATCACAAAGAAATAAATAAACCTTATTTTTGGGAAAATTCTAACAGAATAACTGCAGTAGCACTAGAGGAATCCAGCCTGTGTGACAGATGAGCTGGAGGAAAAGTAATAAACTACCTGGAAGGAGATTACACTCACTGCCCCTCCCCCAACTCCAGGCCAGAGCTGATTGTGGTTGCAAGTACAAAATAAAAGGAAACCTAATGGCGGAGGGGGCTAAAACACTGAGATGTCATGGACTTAGATCTACCAAGGGGGTGAGCTGACCACAGTCAGAGAATCTGTTCCTCTCCAAAGAGATCTAGACAGCAGCTTCCCCAGATCGCTTCCGAGAGATGTGCTCCAGATGGGCGTGGTCTGAAGTGTCCAGGTCAATCTCATACTTGGCTAGGATTTTGAGGATGGGTCTCAGCTTCAGCCACCACTGTTCCTTGGGGATTCGGTGCCTACAGAGGAATGAGGTAGATTATGATATAATCTTATAGACAATTTACCATGACAATTCCCTCTCCTCCCCCACTTCCCCTTCACATCTATAGACAATAAACCAGATTATGATATAATCTTATTGCACCCAGTGAACTTCTACCAAAGAAGTTGAGCAAAACAGGCCATTTCTCCTAACAGAAGAGCGGTAAAGATAGTGGGTTGAGGAGAATGGGACTTAACAGTAGCCCTCTGGAAGATAGATTACTTACTCAAAATCTGTCTGGTCCTTCAGCTCAGTCACTGGTTGAAAGACCAGGGCTCTCTTACGCATCCCCAGAACACAGCCTGAATCTGGAGTATTGGCAAAGATTCTCCCTGCAAGAAAGGGTGGCCCATTAGCATCTCAACTAGGCAATCAACCCCTATAGAGGAGGCTCACCCTTCCACCCCAACCTACCATTACGGTAACTCTCTTTGATTTTTCCAGACATCCAGTTCATAGCCTTAGCACCCATCTTAGTAGCAAAATTCCTGTCAAAGGGAGTTGGGCTCCCACCCTGGGGGGAAAAATCATGCAAATTATTTGGAAGGACCCTAATGAAGCAACAAAGATACCTAGACACACAGAAAAAAATGAAAGAAAGGGTTCTGGACTTACAGGAATCTGAAAACCTAACCATGAAACAGTGTAGAGACCCAAGGTGAGCTGGCCCTTTACCAAATATAAGGGTAATTGGTCAAGGGGATGATAATCCCACAACGTTCTTTGAGCTCCATAGCTATCCAATCTCATTTTAGTCTTACTAGCTCAATTCTCTACCACTCTTTGGCCTAGCACCTTTGGTCAGCAACCATCATCAGTGATGTGTTCTTTGTAGCCCAGCCTAGCTGTTCCTGGAGGAATCTAAGAAGAATCTGGAACATTACTTTTTCTCTGAATGAGAGGTAAGTAGGTTGGAAAGTGGGCAGGAAGGAAAGGCAGGAAACAGCTTCATATATATTCAGCAATTGAGATACTAGAATTCCTTTATGGATAGAGAAACATCAGAGCTTAAGAGGCATCAGCTGGGGACATCTGTGACTAGTACCACCTATGAATGAGGTCTACCTGGGATAGGAACTGTCACTGATAGAAAGGAAGCCTCACTTAGTGGAGCTGGAGAAAGGGCCTAAAACTCACTCATCAGGCTCCTTGTAAAGACAGCACAGTGTGCTGGGGAAAGCATCTAAGCTTGTTGTAGCTTTAACCCTGAAAAAATTCTCCTTTCTGGACTTTATTTTCCTTATCAGAATCAGTACTTCTTAACTAGAAATAACATCCCTTAGGGGGCATGTGGCAATATTTGGAGATTTGTTTTATTTTAATTTGAGAGAGACAAAGAATGGGCGTGCCAGCAGCCTCTCAGCTGCTGTGAACAAACTCCAGACATGTGGGCCCCCTTGTGGGCAAATGCAACATTGCGTGCTTGCATCACTTTTGGGTCTAGCTAAATGTGGGACCTGGAGAATCGAACGGATTTCTTAGGCTTCGCAGGCAGGCGCCTTAGCTGCTAAGCCATCTCTCCAGCCCTGGAGATGTTTTTATTAAAACTGAGGGTAAGGGGAGGTAATCCCAGCTTCTAACAGGGAGAGTCAGGAATGTTACTAAATTACTAAGCTATACTAAGATGCATAGAACTGAAACTCATAGAAAAGAATTATCCAACCTCCCCCACCCCCCGCCCAAAGGCAATGAGGCCAAGGTTGAGAAAATCTGTCCTAAATGAAGACAATGGACAAAGAATCTAAGGCCATTTCCAAGGACAAAAATGTTTTGATGCTATGGCCCAAGCTTGGCAGATTGGAGAAGGCCAGTGGGAACCTCTATGGCTGTTGGGGGTTCTGGTTATCTGATGAAAGGCATGATTGAAGTGTCTTTCTTACCTGCTGCATATGGCCAAGCACGTTCTTCCTGCTGTCAAAGATGCCCTTCCCCTCCTCAGAGTACAGGTTGAAAATGAAGTCAGTAGTATAATTCTCATTGCACTTCTCATTCCTGCTCAAGAGACCAAAAGCCCATGACTCCAGTTGTCTCCCCAGCCTTCCTTTCTGCCTTTGTATGTGTCCTTCCATTTCCTATCTCCTCCCAAGATTTGGGGGATGGGCTTCTTCAACCTGCCATGTAGCTACATATTCCTCAGTGTTCCAAACAAATCCTTTCTAGGGATTAAGGTCAAAAAGCCTGACTAGTTTTTTTCTTCACTTAGTAACAAATGGCAAATGAGGTACCTTAACACCAAGCCCCTTTTCACAGTTGTTTTCATCTTTTGCACCAGATGTTCAACATTCACCTGAAAATGAAACAGTAAATCCTAAATTTAGCTGGGAGTAGGTAAGGTTAGGTAAGCACATTTGTCTCTTTTCTTCTACATTAGGCCTCTCAAAGAGGGGAGAGGAGATGGAAAAAGGTGTGCACAAGCCTGGGATTGAACTGTGTCCAAGTCCTTTAAGAAGTTTGGTGCAGGGCTGGAGAGATGGCTTAGCGGTTAAAGCATTTGCCTGCAAAGCCAAAGGACCCAGGTTCGATTCTCTAGGACCCACGTAAGCCAGACGCACAAGGGGCACATGCATCTGGAGTTCATATGCAGTGGCTGGATGCCCTGGTGCACCCATTCTCTTTCTCTCTCTCTCTCTCTCTCTCTCTGCCTTTTTCTCTCTCTCCCAAATAAATAAAATGTATTTTTAAAAAAAGAAAAAAAAAAGTTTGGTGCAACCAGGCGTGGTGGCTCATGCCTTTAATCCCAGCACTTGGGAGGCAGAGTACCCAAGTAAGCCAGATGCATAAGGAGGCACCTATGTCTAGAGTGTGTTTGCAGTGACTAGAGGCCCTGTGCCCATTCTCTCTCTCTATGTCTCAGATAAGTAAATAAATAAAATACTTAAAAAGAAAGCAAGCATTTTAATTAAAAGAAAAATCACCTATCAAAAACTGTAGAGAGCAGGGCGTGGTGACATACATCTTTAATACCAGCAATTGGGAGGCAGAGGTAAGAGGATTGCCACAAGTTTGAGGCCAACCCTAAGACTATAGAGTGAATTTCAGGTCAGTCTGGGCTAGACTGAGACCCTACCTTGAAAAGCCAAAAAATAAAAAATAAAAGATAAACAGAAAAAGAAAAGAAAAGAAAAAAAGTTTAGCACAGCAGACTGGATTTACACAATGACCTGAAATGAGACAGGCAGAACTGAAAGAAGTGGCATTAGAGAAGTCTCAGTGACAGTAGATGTCATTCAGCCCTCAACCGCTCTGATCTGCCTATCCAGCGGGTTGTGATTCTCCTTTCCTCATAGGACTGACTCTTGCAGCTTCAGTCTTTACAGTCTTGACATGGGTTACAGTATATAGGCTGTGATTAATCTGTCAGGGATGCACTACTTCATTTGAATTTTGAGTTGGGTATGAAAGTAACAGACCCCCACCCTCAACCCCTGGCAGGGGTTGGCTGGAATCCTGGACTGGGCTAGGGAGTTCCCTCAGCATGCTGCTAAACTTCTACTTTATGGTTTTGTTTTTTTTTTTCCCTACAGTGAACTCAAATCTGGGTAAAAAAGGATCATATGGTTCTGCTGTGAAATATAAATGAGTCCTACCCTAGTAGTGAAAGGGTGTCTCCCTCAAAAATGGAGTGGCACCAAAGGAAAGTTGGAGGGAGGAAGATCACTGATTCTCCAAGCAGTCACACCACCTGCTCTTAGTTTAGGGACATTTGCAAGCTTTCCTAACCTTTCTCAGGTTTAAAGACCTTCCTCATCTACAGTATACAGGTAATATCTTCTTTGCACTTTTATTGCAGATTTATATGAAAAATGCACACAGGGCTTAGCAGCAGCATGCCACCTGACAGATATGCATTCAAGTATTAGTAGCTGTGGCCATGTGTGTGAGGCAGCACTGAGAATACATACAAGGCTCTTCTAGTCTTCATAGGGCTCCATGCACCCATCAACTCCACCCTGACCTTGATCTCTCTTAACTCCAGTTACTGTGAGGATAATAGGGAGACAATCTGGAACAGGGGAGAAACATCCAGCAGCCTCTGGTAGCCACCTACCTGTAGGTCTCGAATGGTAAAAGGCTCTTCAAAAATGTAGGCGGCATCAGCTCCAGCTGCCAGTCCTGCCATGGTGGCCAGATAGCCACAGTAGCCACCCATAGTCTCAATGATAAACACCCGGCGCTTGGTGCCTGCCGCTGACTGCTTGATCCGGTCACAAGTCTATAAAGACAATGGGTCATCGAAAGATGGGGTCAGGAGTCTGATTCTTGGTCCTTCTTTGGCCCTTGTTATTAACTCCAGAACTATGCCCTTTCTGGCCAGCAAGCCCCCTGGACCTTATCAAGGTCTGCATTCAAGGAGGGCACACATTTGCCAAGCACACTGTGGAACTTCTGTCTTGGGAAAGAGGTTGGGCCTATCCTTAACATTGCTTAAAACAGGGACATTTAACTGTATAAGCCTCAGAAAACAAATAAACCATTTACTAACATTTCAGGCATTTTTAAGTAAGGAGAATGAATATCATTAGGTCTGTATAGATGTCAGGCCTTGAAATATTTTTTAAACATTACCACTTATTTGGTACCAAAGAAAGAAAGAAGCACACTTTTTTTAAGAGCATACTCAGTTCAGAGACAGTAACCCTAGCCAACAGGGATGGAAGATGGTAGCAGGCTCTCACCGTGCATATGGTATTGAGTGCAGTGTCCGCCCCAATGCTGAAATCTGACCCAGGGACGTTGTTGGAAACAGTGGCAGGAATGACCACAAATGGGATACAGAGCTCATCAAACTGCTTCCTGCCCTCCATCAGCTCCAGGCCCCCTGTGTAAGCCTAAGGAGAAGAGAATGGCAGGGGTAGGCACAGGAAGAGAAGAAGGTGGAAGGGAGAGAGGAGAAAGTGGTAGGAACACTCACCTCAAAGCCCCCAATGATGACAAGGCCCTGAATGTTAAACTTAGTGATATTGGCACTGATCTGCTCAAAATTCTTCTTGGGTAGAGTCCTAATTTGACCAGTGGCAGAAAATAGGGAATGGGAATTGGGGAAGAGATAACAAGAGGTAAGGAGAGAATAGTTAGAGTTAGAAAGTGCTTTATTTATAGGGTCTCACTCTGGCCCAGGCTGACCTGAAATTCACTCTGTAGTCTCAGGGTGACCTCGAACTCATGACAATCCTCCTACCTCTGCCTCCCAAGTGCTGGGATCAAAGGCGTGCGCCACTATGCCCGGCTATTTATAATTTGTTGGTGTTCCCTGTTCTCCCCCATACTCTCACACTGATCTAGAAGACACAATGGGCTCTAATTGTCTGATCTGTACAGGATGTGTGGGTGGGCCTGTCTGTTTTCACCGAAGCCACTAAGAGCTTGAAGAATAGTGGACAAAGGCTCTGAGCTAGTGGACAGATATCCTCATTAACAGGACATCTTAAAGGGGTGACTAGAAGGACAATGCCACTTACCTTTTAGTCCCAAGTTTGGAACCACCCTGACCAGTCCAGCCCCCAACATAGCTCCAGCCAACTTCCTCAATCTGCAGGAAAGACCACATAGTTCCTCAGCTAGAGCATCAGGAGCCTGAGTGAGACTGATGTGATTTCTTGACCTCTTGCCCACCCCAGTCTCCCTCAGGTGGAAGAAGATGACAAGGTAATGGCTGTTCCCACACACTGAACTTCTGCCACCTTTCATGCTCATTTGAAACTATTAAGCATTTATTTATGTCAGGCACATGCTGAGCTTCAGGATAGAGAATTAAATCAGAGATGATGTTTGGAAAGGTTCCTGCCCATTCCTGTGATCCTTAAACTTACTCTCCCTGGAAAGGAGATGGAAGTAGTAATGAGCCAGGGAAGCAAAGACAATGGACTGGTCACCCCTGCTATAATCATCTTCCTCATGGCTGCTGGTTGACCCCAGAACATACACATGTCCGAGTTCTCATACCTGACCCTTGGCCAGACCCTCAAAGCCGTCATGTACAACTAGCACCCTGTTGCCCTGGATGAGGGCAATCCTCACAGTGGAGCGGACCGCAGCATTCATGCCTGCAGCTGGGGCGCCGACATTCATCACAGCCACGGTGTGCGAATTACCCTGCAGGGAAGGAACCCGGGAAAGGAGGGGAGTATGCAGTACAGAGATTACCAGAGAGGCAGAACTCTGAGCCCTTAATGTCCTGATTAAGACATTTGCTCTCCCAGTGAATGCTAGCACAGTCAGTGAGCTCATCCCATAAAAGCAAAATTCTTTACCACAAACAGATAAAACCAGGCATCATCATTACATAACAAATAAAAGCTCTGCAGGGTAGTGTTTCCCAAAGTGTGATCCTTGGACCACCTGGCCCAAAATCCACTACCTGGGGAACTTGTTGAGCAGCACATGCCTGACTCCTGCCCCAGCTCTGACTCTCCTCTAAGAGAAGGGCCCAGGAATCTGCATACTCAATAAGCAACTCAGATAATTCTGAGATATAGCAAATTTTGAGAACTGCTACTCCAACGACAAGAATAGCTTAAATAAATCTAGTTGTGACTATTCCCACAGGATCAAAACCCTCTTTCCTGTTTTCTGAATGCTTTCTTTCCAACTCTGCTCCAAATGAACTCTAAATGCATACACCACTCTACATCTGTCTTTACACAGGTAATGGAGAATCAAATGTGGGCCAGCAAGCTTTGCAAGCAAGCACATTTAACCACTGAGCCATTTCCCCAGCCCAACTCTTGCCAATTCTGAACTGGGTTAGAGACATCCAGAACACACTAAGAACACAAAGCTAATATCTAAGAGTCATCACGTAGGGTCAGGATAGCAGCACTTAAGATTATAGTGGGGACAAGAAGGTGGCAAGGCCAACGTTGCATGGATTGGAGGTAGCACTTCATAGAGACCAAGGGAGGGAGAGGGTTAAGGAAAGAGGACAAGTTGCCAGTACCTTAGAGACTGGAGGTCTGACATGAGCTAGAATCTTGTATACCTCCCAGTTGTTCATGAAGCTCCTGTAACAAGTATAAAGAGAACAGAGCGTCTTCAGGTTACTCTTCGTGGCCAGCAGCCACAGAGATCTTGGTCAGAAGTCTAACTCTTGGGATGAAGTTCCATAGGGCAAATCTCTAAGGACCTAACTGGGGCAGAGCAGGGACTGGGCAGGGGCTGCAAAGGGGCCTCTCATTCATCAAAAACTCCCTGAGCACTCTTCTCCCAGGTGCTGTGCTCAGCATTAAGAGACTGCTCCTTGTCTAGGACCTCATTGGGGTCCACATCTAGAAATAAACTGTAAAAGGCTGATTGCTGGATCATCCCTGGAATGAATTGAGCCTTCTGGTTACCTCACAACTGATTTTCTTAGGGAAGGAAGGGTTGCAGAAACAGTAAGAAGAAAAGGCAGTTTAAACCAGGCACGGGGATGCACACCTTTAATCCCAGCACTTGAGGCAAAGGTAGGAGGATCGCTGTGAGTTCAAGGCTAGCCTGAGGCTACATTGTGGGTTCCAGATCACCCTGGGCTACAGTGAGATCCTACCTCAAAAAGAAAAAAGGCAGTTTATATTTTGGGTCTAGAGCTAAACAGATATTTTACTTCATTCTGGTATTTGATTTCTGTAGTTAGCAATCTGGTCATTTCCTCACCGGCCTCTCAGCTTCAAGGCTTCATCAAACCTCTTCTCATCCATGGCTTTAGTCACCTCTTTGGTCTGAAGGAGGAGTACAGAGCACAGCAACAGTTAGGGCTCCATGGCATGATTCTGCATAACCAAATCTCCTCCTGTGGAATCCTGTCTACCTACACCACACCTTTTCTTTTCTTTTCTTTCTTTTAGAGATAGCAAGAGCAAGAAAGAGAGAGAGAGACAAGAGAGGGAGAATTGGCACACCCAGGACCTCAGCCACTATAATCGAACTCCAGATGCTTGCACCACTAGTGGGCATGTGCAACCTTGTGCTTGCCTCACCTTTGTGCATCTGGCTTACGTGGCATCTGGAGAGTTGAACATGGGTCCTTGGGTTTCACAGGCAAGTGCCTTAACTGCTAAGCCATCTCATCTGTCCAGCTATCCTTTTTTTTCTTTTTCTATTTTTTTTGGAGAGAGAGACAGAGAGAGAGATAGAGAATGGGGGCACCAGCGGCCTCTCAGCCACTGTGAATGAACTCCAGACACATGCATCCCCTTGTGGGCAAGTGCGGCATTGTGCTCTTGCGTCACTTGCATCTGGCTAAATGTGGGACCTGGAGAATCAAACGGGTGTTCTTAGGCTTAGCAGCCAGGCGCCTTAACCACTAAGCCATTTCTTTAGCCCCTTCTTTTCTTTTTTAAAAAATATTTTTATTGCACACCTTTAATCTCAGCATTTGGGAGGCAGAGGTAGGAGCATCACCATGAGTTCAACACCACCCTAAGACTACATAGTGAATTCCAGGTCAGCCTGGACTTGAGCAAGACCCTACCACAGAAAACCAAAAATAATAAAATAAAAAAAATATATATATATATATATATACATACATACATACATACATACATACATACACACACACACACACACACACACACATTTGAGAGAGAAGAGAGAATGGGCACACCAGGGTCTCCAGCCTCTGCAAACGAACTCCAGATGTACACCACACCTTTTCTATATCCCCTGAAATTTTACAGAAGAAATAGCCCTATTTTTCTGAGTAATGAGCAGAAAAAGAAAAGGATTAAATGAGTGTTCCATTAGAATTCTGGGCAGAGTGGTGGAGTGCTCACAGGTAAGCTACACACCCCAGTCTCCCAGCCCCTGGAACCCAGCAGAAGATAGCGATCCCTGCCATGTGCTGCTCAACCACTGGCTTCCACCTGTAGGTCAGTGCTTTAGCTTCTGAGCTTGGACAGATGCAGTTTCAATTATGGCTGCAGATCACTGGGATTCCCAAGTCTCAGAGAGAAGCAGACACCAAATAGGGGGAATTCAGGCAGTCCCAATAATCAAGACTACCTCCCCAGCTCAGTAACCAGCCAGCCACAGTATTCACACTGTGCTGCCAAAGAAGTGGCTCTCCTAGAGTACAGAGCCCAGCATTTTCCAGGTATTGTGGCAGGTCCTTTACATTTTCTCTCCAGTCCTTATCACCTTCAAGGTGAGCAGGAGTCATCCCATGTTGGTTTAGGGAAACATATTCAAGGAAGATATCATATAAAGACAAGTTACCCAGCCAGAACTGAATAGTGTTCCCCAAGTTTTAACAGTGTTAGGAGGAACATGGCATTTCTCTCCCAGTAAACATATGACAAAGGGTTTGAGGTTGACTAGTATGAAACAGTGAGTCTCATTACTAGGGAAGATGTAGACAACCATCTTCCTTAGGAACATTTTATAGAAGACGAAATCAATGCTTAGAGAAGTTACAGCTCCTGCAGTTAGAGGGGTTGTATCCCACAGTGTCCTTTCCCCAGTGTCTCTGCCTTTCCATCTGTTCCTATGCTGGAGCCACCAAAGAGAGTAAGGTCAGTACTTACCACCTGGACACACTCCATGAGGGGCAGGCGCACAGCCTGGTTACCGGAGAGGCTCACCACACAAGCTGGGGTGTCTGGGGTCCCCTCCAAAAGTGCCATCACTGCTTCCACACCCATCCTGCTGCCCTACAGGAGCCCAGGGAGCAAGAAGTCTGGCTTAGACATGCCCAACTAACCCTTTCCAAATTACAAGGCTAAGTTCCACATTTAAGGGCTGCACCCAAGAGCTTAATGGGCTTTACTTCCCTATCAAGAGTTCTTCTAATGCTTGATGACTCTGTCCTCTTGCCACCAGAGCCCCAAGGATTCTACTTGGTTTCAAAGAAATGTGTCTACAATAGTGATCAACAGGATTACTGAGGCCTAAAAATATTCTCTTCTTACTCATAAAGTAGACTGCCCCTATTCCAAGTAAAATGGAATAAGAGAGATCAAGCTGAATGCCTAAGGTTAGAAGATTCCAGTAACTTCACTGGTCTTCACTATTAGAGAGACTATTGCCTGCCATCATTTTTATAATAGAACTCTCAAGCATATGGGAATGGATGAAGGTATCAGCAGTCTAGAGGTTGGTGGAGGGACAGTATGACTGATGGCATAAACCCCGCAAAGGTAGGGCAGCAAGGTTGGGGGTTCTCAGGCACGAGGACCACGGGGCCCTGTGACTTACCAGGATTCGGTCAAAGGCTGATGGTGTCCCACCGCGCTGCACGTGCCCCAAAACAGTGACCCGAGTGTCAAATCCCAGGCGCTTTACCACCAACTGAAAGGATGAAGAGAGGGCACAGAGAGACAGGGGAGAACATAAATAGGGGCTAAGGTAAACCATGATGACTTAGTGTTTTGTCTTGCAACAATTCTAGTGTAAGGAAAACAGGTAGGGCCCTGGACAGAGTTATACAGCTGTTCCAAAGGGAGATGTAGTATTAGGAGACTTAGAAACCACCAAGGGACTAGCTGCGCTGCTACGACCTCCCTAGTTTGCTCATACTAACATTCTTGATGTCCTCTGAGGTAATTGGTTTTCCGTGCTTGTCGATGGCCCCCTCGGCCACAATGATAATGTTGAGACGAGAACCGCGAGTCCTTGTCTGGTTAGGGAAAGAGGAAAAGTGATTAGTGGAATTAAACTGGTGGCCAGAAATGGAGCATCCATGGAATAGGGTCAAGAATTTTTTAGGGGCAAAACAAAGCAGCAATACCTCCGTAAGCCGGCGACAAAGGTGTTCCTCCCAGTCATCATCTGGTGGGCATTCAGGAATAAAAACCCAGTCGGCCCCACAGGAGAGAGAGGTGACGAGGGCCAGGTATCTGAGAGGAGAGCCAGAAGCATGGAGTAGGAAGCACATCCCACAGCCAGCCTCACCACACCTAGGAAGTCTTCTAGTCACAGCTGGCAAAAGGTCTGAGGATCCCGAGTTTCATTCTTGGAGCAAACAAGCACTGGCCTGTCAATGAGATGCTGCCCTAGCCCTTTCTATTCAGGTTGACTTGCCATAGAGACTTCCCATCTCAGAGACTGTGCATGTGCACCTAAGCATGTATCTCCACAAGCATATATGGAGTGAAGAAGAACAGAGCAGATGCAGGAAAAGAGGGCCACATCCTGTGCACCATATATACCCCCAGATCTGCTCCCAGTGAGAGAGCCCACTGGACTCTGGGAGGAGGACAGGGCCATTTCTGGGTTCATGGAGTAAGAGGGTCAGGATGGCAATCTTACCCACAGTGACGGCCCATCACTTCTAACACAAACGTCCTCTGGTGGCTGCAAGAGAAAAATACAGGATTCACCCAGTCTGTATGTCCATCTAGCCCGGATCAAGCCAATGCCATGCCTAGACTAGCTAGCTTTTGGAAGATGTATTTATAATACTAGCCTCCTAGCAGATTTCCTGAGAGACCAGGAAGACATGTAGGAAATACTTTAGTCTCAAGGTGTCTTTCCAAGGTCAATGGAGAGGCTCCGTTCCAGAAAAGGACGGGCCTCAAAATGGAAGAGAAAGAGAAAAGAAGTGAACAGGGGACTAGACTAAACCAGAGTCCTGCAGAATTCCTTTGGGGTAAACTGGTACTCTTCTGTCCTCCCATTTTCTTTCTTTCTTTCTTCTTCTTCTTTTTTTTTTTTTTTTTTGGTTTTTCGAGTAGGATCACACTGTGGCCCAGGCTGACCTGGAATTCACTCTGTAGTCTCAGGCTGGCCTCGAACTCAAGGCAATTCTCCTACCTCTGCCTCCCAAGTTCTGGGATTAAAGGCATGCACCACCACACCCGGCTGTCCTCCTATTTTCTACATGATCCCTCCACCCCAGCCTGTTTACCTAAGCTGTGGTGCCCATATCATATACAATCTCTGACACAGTTGGAAAGGACAGCTCAAACTGTAGACTCCCTAGATCTACCTCTGTCTGGACCCTGACCATGTAGGAGACCCATAGGTACTCAATATGCCTGGAAAGTAGACTGGACAGGAGCAGAACTAAACTCTTACAGCATCTGAGGAGCAGGGCAACTTTAGTACTCTAGGGATAATTCTTAGAAGTAAGTGTTCTGCCCCAGAAAACTGATCATTATAGCACAAATATTTTAATTCTCTTACCTTGTCCCATTAGCACCCTCTTCCACTGCCTCCCACCTGAATGCTTTTACCTTTGAGCAGTGGTGGTGATGGCATCTACAATCTCTACAATCCGGTGCAAGGCAGAGTCAGTGCCGATTGTCATATCAGTGCCACAGAAGTCATTGTCAATGGAGCCAACCAGACCCACAATGTTCAGGAAGCTGGACTTTGTAGCCTCCTCAGCTGTGATTTTACCTACAATGGGAAGAAAACCAGGCACCACACTGGGTAAGGTACAGAACACTGTTAAGGAAGAAACTGTGGCCACCATAAGCAATGGCAGAAGAAGGAGGGCAGAGACTGCTTATTTGTATCTGGATAAACTTTTCCCCAATGGGGGCACACACTCCTACACAAAGAAACACTGACATAAATAATGTCTCACCAGCTTTCTGGAGATCATTCAACAAGTCACTCCACTCAGAACGGAAAGTGTCAGCCCCCGTGAGGCTGCCATCACCCCCAATGACACACAGATTGGTGATTCCACGTTTCACCAGGTTGTGGGCAGCTCGGAGTCGTCCTTCTCGCTCCCGAAAGTCCTTGCATCGGGCACTTCCAATCACTGTGCCTCCCTTTAGGAGAGAGATAGAAATCAGCTCCCCAAATTTTGGGATTATTTATTATGATTCCCCCTTTCCAATACTGTGATGAACTAACATAACCATGTCACTCCTAGAAGTTCCCTGACATCTTTAAACCATGTCCCTTCCAAAAGAAAGGAAAATGATGCCGTCTAAGACATCACAGTATCATTCTTAAATTCTGTTACAGATCTTAGGAGACTGCTAAGATCAACTATTTCATTGATGATTTTTCACCAAAGTAAATATTTCAAAGAGAACAAGGGAATATGTATGTCTTCTAGCTTTGAGAATTATCTCCATCTCTCACATCTTCTTAGAAGTATAAGAAGTAGTGGTGACTTCGGTCTTAAGAATTTTACCCTAGGGGTTTGACATTGCTGAATTTATCCAAACTATTATTAGGAACTCATCCCAGTACAGTTGATAGTATCTTTTCCTCTCTAATACACCAATATTTCTAAGATTTGTTCTCCTTAACTCTTTGGGGTCCATGGTGCTAGTGACAGGAACTAACAATATTCACATGAAAAACTGTTCTGTGTAGAAAGCCTTAAATTTCTAGGGACTCCAAGAGAGGCAAAGAGACTTAAGAGTTTTCATAAAATATAGGCGCTCCTGGTACCTGTGAGGGTGGGGTGCTGGGGAACGATTCTGGCTCATTCTCAGACCACTTTATGGCAGGCACCACTGGCAGTATACAGACCTTAATTGCATTGCATCTTAAATGTCTATCCATGGATTTTGAGGAGATTTAGGTAGAGAATAGGGATACAAATATAATTTGTAAACTTTTCACTAAATCAGTAAACTGTGAGATTTCTACTAAGCTAGCCCTGTGGATACCAATTAGAATGATCCTTGAACCACATGGAATAAAGCAGACTAAAGGCTTGTTCATACAAACACCCAGGATTCCCAGACTCTGCAAGCTATCTCAGTTCCTGCTTCCCTTAAATGGTCTGGTTTCAAGTTGTCTCACTTCTATCACATGAGGACGAGCTGATTTTTAAGCTCTGCTTCTGGCTTCAGTCCTCTAGTAAGGTTATTTTCAGGGCCAGACTCTCCCCGTGACCTCACAGTAGAACTTTGTTGACTATGTGCCAGTTCCAAAAGTTTTGCCTATGACCTTTCCACAAAGTGCAAACCATTCTGGAACCATCTTCCCAACCCCTCTGCCATCCCAGGAAACCAGGGTGATGTTTTCCAATGCAAAGAGTAAAGGGCAAATGTAAGCCTTCTCTTGACACTGAAACCCTTCACATTAAACCACACGGCAGGGAATCTGGGATTCCAGAGTGGGATAAGACAAGGACAGGACAAATATAGGACAGGAATTCTCCAGAACATACCAGCTGAAGCATCATGGAAACACTCTCCCAGGTGGCCTCTCTGATGTGCTCACCACCATCCACCAGGCCCTGATAGCCCTGTTGAGAGCAGAACACTCATTCAGCCTGCATTAGGTTCCCCCTAATTGCCTAGGACTGAAACAGGCTCCTTGGGAGGAGATTCAAGTAATAATCCCAGTAGTGACCCTGGATGCTTGTGAAAAACAGTATATTTCAGTAAATCAGTCCAATACAGTCTGAGGAAGCACATGTCAATTTTTGATACCATGATCCAGTTTTCCCTCTTCTAATTAATCTTAATTCCTCTTATTTTTGCCTCACTCCATTTCCTTTCATCTGTTTCCCAAAAGGACTACAAAACAGATGGTTTTGACAATAGTAAGGGAAAAGAAGAATGGGGATATTATGAAACTATGAAATGTGACAGAAGGGCAGATAGACTTTACAAAAAGAAGACAGAGTGGGAAAAACAGGAAAAGAAACTGAAAGAATGGAGGCCAGGAGGAGCTAGAACCCAGAATGCTGGCTATTAAAAAACAGTGAAGTCAAGAATGCTGGTGCATGCCTTCAATCCCAGCCTTTGGAAGGCAGAAGCAAGAGAATCTCTGTGAGTTCAAGACCAGCCTTGAACTACAGAGTGAGTTCCAGATCACCCCGGGCTAGAGTTTTGGTCTCAAAAAGACCAAAACCAAAACAAACAAACAAACAAAAAAAAAAAACAGAAAAAGAAACATAGTGAGGGGCTAGAGATATGGCTCAGTGGCTAAAGGCATTTGCTTGCAAAGCCTGCTGACCCAGATTCATTTTACCAACTAGCCACATAAAAGCCAGATAGGTATTTGTTCGCATTGGCAACAGAGCCTGCAATGCGCGCACGCGCGCGCACACACACACAAAATAACATAAAAACAACAACAACAATAAGAGACTCTTTCCTTCTAGGACTCTACACCTGGAAATACTAAATTTTAAAAATATTTTTATTTATTTATTAGAGAGAGAGAAAGAAAATCAGTACACCAGGGCTTCTTGTTGCTGTAAACAAACTCCAGACACATGCTCCTTTGTGCATCTGACTTTATGTGGGTACTAAGGAATTGAACCTGGGTTGGCAGGTTTTGAAGCAAGCACCTTTAACCACTGAGCCATCTCTCTAGCCCCTGGGTATACTTGCTATAAAAGCCACCCATTTCAGTTTCATTCTATTTGGGAGGAAGTAGAAGGAAGATAAAGAGTTACCCCTGCTGTTAAGTTCAACAGACAACATGAGGACTCAGTTTGCAAAAATATGGGTCCTAGCAAGCTTGTTGGAGCCAAGAGTGAGAAAGAATGACTCATGGAGACCCAAGAGCCAAGGAAAAGCAAACAGAGAAATGTAGCTGGTAGGTAAGGAAGAGAAGGGGGAAGTGGTTTAAGCAGAGAGTAGTGAAGTGGTAGAGAACAAACAGAGAACCAACCTCATGCACAAAGTAGACACGGGCACCTGTAAAGATACCAACTCGAACCACAGCCCTGACAGCAGCATTCATACCTGTGAGGAGAGAGAAGGAAGTCAGGAAGGGCAGTCCTGGAATCCACAAACTTACCTCTCATTAAAGACCCACACCAATGCCAGTCTTTCGGCTAAGGTTTGCTCATTCAAGTCTTCTGGCCTCCCCAATTCCAAAGACTACGTTCAGTATTTAACAAAGCTCCAACTCCTTTCCCCCCAAACCCTGCCTTTCCTTTCCCAAGACCCTTCCCTGCTAGGACAATCTGAGAAATATTACAGCATTTCCTTGGATGTGTTTTGTATGTTAGATACTGCTAGGATTTGCTCAATATTGTCTCATTTAATCCCACACACAAACTGTAGTTTCCTCCATTTTACAATTTTGAAAACTGAAACTCAAAAAAAGGTCAAGGTCACAGGGCTAATACCCTTAGAAAGTTTAGATTTGAGCTGGGCGTGGTGATGCACGCCTTTAATCCCAGCACTTGGGAGGCATAGGTAGGAGGATTGCTGAGAGTTCGAGGCCACCCTGAGACTACAGAGTGAAGTCAGCCTGAGCTAGAGCAAAAAAATAAAAAAAGTTTAGATTTGAATCTAAAGTCTGAAATGCTCAAGTGAACATTCTGGATTGCTATCCAGTGATTACTTGTCTCAGTGCTCACTAGGCTTGATGTTAGGAGCAATAGTTAGAAGTAGAAATGGGGACTATTAGAATAGTTAGAAGTAATGGGGAATATTAGAAGCAATAGTTAGAAGTAAAATGGGGCACACACCCAGCAATGTCAAGATCACCATGGCAACCAGGGGCCACGACCAGAGACTGACCAGAGACTGGCCGCTCTGATAAGCGGCATTCACCCAGCAGTGTCAAGGTCACCATGGTAACCACCAGGGGCCAAGACCAGAGACTGACCAGAGACCCTCTGCGAGCTGATATGTGAATGAACAACCCTAAGGTGGCTATCAGCAGCCAGGATGACTGAGGGGGGAAATGGGTCTAAGAACCCCAGCAAAAGCTCAGAAAATGGTCACTCAACTCAGAGAGGCAGACTCCACATCTCTCTCTCTGTGTTGATACCCGCACATGCCTTTAAGCCCAGCACTCAGGAGGTAGAGGTAGAAGATTGCTGTGAGTTTGAGGCCAGCCTGAGACTCTACCTTGAAACAAAATAAAGATGTATACAGAGAACTTAAAAATATGTCTCTTCTTCCACTGGGAGATGAGATTCTGCCTTCTTCACAGATTAGTATCACCCCTTTCCTAATAGCTGCTCAATATTCAAGACCATTCATTCTCCTAGGAGCACCGTGGAAGTGCCAACCTGTCCCAACACACAGCATGAAGTGGGTGTCTTGTACATGTGTTCCATGTTATGAACAGTGCACTAAGCAGAGCGTTAATGGTAAGCAAAGTAGGCTGGAAAGATAGCTTAGCAGTTAAGGTACTTGTTTGCAAAGCCTGATGACCGGGGTTTGAATCCCCAGTACCTACGTAAAGGCAGATGCACAAAGTGGTGCATGCATCTGGAATTTATTTGCAATGGCAAGAGGCCCTGGCACATCCATTCCCTGCCCCCTTTCTCTCTTGCAAATAAAAAAATAAATAAATAACAGTGAGCAATATGGAGACACTGCTGTCCTACTCCATAATATGAGGAGGTTCTCATGATGATGCTCAGGTATCTTAGACACGATAAATCAACTTCTTATGAATTGTAGCCATCCTCTCTCCAATATTTCAGTATCTGCTCTTGTTTTAATCTAAAATTTATTCATATGGCATATACATTTGGCATTTGTTTGCAATGGTAAGATCCATACACATACAAACACACACACATTGCAAATAAATTAATTAAATATATTTTAAGAAAAAGGACTGGGGAGCCGGGCGTGTTGGCGCATGCCTTTAATCCCAGCACATGGGAGGCAGAGGTAGGAGGATCACCATGAGTTCAAGACTACATAGTTAATTTCAGGACCAGAGTGAGACCCTACCTTGAAAAACCAAAAAAAAAAAAAAAAAAAAAAAAAAACAGGACTGGGAGATGGTTCAGCAGTTAAAGGTGCTTGCTTGCGAAGTCTGCCAGCCTGGGTTTAATTCTCCAGTACCCATGTAAAACCATATACAAAAAGTGGTTATTTGAGAGAGAAAGGCAGGAGAGAGAGAGAGAGCAAGAGTGGGAATGGGCACACCAGGGTCTCCAGCAAACAAACTCCAGGTGCATGCGCCCCCTTGTGCATCTGGCTTACGTGGGTCCTGGAGAATCAAACCAGGATCCTTTGGCTTTGCAGGCAACGCCTTAACCACTAAGCCATCTCTGGAAGGGAGGGAATTATCATAGTTTATTGTCTATAATTATGGAAGTTGTCAACAAAAGTTTTTTTTTAAAAAAAGGGGGGGGGGATTATTGTGTCTGGAATTCATTTGCAGTGGTAAGAGGCCATAGCAAGTGTGTGTGCATAAACACACACACACCCATACACAAATATTTTTCAAAAATTACTCACATGTTCCTTAAATTCTGCCTGGAAAAATATATACTAACAAATACTAGGGAAGCCAGTATCATTGGGAAAAAATGTGCAGCACCAGACTAAAAGTCATCCCAAATTATTGAATAACCCAAAACTACTTAGAATAGGCTAGAATAAAAAATAAGAATAGGATATTTTCCTTCTCTTCCCTCCCTCCCCTTTTCTCTTTCTCTGTTTTTGTAGGCTGACACAGTATTAATACATGGCTATTAACTCCAAATCAAATTGATGGTCTGTTTACTCATTGAAAAATATTAGGCAGGAGTGATGGTATACATCTTTAATCCCAGCACTCAGGAGTCAGAGGTAGGAGGATCACTATGAGTTCCAGGCCAGCCTGAGACTACACAGTAAATTCCAGGCCAATCTGGGCTAGAACAAGACCCTACCTTGATAAACAAACAAAAAAAAAGAAAAAGAAAAAGTAAGTAAACATCTTTCATGTTCCTGAGCTGGGCACTGGGGACACAGCAAGAACAATACAAAATCTGGGAACACAAATATAAAGGACTTGCTAACTGTCCTCAAGATACATTAAATATGGAGCTGGAGAGATTGCTCAGTGGTTAAGGCATTTGCCTACAAAGCCTAGTGACCAGAGTTCATTTCTCCAGTACCCACGTAGTCAGATACACAAAGTGGCACATGCATCTGGAGTTTACAGCAGCTGGCAGCCCTGGCATGCCCATTCTCTCTTTCATCTTGAAAAATTTTTTCAGTGATTAAGGCATTTTGAAAAAATTTCCCAGGACCCACGTTAGCCAGGGATGGAGGGATGGCTCTAGTCAAATAAATAAATAAATATTAAAATAAATTTAAAAATTTTGCCATAAAAATGGTAATCCTAAAGAATAGATGAGGACTGTGGGAGCCAGCATGCCTTTAATCCCAGCACTTTCCCAGGACCCTGAGAATACATAGTGAACCAGGTCAGCCTGAGCCAGAGACCCAAGGGGACACATAAGCCAGATGCATAAGGTGATGCATGTGTTTGTTTGCAGTGGCTGGAGGCCCTAGCATGCCTATTTTTTTCTCTCTCTTTCTCTTTATCTCTCTAATAAATAAATAAAAATATAAATAAAAAAAAATTTTTAAAAATTTTAAAAAAAATTTCTGTTTTATTTAAAGATACATAAAATATCACAGTAATCATTCCCAAGTGCTGGGATTAAAAAGAATAGATTTTTTAAGATTTTATTTTTATTTATTTATTTATTTATTTAAATTTATTTGAGACAGAGAGATGGGGAGAGAGACAGAGTAAGAATGGGTATGCCATGCACTTTAATCCCAGCACTGGGGGAATCAGATGCACAGGCATGTGCCTTGGCTAAGCCATCTCTCCAACCCTAGAGAGTTTGTACGAACTCCAGTGGCTGGCATCTGGCTTACATGGTCCTGGGAATCCATTCTGGGTCTTTTGGCTTTCTCTCTCTCCCCAGCCCCCAAGACAATTTCTTTTAATTCTGTCTCAGGAAGAAGAAATAAATAAAAGTTAAAAAAAAAATTTTTTTAAAGCAGATCCCAGCACTCAGAGAGGCAAAGGTAGGAGGAGGATTGCTGTGAGCCCTGGTGCGCCCATTCTCATTCTCTCTCTCTCTCCCCCTCTGTCTCTAAGAAATAAATAAAAGTTAAAAAAAAATTTTTTAAATGATCCCAGCACACAGTGAATTGCCAGAGTCATCCTATGGCTACACAGTGAGACCCTCATCCTTTGAGAAAAAAAAAAAATAAATAAATAATAAAAAAAGAAAAAGAAAAGACCCACAAATACAGGTAATTCAGTACTATAGAGTGAAAAGTAGAGGCTGGGTGTGGTGGCACATGCCTTTAATTCCAGCACTCAGGAGGCAGAGGAAGGAGAATTGCCATGAGTTTGAGGCCACCCTGAGACTACAGAATTCCAGATCAGCCTAGACTAGAGCAAGACCCTACCTCAAACCCTGCCCCCACTGCCAAAAAAAAGTGAAAAGTAGAATAGAAAATGGTAAGAGATAAAGTTAAACAAGTGGGCAGGCACCTCTATACTGAGTAAAAAGTCTGACTTTGCTGGGTGTGGTGGTGCATGTCTTTAATCCCAACATTCGGGAGGCAGAGGTTGGAGGATCACCTTGAGTTTGAGGCCACCCTGAGATTACATAGTGAATTCCAGGTCAGCCTGGGCTAGAGGGAGACTTTACCTTGAAGAAAAAAAAAAAAAAAAAAAGAAGTCTGACTTTTATTCTGTACTTCTAAGTTTAACTGAGCATCCATGGATTGGGTTTCAGAGACTCTGTACACTCCACAAAACTATACTAAAAATATTTTATGGGCGTCAATATTTCTTCCAGATGAAGGTTCACAGCTTTCATGTTTCTAAAAGGGGTCTGTGACCCACCCCCATAAAGTTACAGATAGGTTCTTTTTAGCTTTTCTCTACCCCCTTCTGTCTTCCACAAGGCAGGAGCTCTCTGTATGTTCTTTATCTAATAAAATCTAAATCTTAAAATTAAATATATATAGATATAGATATAGATAATTCAGAATCTCTAAGAATTTTGAGACTAGAGGGACAAGAGATCTACTTATCAGAAGCATTCTGGCAGCTGCAGAGAGAGGGTCCCTGGGATTAGGCAGCTCTCTGGCATCCTAGATAAGACTTGACAGCCTCACTGGAGGGGGGGCGGGTTTAACAGGACAAGCATACTGGCCAGAAGACACTTAGAAATGAATTTATTTTATTTTATTTATTTACTTGAGAGCGACAGACAGAGAGAGAAAGAGGCAGATAGATAGAGAGAGAATGGACGTGCCAGGGCCTCCAGCTACTGCAAATGAACTAGTTGCATGCGCCACCTTGTACATCTGGTTTACGTGGGTCCTGGGGAATCAAGCCTCGAACAGGGGTCTTTAGGCTTCACAGGCAAGTGCTTAACAGCTAAGCCATCTCTCCAGGCCCGAATTTTTTTAAAAGGAATTGGATTCAATTGTCATAGCAATTAGATTTCATGGCACTTGAAAAAGAAATGCCAAGGCTGACTTAAGCAAAAGTTTAAACTGTGGTGAGCCATGAACTGAACTGAGGCATGGTTTTGTTTGGGAAAATAGGGGTGGAAAATGTTTATATTGGCATATACTGAGTTTGGAGTACTTGTGGGACATCCATGCTCACTTGGAAGAAAATGTAGATAATTAAAAAGTAAATGGCATGGATTGCCGTGTGTTCACGACCACCCTGAAACTATATAGTGAATTCCAGGTCAGCCTAGGTTAGAGGGAGACCCTACCTCCAAAAAACAAAACAAAAAAAAAGTAAAAATAAAAATGATGCAAAGGAATTGAACCCTGGGGAGAATCAACCATGGAGTTCTTTCTGTAAAGAAAACTGATACATAGATAGCAGCAAGAAAGACAAAAGGAGCAACATCTTAGAAGCCAAAAGGGGACTTCAGACATAGGAACAGTGCTAAATGTTTCTGACAACTGATCTAAGATAAGGACTAGAAGGTTGGGCTTATTAGCAAGAGCCTCTAGCAAGCACTGACAGTCACAGTTTACTCCTGACGTCATTAAGGCAAAGTCCCATAAAGTCTAGCAGTCTAAGTTCACATACTGAATTTAAGTAAATTATATCCAAAAATAAAAATAAAATACAAAGCTGGGTGTGGTGGCGCACGCCTTTAATCCCAGCACTTGGGAGGCAGAGGTAGGAGGATCACCGAGAGTTTGAGGCCACCCTGAGAATACAGAGTGAATTCCAGGTCAGCCTGGGCTAGGGTGAGACCCTACCTCAAAAAAACAAAAATACTGGACCAGAGTGAAACCCTACCTCGAAAAAACAAAACAAAACAAACAAACAAACAAATAAATAAATAAATAAAAATTTTAAAAATTTAAAAAAATAAAATACAAGCTGGGCATGGTGGCACATGCCTTTAATCCCAGCAGTCAGGAGGCAGAGGTAGGAGGATTTCTATGAGTTCCAGGCCAGCCTCGGCTAGAATGAAGCCCTACCACAAAGTAAAAAAGAAAATATATTTAAAACCTATGCAGGGGCTGGAGAGATGCTTGCCTGTGAAGCCTAAGGACCCTGGTTCAAGGCTGGATTCCCCAGTACCCAAGTAAGCCAGATGCACAAGGTGGAGCATGTATCTAGAGTTTGTTTGCAGTGGCTGGAGGCCCTGGTGTGCCTATTCTCTCTCTCTCTTTCTCTCTCTCTCTCCCTTTTTCTCTCTGTCTGCTGCTCTCAAATAAATAAATAAAAATAAACCAAAAATAAAAAAATCTATACCTGGAAGATGCTTCTTAGAAGAAGCCAGTGAGAGAGGAACAAAAATCAGTCAATACAAGGCAGGCAGTGCTCCAGGGGCAATGAACAAAGCCAGCTCAATCCCATCAGTATAAACTGCTGTTTGCTTGCCAGCCTGCCACAGGCCTATGGGAGTCTCTGCTAACTCTGGAGATCTGGAACATATATCAGTAATCTTGGGAAATAAGGAAACAATTTTATTTTGAAATGTATAAAGTAGAATACTCCTCCCTGATTCCAAGCTGATTAAAGGGGTGAAGGTAAAGGACATATCTAAAGAGAAACAAATTACTTACAGGTTTTTGGTGTAAAGCAAATATAATAAATAAATAATTGTAAGCATATAATATCCAAATGTGTTCTTGTAGAAGAGAAATCCCGTAATAAGGGAGATTTTTTTTTTTTTTTTTGAGATAGGGTTTCACGCTAGCCCAGGCTGACCTAGAATTCACTATGTAGTCTCGGGGTGGCCTTGAACTCATGGAGATCCTCCTACCTCTGCCTCTGAGTGCTGGGATTAAAGGCGTGTGCCACCACACCCAGCTCAGGAAGATTTTTTTTTTAACTTCCACTTCTTCCTTAACCTTCTTCTGACATTAACTCCACCAATCTCTACAGGGCATCCTTCCTGCCTCTAAACTGAGTGAGTATGTTCCAAGACATCAACTTGTGTTCTAACCCCTAGACCCCTAAAAATCCCAGAGTGGGAAATATAGACCATTTATACTAAGACAAATCAGAAAATCTTTGGGCTCATCTACCCAACCTCACCGCAGGCCTAGTCTGGTCCTAAGCCAGTCCTGGTCAGTCTGTTCTTGGCTGTTCCATGCTTCCCTAAATAGCCCTCTATGAGCAGCTGCGTGACTTACTAGAAACAAGATGAGGGATAAGATTACAGGCAATATGTACAGGGTATTCTGGGTACAGGCAGAAGGAGCCTTGGAGAACACTATAAGCATTTGGAGTCTCCAATTACAACCATTGGGGAAGATGTTTGCGGGGGTGGACAGCTATGAGCAATGGGTCTCTATGAAAGCAAGAAGGGGGATGTGGAGGAGGGAATGATTTAGTCACATTAAAAAAATTTTTTTTTTGAGACATGGGTCTCAAGTATTCCAGGCTGACCTTGAACTTGTAATTACAAGGATGATTTTGCACTTCTGATCCTCCTGCCTGCTGGGATTATAGGTGTGCACCATGTGGTGCTGGGATCAAACCCAGGCCTTCCTGTATGCTAGGCGAGCACTCTACCAATGGAGCTACATCCCTAGCCCAATCACAAATTTTTTGAAAGCTTATATTAAAGTTTCCTCCTACTGGGTGTGGTGGCGCACATCTTCAGCCCCAGCACTCAAGCAGAGGTAGGAGGATCGCTGTGAGTTTGAGGCCACCCTGAGATTACACAGTGAGTTCCAAGTCAGCCTGGGCTAGAATGAGACCCTACCTCAAAAACCAAAAAAAAAAAAAAGAAAAGAAAGGGCTGGGGAAATGGCTTAATGGTTAAGGCGTTTGCCTGTGAAGCCTAAGGATCCTGGTTCGATTCCCCAGGACCCACATCAGCCAGATGTACAAGAGGCACACGCATCTGGAGTTTGTTTGTAGTGGTTGGAGGCCCTGGAATGCCCATTCTCTCTTTTTCTCTGCCTCTCTTCTCTCTCTCTCTCTCAAATAAACAAATAAATTTTTTTAAAAGAAAATATTTTAAAATAAAGTTTATGTTGACTATCTTGGTACTAGAATGGAATTCTACCAGCAGAAAAGAGAGAAAAGCAAGAAAGAGCCAAGCCAGGCCTTTAATCCCAGCACTTGGGAGGCAGAGATAGGAGGTTCGCCATGAGTTCGAGGAAACCCTGAGAACACATAGTGAATTTCAGGTCAGCCTGGACTAGAGTGAGACCCTACCTCAACAACAACAACAAAAAGAAGCCAGGGTCTCCAACCTCTATATGGTTGTGCATTCTTTTTTATTTATTTATTTATTTTTATTTTGGAGAGAGACAGAGAGGGAGAGGAAGACAGATAGAGATGGGGCACGCCAGCAGCCTCTCAGCTGCTGCAAATGAAATCCAGATGCATGCGCCCCCTTGTGCTCAAGTGTGGCATTGCACCCTTGCATCACTTTGCATCTGGCTAAACGTGGGACCTGGAGATTGGAACTAATGTTCTTAGGCTTAGCGGGCAGGCGCCTTAACCGCTAAGCCATCTCTCCAGCCCTGATTGTGCATTCTTATTCTGATCACTTTTAAAACTCAGCCTCTTGGGGTTGGAGAGATGACTTAGTGGTTAAGGCATTTGCCTGCAAAGCCAAAGGATCCCAGTTTGATTTTCCAGGACCCATGTAAGCCAGATGCACAAGGGGGCACATGTATTTGGAGTTCATTTGCAGTGGCTAGAGGCACTGGCATGCCCATCCTCTCCCTCTCTCTCTCTGCCTCTTTCTGTCTCTCAAATAAATAAATAAATAAATAATACTTTTTTAAAAACTTAGTCTCTGTGCCCTCACACCCCTGTTTCATAAGTTTAATATTCTCTGACTCATCACAATTACAATCAAATAAATATTACTTAAAAAAATAAAAGTCCAGCTTTACTAGCAGACTAATAAGAAATACCATGAGAGCAAAAGTTACCTTTTTCCTTAATGTATCCTTAGCCACTGTCATCATTCTTGGTCCTAGCAGGCACTCAGTACTTTATTTCTATTTGCTATCAATCCATTCCTTGAGCATTTGCCACATACCAACCACTTTTCCAAGCACCATATTTGAATAAGGGGATCAGTTCTCTTCTATTTGCCTTTTTCCTTGAAGTATTCTCTGATTATTCCAAATATTTTGCTCATTTTTATGTGTCTAATCCCAATAATACATAAAATCTTTTCTCATTTACTTCTTCACAATAGGGCACTATGCAAAGTCAGTGAGTTCTTAGTAGAAAGCCTGGGAAAGTCTAGAATCAGAAATACAGCAAAGGAGACACAGACCAGATGAAATCTTTTTTTTTTTTTTTTTTTGGTTTTTCAAGGTAGGATCTCACTCTAGCCCAGGCTGACCTGGAATTCACTATGTAGTCTCAGGGTGGCCTCAAACTCATGCCAACCCTCCTACCTTTGCCTCCCAAGTGCTGGGACTAAAGGCGTGCCCCACCATGCCTGGCTGCTTTCTTCACTCTCTCACTCTCTCCATGTCTTATTAATCTTTTCAAAGAGATTCTCATCCTCTTCAATATACATTTATCCCTTGCACTTGAGTGCTAGATCAGCTTGGGCTACAGTGAGACCCTACCTTTAAAAAAAAAACACAGTGATTTTGCAAGGGTACTTTTGGAAATTTTTTAAATAAATAAACTAATTATTTAAAAAAATTAGCCAGGCGTGGTGATGCATGCCTTTAATCCCAGCACTCGGGAGCAGAGGTACGAGGATCACCAAGAGTTTGATGCCACCCTGAGACTACATAGTTAATTCCAGGTCAGCCTGGGCCAGAGTGAAACCCTACCTCGAAAAACCAAAAAAAAAAAAAAAAAAAAAAATTAAAGCCCAGCATGGTGGCACATGCCTTTAATCCCAGCACTTGGAGACAGAGATAGGAGGATTGCCAGGAGTTCAAGGCCAAAACAAAAACAAACCAAAAAATTAAAGTGGGGAGCCACATATATACAAACAAAATTAAAGTGGGGGCTGAGGAGATGGCTCAGTGGTTAAGGCGTGTGCCTGCAAAACCTAACAACCCTGGTTCCATTCCCCAGTATCCACGTAAAGCCTCTGTCTCCCTCTGCTTGCAAACATAAAAATAAAAATATTTTAGGGCTGAAGAGATGGCTTAGTGGTTAAGGAACTTGCCTGTGAAGTCTAAGGAGATCCCATGTAAGCCAGATGCACAAGGTAAAGCTGGCACACATGTCTGGAGTTTGATTACAGTGGCTAGAAGCCCTGATACACCAATTTTATGTCTCTCTCATAAAAAAATAATAATTAAAGCCGGGCGTGGTGGCTCACGCCTTTAATCCCAGCACTCGGGAGGCAGAGGTAGGAGGATTGCCGTGAGTTTGAGGCCACCCTGAGACTACATAGTTAATTCCAGGTCAGCCTGAGGTAGAGTGAGATCCTACCTCGAAAAAACAAAAACAAAAACAAAAATAATAATAATAATTAAAAAAAGAAAAACAAATTAAAATGAGCTGGGCATGGTAATACATGCCTTTAATCCCAGCACTTGGGAGGCAGAGATAGGAGTTCGAGGCCACCCTGAGATTCCAGAGTGAATTCTAGGTCAGCCTGGGCTAAAGTAAGACCCTATCTCAAAAAACAAAATTAAAGAGGGAAATATTTTCTTTCTTTTTTCTTTTTTTTAAAGCACAAATGGGCTGGAGAGATGGCTTAGCAGTTAAGGTACTTGCCTGGGAAACCTAGACTAGAGTTTGATTCCCTAGTACCTACGTAAGCCAGATGCACAAGGTGGCACATGCATCTGGAGTTCTCATTCTTTCTCTATAAATATATATCTGTTTCTTTCTCTCTCTCCTTTCAAATAAATCTCAAATAAATAAATAAATAAATAAATAAATAAATTTATAAACTGCATACATTTCAGGAATGGGGAGATGGCTCAGTGGTTAAAGGAACTTGCTTGCAAAGCCTGCTAGCCCAGGTTCAATTCTCCAGCCATCCACATACAACTAGATGCAAAAAGTGGTACAAGCATCTGATGTTGACTTTGACATGAACTCTTTCACACAAATAAAAATAAAATTATATATCTTCTTTCTCTTCCACTCTGTTTTTCCCCATAAACCTGATTTTGTTTGTTTTTTCCTTGGATTCTATCCAGGTTTCTTAAACTCTATTCAGAGAAGGGTTTTCTCTTCTGCCTCACCAAACCCCAATGGGTCTGTACTGATTAACTAATTCTGTTCTTATTTGTTGAAGGCCAAAAGAATGGAAAGGAAGGAAAAGCCAAGGCAAACAGAACCCTGGCTAGAGCTGGTCAGTGCAGAAATTCCTGAGTTAAAACCTGAGGAAAGCCGGGCGTGATGGTGCATGCCTTTAATCCCAGCACTCGGGAGGCAGAGATAGGAGGATTGCCATGAGTTCGAGACCACCCTGAGAATACAGAGTGAATTCCAGGTCAGCCTGGGCTAGAGTGGGACCCTACCTCAAAAAACAAAAAACAAAACAAAACAAAACGAAAAACCCTGAGGAAGCTGGGCAAGGTGGCACATGCCTTTAATCCCAGCACTGGGGAGGCAGAGGTAGGAGGATCGCTCTGAGTTTGAGGCCACCCTCGGAATACACAGTGAATTCCAGGTCAGCCTGGACCAGAGTGAAACCCTACCTCAAAAACAAAACAAAACAAAACCTGAGGGATCTAGCTAGGTCTACTGCATAGTAACTCTAAAAAAATTGTTGACAACTTCCATAATAGTAAACAATAAGCCATGATAATTCCCTCCCCCCCATCACTTTCCCCTTCGCAGCTCCTCTCTCCAGCATATTCCCTCCCCCTCTCAATTAGTCTCTTTTTATTTTGATGTCATCTTTTCCTCCTATTATGAGGGTCTTGTGTAGGTAGTGTCAGGCACTGTGAGGTCATGGATATCCAGGCCATTTTGTGTCTGGAAGAGTATATTGTAAGGAGTCCTTCCTTTGGTGTTTTTTGTTTGTTTGTTTGTTTGTTTGTTTGTTTGTTTGTTTGTTTGTTTGTTTTTAAAGGTAGGTCCTCAATCTAGTCCAGGCTGACCTGGAATTCACTACATAGTCTCAGGCCAGCCTCAAACTGCAATCCTGAGTATTGGGATTAATTATGTTGCACCACCACACCAGGCCCAAGTTTTTGAATTGAATTTATCTATTGCCTTTTCAACAATTTTACCTCCTGATTCTTTTCAGTTTTGCTTGAGAAAATACCAAACTGGAGACAACTTTAAGAAAACTTGGAAAGGCCTGGCATGGTGGCACACACCTTTAATCCTAGCACTCAGGAGGCAGAGGTGGGAGGACTGCCATGAGTTAGAGGCCACCCTGAGACCACATAGTGAGCTCAGGTCAGACTGTGCTAGTGTGAAACCCTACCTCAAAAAAAAAAAAAAGAAAAAGAAAACTTGGAAAGAAGTCTTACAAAGATTTGGCTAATGAACAATTGAGCAAATAAAATTCAAATACACTTTAAGGCTCACACACAAATGAGATTCCTAGCAAAACCCAGAATTCCAGTAGGAACCAACACAAGGACAGTTCTAGTCTATAGACTAATGGATTCAAGAAACTGTAGCGTCACACTAATTTTCTTTGTCCTCCTCACCTTGGGCATCTCCACCAGAGGTTAACACGGCGATGGCTTTGCCGATCCCCAGGGTTTTGGCTGCATGGTGCTCTTCATGGGTCATGATCCACTCTAAAATGTAAGACAATGGTCACTTAGGATGCAGCTGAATCTACCTGCTCGAGAAATGTCTGCATTAGTCTGACTGGAGCCACCCAGTCAGGCTCTCCCACTACATTTAGGCTGGGCTGTGCAGCCTGGGAGCTTTGGATTTCTTCCAGAGAAGAGCCGCACCCTCTCAAAGTGACAAGCTGAAATGTCACAGCAATCAAGCCCAAGTCTGGAGAAGTCCTGGCTTATCCCTCCCTGCCCCCCTCTCACCCCAACTGGAACCTATTTGGAGAATAACCTAAGGTCAGGGAGAAGGACACTTGCCTTACAGAAATGAGAAAGGAGGAAAGCTGAGTGAGCCTTGAAAAGCCCTCCCTTTTAATGAAGGAAGGAGATGTTGCAAAAGGCATGAATCAGATGAGGTTTGGGATACTGATGGAGAACCAGCAATGTAGAAGCAGAAAATCAAGAGAAGTTTGGCTCATGGCTAAGATTATAGTTGAGTGTTGCTATAGACCTGAGCAATTTGAGTAGAGCTGAGAGGTATAAGCTGAAATTGGAATGTGAGGGTATAAAGGACATGGGAGTTTGGATAAATGAATGGCCTCAATCTCGGAAACAGTTAAGGACTTTCTATGGCTCTTCCCATCCTTCTTAAGCTTGCAACTTCCTGAGCAGCTCTGATCCTTTGTCTGAGGGCCTTGTCCTTCATACTCCCCTCTATCAAATACAAGGGACAACCAAATCACTGCCACAGAGCCAGGCGTGGTGGCACATACCTTTAATCCCAGCATGCAGGAGGGCAAAGGTAGAAGTATTGCTGTAAGTTCAAGGCCACCCTAAGACTACATAGTGAATTCCAGGTCAGCCTGACCTAGAGTAAAACCCTACTTCAACCCCCCTCCCCAAAAAAGATGCACCAGTGTCATGAGGATATCTTCATATATTTGTTTGTAGGGATTATTATGTCTCAAAGTGATACACTTTCATATTTTTATTTATTTAAGAGGGAGAGAGAGAGAATGGGTGTGCCAGGGCCTCTAGCCACTGCAAACAAACTCTAGACACATGCACCACCACATGCATCTGGCTTATGTAAGTACTGGGGAATCAAACCTAGGTCCTTAGGCTTTGCAGACAAGCATCTTAACCACTAAGCCATATCTCCAGCCCTGTATGTTATTTTATTTATTTGCAAGCAGAGATATAGAGAGAGAAAGAGAGAGAGAGAGAGAGAGTGTGTGTGTGTGTATGTGTGTGTGTGTGTGTGTGTGTGTGTGTGTGTGTGTGTGTGTGCATGGATGACCAGGACCTCTAGTCAATGCAATTAAATTCCAGATGCATGCACCACTTTGTACATCTGGCTCGTGTGGGTACCAGGGAATTTAACCTGGGTAATTTGGCTTTACAGGCAAGCACTTTAACTGCTGAGCTATCTCTCCAGCCCCATCAAAGTAGTACACTTGTGTTTCTATAAAATGTCAATAGAGGGCTGGAAAGATGGCTTACTGGTTAAGGCCTTTGCCTGCAAAGCTAAAGGATCCTGGTTCGATTCTGCAGGACCCACGTAAGCCAGATGCACGGGGTGGGGGTACATGCATCTGGAGTTCGTTTTCAGTGGCTGAAGGCCCTGGCACACACTCTCTCTCCCTCTTTTTCTCTCTCAAACAAGTAAGTAAATAAAATATATTTTGAAGAAAATGTCAATAGTAGTCAGGCGTGGTGGCTCATGTCTTTAATCCCAGCACTCGGGAGGCAGAGGTAGGAGGATCTCCATGAGTTCGAGGCCACCCTGAGAATACAGAGTGAACTCCAGGTCAGCCTGAACTAGAGTGAGACCCTACTTGAAAAAAAAAAAAAAAAAAAAAAACACACTTCCCTTCCTTTAAGAGTCAACACTATCACAAATCCTATAAATCCTTTATTATTATCTTGCTTGTCCATCCCCTCTTTTCTATCCTTACTACCTCTTTAGACCTGAATTGCTGGTGGCAATAGTCAAGCTCTCTTAGGACTATAGTTTGTATATCACTTCTTCATTCCATCAGACACCCAGTAAACCTAAAGCTTTGGTGGAGGGAGTATGCTTGCAGAGAACAAGAATTTTAAAGGCAGCTCATGTTTCTGCCTAGCATGTGGGGAAATCAAGGTAGCTGCTTATAGAGAGATACCGATCACATATACAAACCCACAGATAACCAATAAAATACATGCCACAAGACACATATGAAGACAGAAAAACATAGTTATTAAGAGATAATGAGGGCTAAAGAGATGGCTTAGCAATTAAGGCCCATGCCTGTGACGCCTAAGGACCCTGGTTCAATTCTCCAGGTCCCATGTAAGCCAGATGCACATGGTAGCACATGTGTCTGGAGTTTGTTTGCAGTGGCTAGAGGCCCTGACATGCCCATTCTCTCTCTCTCTCTCTCTCTCTCTAATAAATAAAATAATAATAAGTAAAAATAAGTCTTAAAAAAAAAAAAAAAAAAAAAAAAAAAGGAAAAAGTGATAATGATTAAAGTGGGCATGGTGGTGCATGCCTTTAATCCTAGCACTCAGGAGGCAGAGGTAGGAGGATTGCCATGAGTTCAAAGCCACCTTGAGACTATATAGTGAATTCTAGGTTAGCCTGGGCTAGAGCAAGATACTACCTCAAAAAGAAAGGAAGAAAGAAACAAACAAATGATTAATAAACATCCTGCATGATCAGCATTGACAGGTCAAGTCTAAACTTGAGTTGCAATTATGCCTCTGCCTACTGCTTCAACTTTGTCGTGCACAACTTCTTTGTTCCTCCATCTGAATATTGCATTGTTCACCCCCACTTTTGTGCATGGGCACATTGCATCCCTTGTCCAGGCTAGCCTAGCCCCTTCCATAGATCCAGACCTCACTCCATCATTTAAGACCAAGTCTCCTCACCCTAATCCTACTAAAACTTTACTGATTACAAAAGGTCCAGAAAACCTTCCTATTTTAGACCTCCTCTAAGAAACATTGTTTGGGACTAGATCACTCATTTAGCACTTAAATACAACTTCAGTGGAATTTTACTTGCCTCTTCTGCACTATAAAAGAGGGTTAGGTTAGATCTGGGGTCAGCAAACTATAGCCTGTAGGCCAAATCCACCCATTCTCATATTTCTGCATGGTGGTGAGCTATTACAGGTTCTTACCTTTTTAAATGGTTCACAAAAGTACTTAATGATGTGAAAAATATGTGTAATTCAAGTTTCAGTGTTGCTGGGCATGGTAGTATATGCCTTTAGTCTCAGTTATTCCAGAGACTGAAGTGGGAGTTCAAGACCAATTGGGGTAATGTATCAAGACTCAGGCTGGAAAGGTGGCTTAGCAGTTAAGGTGCTTGCCTGTTAAGCCCAAGGACCCAGGTTTGATTCTCCAGAACCCACATAAGCCAAATGCACAAGGTGGTGCATACATCTGGAGTTCATTTGCAGTGACTGGAGACCCTGGTGCACTCATTCTCTCTCTTAAATAAATAAATATATATATATTTAAAAGACTCATCTCAACAAAAACTCCAGTATCTATACTATTTGCATTTGTTCCTGCTACCTGCAGCTGCTTCTGTGTTACAATGACAGGGGAAGATATTGTAGCAAAGACCCACTAATCTAAAGCCTAAAATATTATGTGTCCTGTTACAGCAAGAAGCTACCAGAATAAGGGGTTGCATGACTGCTAAACTCACATTTCTGGACTAGACTGAAAAGTCCTCTATGCCAGGGATCATGTTCCAGAGCCTGAAAAACCCCAGTGAGGTATATCTGCACACATAGGACAGCTCAATAACACTTCTTAAAAGCATTAATGAGCTGATACAAAAAATAGGAACCGAAACAACTTCATAGTCTCTCCAATTCTTTTTCTCTTCTGTTAATGAAAAAATTTTATTGACAACTTCCATAATTATAAACAATAAACCATGATTATTCCTTACCTACCCCCCACACTTATCCCTTTGCAACTCCACTCTCCATCATATCCCCTCCCCCTCTCAATCAGTCTCTTTTATTTTTATTTTATTTTATTTTATTTTATTTTATTTTATTTTATTTTATTTTATTTTATTTTATTTTGGTTTTTCAAGGTAGGGTCTCACTCTAGCCCAGGCTGACCTGGAATTCATATGTAGTCTCAGGGTGGCCTCGAACTCACGGTGATCCTCCTAACCTCTGGATCACAAGTGCTGGGATTTAAAGGCGTGCGCCACCACGCCCAGCTCAGTCTCTTTTATTTTTGATGTCATCATCTTTTTTCCTGTTATGATGGTCTTCTGTAGGTAGTGTCAGGCACTGAGAGGTCATGGCTATCCAGGCCATTTTGTGTCTGGAAGAGTGCATTGGTTCTTAGTCTCTCTACTTCTAAAATCACACTCAAGGCTGGGGATACAGGGATAGACCTCAGTGATAGAGTGTTTACCTAGTATGTACAATACCTTGAGTTCAATCCTGTACTATAAAGGCAAAACAAAACAGCCCCTAAGATTTAGAAATCATATAGTGACAAGTAGGGAAAAGAATACACACATACATTTAGCTAGAATGTTCATTCAAATTTTTGCTGTTCTAGAAAAAGACTAGGTAGGTAGAGAAAATAGGAACCAAAGCTGAGCATAATGGCACACACCTTAATCCCAGCTTCAGGGGGCTGAAAAAAAAATAAGAGAATACCATGAGTTCAAGGCCAACCTGGACTATAGAGTGAGTTCCAGGTCAACCTGGACTAGCATAAGACTTTGCTTCAAAAAACCAAAAGAAAGCCAGGCGTGGTGATGCATGCCTTTAATCCCAGCACTCGAGAGGCAGAAGAGGCCACCCTGAGATTACATAGAGAATTCCAGGTCAACCTGCCCTACAGTGAGACCCTACCTGGAAAAAAAAAAAAAAAAAGAAAATAGTAACCTCTAAAAAGTTGGAAAGGAGGGCTGGAGAGATGGCTTAGTGGTTAAACGCCTGCCTGTGAAGCCTAAGAATCCGGGTTCAAGGCTCAATTCTCCAGGACCCATGTAAACCAGATTACAACGGTGCACACACATCTGCAGTTTGTTTGCAGTGGCTAGAGGCCCTGGTGCGCCCATTCTCTCTCTCTCTCTCTACCTGACTATTTCTCTCTCTCTCTCTGGTAAGTGAATAAAAAATAAAATATTTTTTAAAAATTAGAAAGGAAAAAAGCAGACATCTGACTATGCTGATCTCTTTTCCCCTGAGTTTTGTCTTCACAGGCACTCACTTATTCCTTCTCATCACAGCGCTGGTCAACCTCAGCAGAGGGTCAGACAAGGATCTTTCACCCCTTAGGCCTCGGAAGAGGAGTGAAGGTTCATAGGGTTGGGAGCGCTGACCTGTATGTAAACAGCAGCTCACAATCTCCTAAATCTGTATGACGGAGTCACAGGACACAAAAATGCATGCAGACTCGTACTCGTGCATCCTTTATAGACCCACAGCAACACGCATGCAGACACAGACATGGATACCAAATACACATGTATAATATGCCATGTGTGTGTATGAGCACGCAGGAGACAGGAGCACAGACTGGAGGCATCCCAGGTGCACCCATCTGAACTGGATGTGTGCCAGGGGAGGGGCCGGGCAGCCAGGGGAATGCAGCTCGGGGCCTATCTAAGCATCGGGGACTCCTAGGGAACGGAGTTGAGCGTGCAAGATGAACCAAGGGGCTAGGCTTTCCCACGACTGCCCCGCACCCATCCCTCTGGGCTCTGGCTTCCGCTGCCTTATCGCTTCGGCTAGCCCCTCCGCTCCTTTCTGTTCTCCCCACCGCCTACTCCCAGCACGTTCGCGCCCACCTCACTCCCGGCTTGCCACCTCGCTCACCACCCCAGGCTTCCCTCTTGCCTTTTAGTCTTAGCTCTCCACCAGGGCTGCTTTCTCGCAGATTGTCCTTGGGGAAAGGAGGAGGGGAGTTTGGCGAACGCGGGGAGGAGTCAGGTGGAGGCAGCAAGGCGGGGGAAGGAGGGAGTCGGCCCAGTCTCCACCAGCAGATGCTGGCTAGCAGGCTCCACCTCCCCCTGCTGGCTTCTCTCCTCCTCTTCCTCCTCCCCGCGAAAAGTCCGCTCCGAAGTGGCAGCGGTTTGGTTTCTTAGCTTCCCAGAAGATCCTGGGGATCTCATGTTTGTCTTGGGAGCCATAAGCTCTTGTAGGTAGTGGGAATTACAAACTACGTGGTTACTTTCCTTGTTTGCAACCGTGACAACTTTTCCCTTCCCGACTGCCTGTGACTCACTGCATTCAAACATCTTTGGCAGCTCTTAATACTTCCCTCAGCACAATACCACCCCATCACAATTTCAACCAACCTTTGGTCCCGAGTCTATACCACGTTTTGTATTAAGTGTTGATAAAGATAAAGAAACACACAGCATATTTATAGAATAATCTCAAAAACTTCTTTTACATTTACATCACCTTTGAGGAAATGAAAAGCTAGCTTGCTTGGGTTGAAGTACCAAGACGCAAGGACCCCTTTCTCAAGCCCTAAGAGGGATGCAGGGATCTGGAAGCGAGCAAGCATGCCAGAAAACAGCACGCCCCAAGGGGCATCCTTCACTCAGCTGTTTGCATCTCTTGCCACTCCGTAGACCTTCGCTTCAATCAATGCCTCTCCACAGTCCCCTTGTTTTATCTGCTGCCCTTTCTCTTGCTTTTGTTTCTGCCCCTGCACATTCTGCCTGCCAACAGTAAGAATGCAAAGGAATAGGCAACAAAACCATCTGATGATGCAAAATTTAAAACGTGTATGTGGCAAATGATACCATCAAGAAAGTATATGTTAAAGAAAAAAAAAATAGCCAGGCAGACATAGGAGGATCACTGTGAGCTTCAGGCTCCTAAGTCTACACAGTGAATTCCAGGTCAGTATGGGCTAGATAGATGAGCCCCTACCTGAGAAAACAACAAAAATTGGCAACCTATAGAATGGAAGAAAATATTTGCCAGACGTTATCTAATAAAGGACAGGACTAATATTCCAAATCTACTTAAAAAAAAAAAAAAACTAGCCGGGCGTGGTGCCGCCTTTAATCCCAGCACTCGGGAGGCAGAGGTAGGAGGATCGCCAAGAGTTTGAGGCCACCCTGAGACTACATAGTGAATTCCACGTCAGCCTGAGCCAGAGTGAGACCCTACCTCGAAAAACCAAAAAAAAAAAAAAAAAAAAAAAAAAAAAAAAAACTGCCAGCCATGGTGGTGCACAGCTTTAATCCCAGAGTGAGACCCTAAAAAAAAAAAAAAAAAAAAAAAAAAACTGCCGGCCATGGTGGTGCACAACTTTAATCCCAGCACTTGGGAGACAGAGGTACGAGGATCGCCAAGAGTTCAACGCCACCCTGAGACTACATAGTTAATTCCAGGCCAGCCTGGGCCAGAGTGAGACCCTACCTCCAAAAACAAACAAACAAAAGACTATTAGCACTCTATCATAAGACAATAACACAATTACAAAAATGGGCAAAAGATGGGCCAGAGATAGCTCAGAGGTTAAGGTGTTTGCCTACAAAGACTAAGGACCTGGGTTCAATTCCTTAGTGCCCATGTAGGGCCAGATGCACAAAGTGGTGCATTTATCTGGAGTTTGCAGTGGCTAGGGGCCCTGGTGTGCCCATTTTCTTTCTTTCTCTTTCTCTCTCTTCTTGCAAATAAATACACAAAATATTTAAATATATTTTATTTATTTATTTATTTGAGAGAGAAAAAAAGCAGAGAGAGAGAATGGGCATGCCAGGGCATCCAGCCACTACAAACAAACTCCAGATACATTCGCCCCTTTGTGCATCTGGCTTACGTGGGTCCTGGAGAATTGAACCAGGATTAACCGCTAAGCCATCTCTCCAGCCCCCAATACATAAAATATTTAAAAAAAAAAAAAAAAAAAAGCCAGCCAGGTGTGGTGGTGCACACCTTTAATCCTAGCACTTGGGAGGTAGAGGTAGAAGGGTCACCATGAGTTTGAGGCCACCCTGAGACTACATAATGAGTTCCAGGTCAGCCTGGGCTAGAGTGAGATCCTACCTGGAAAAAAAAAAATTAAAAGCCAGGCATGATGATGCATGCCTTTAATCCCAGCACTTGGGAGGCAGAGGTAAGAAGATTGCCATGTGTTTGAGGCTACCGTGAGACTACATAGTAAATTCCAGGTCAGCCTGGGCTAGAGCAAGACCCTACCTCAAAAAATAAAATTAAATTTAAAAATGTAAAATTGGGCTGAATATATGGCTTAGCCAAAAGACCTAGGTTTGATTCTGCAGGACCCACATAATCCAGATGCACAGGTGGCACATGTGTCTGGAATTCCTTTGTAGCAGCTGAAGGCCTTGGAACACCCATTCTTTCTCTATCTTCCTCTTTCTCTCTCTCAAATAGATCAAAATAAAAAATGGACCTGGAGAGATGGCTTAGCAGTTAAGGTGCTTGACCCAGGTTTGATTCCCCAGTACCCATGTAAGCCAGATGCACAAGGGGGGGGGGTGGTATATGAATGTAAAGTTCACTTTCAGGGGCTGGAGGCCCTGGTTTGCCCATTCTCTCTCTATTGGCCTCTCTCTCTCTCTCTCTCTCTCTCTCTCTTGCTCTCTCTTAAAATAAGTAAATAAATAAATAAATGAAGAATTTTTTTATATGGAATGCTTCACAAATTTGTGTGTCATCCTTGTGGAGGAGCCATGCTAATCTTCTCTGTATTGTTCCAATATTAGTATATGTGCTGCCGAAGAGAGCACTAAATGAAGTTTAAAAAAATAATTAAAAATTTTTTTAATGGGCAAGAGATCTGAATAGACACCTCATCAAAGAAGACACACAGGTGACAAATAAGCATATGAAATGATGTTCAAAATCATACATTAGGGAATTGCAAATTAAAACTGAAATATTAGTACACACCTGTTGGAGTGGTTAAGAAAACTGAGGCTAGAGAGATGACTCAACAGTTACAGGTGCTTGCTTGCAAAACCTGAAGGCCTAGGTTCAATTCCACAGTAATCCACATAAAGCCAGATGCACAAAGTAGAGCAAGTGTCTGGAATTCCTTTACAGTGGCAGGAAGCCCTGGCATGCCCATACTCACTTTGTCTTTCATAAATAAATAAATATAAAAATATTTTTATTTTCTTAAATTTATTTGAGAGAGTATGGGTGTGCCACGGTCTTGTGCCACTGCAAACATGAACTGGAGATAAATGGGCCACTTTGTGCTTCTGGCTTTATGCAGGCACTGAGGAATGGGACACTGATGTGGTCATCATGCTTTGTAAGCAAATACTGTTAACCACTAAGCCATCTCTCCAGCTTCAATAAATAAATTTAAAGAATTGTCAGGTGTCTTGGCGCATGCTTTTAATCCCAACATTCAGGAGGCAGAAGTAGGAGGATCGCCATGAGTTGAGGCCAGCCTGAGACTACAGAGTGAGTGCCAAGTCAGCGTGGGCTAGAGTAAGACCCTACCTTGAAGAAAAACAACAAAACACCCAAGAGTGGTAGCACATGCCTTTAATACCAGCACTCAGAAGGAGAAGGTAGGAAGATTGTTGTGTTTGAGGCCAGTTTGAGACTACAGAGTCAGTTCCAGGTCAGCCTGGAGTGAGACTCTACCTTGAAAAAAATAAAAAGAGGTTGAGGGCTAGTGTTATAGCTCAGTGATAGAGCACTTGCCTAGCATGTGTGACATTCTTGGTCTGACCTCTTTTAGTTACTTTTTTATTGTTGTAACTAAATACCCAGCAGTAAGCAACTTAAGGAAGGAAGGGTTTATTTCCACTCATAGTCCATCATGGTGGGGCAGGTATGGCAGTAGGGGCATGAGGCAGCTGTTCACCTTGCATTCTCATCAGGAAATAAGGCAGTGATGAATGCTTGTACACAGCTAGCCCTTTCCTTCTTATACAGCCTAGAACACCCAGCCCATTGACTGGCACTGCCCCCATTTAGAGTGGCTCTTCCCACCTCAACCTAATCTAGAAAATTCCTTAGAGATCCATTTCCATGGTGATTCTACATCCTATCAAACTGACTACTGAGATTAACCATCACACTCCCTAACATTGGAGAGCAAGAAGAGCAAGCAAAAGAAATGGAGATTAGACCAATATAAGGGATCGGGGCGTAGTGGCGCACACTTTTAATCCCAGTATTTGGGAAGCAGAGGTAGGAGGATTGCCATGAGTTCAAGGCCACCCTGAGACTACATAGTGAATTCCAGGCCATCCTGAGCTAGAGTTTCAAAAAAATTAAAACAATTACAAAAAAGAACAATAAAAGGGGAAAGCCATGCAAATAGCAAAGGCAAAGTCTGAGGCAGTGACACGTTAGATGTGTCACATCAGAGGACCACCAAGATTTTCTTTGGACTACAGCCAGAATTATAAATCAATTACAATAACTTGGATGGTTCAGGTGAAAGACTTTTAGCAATTAGGCATGGGCCTCTTTTAAAAAAAATTATTTATTTATTTGAGAGATAGAGAAAATGGATGGGTGCTCCAGAGCTTCCGGCTGCTGCAAATGAACTCCAGATGTATGTGCCACTTTGTATTATGCACTATTGCATTCTGTAAGATAGTAATTAATTATGTGTGTGTTTTCCACACAAACCAATTCGTGGTAGATAAATACAGTTATTAAATAAGGAATTGAGCTGGGCGTGGTGGCGCACACCTTTAATCCTAGCACTTGGGAGGCAGAGGTAGGAGGATTGCCGAGAGTTCAAGGCCACCCTGAGACGACATAGTTAATTCCAGGTCAGCCTGGATGAGAGTGAGACCCTACCTTGAAAAACTAAATAAATAAATAAATAAATAAATAAATAAATAAATAAGGAATTGAAATAGCAGTAAGTCAGGAGTGATACAGTTTGTCTCTTATTTGAGGTTCTTGGTTATGTCTTTTTCCTTCTCCCATCACCTACAAAATATTAACAGACCTTAATTTTCAAGAGTAACTTGTCAAGTCAGTTCTTAAATTGGTAAACATGTCTGAGACCAAGCATCCTTGCTGCTAGTACACACTGCAGACAGGCCCTGGAATGTCAGCTTTCTTTTGAGCAGGGAACAATGTCAATGCAGCACTTCACAGCTACAATGTAACTAGATCCTGCCTGGGCCTCTTTTAAAAAGTTTTTTTTTATTTATTTGAGAAAGAGAAAGAGGGAGAGAAAGAGAAAGAGAGAGAAAGAGGGAGAGAATGGGTACCCCAGGGCCTCCAGCCACTGCAAACAAACTCCAGATGCATGTGTCACCTTGTGCATCTGGCTTTACGTGAGTCCTGGGGAGTCAAACTCAGGTCCTTGAGTTTTGCAAGCAAGCACCTTAACCACTGAGTCATCTCTCCATGGGGCTCATTGATATAACCCATTAATATTATGAAACCATTACCTAGCTAAAAGGCTAGTTACTACCTGATTGTCCCCACTAGAATGTGAACTCCAAAGAGGACAGATCCCAGGCACAAAACCACTCTAAGTGGGATAGGGTAAACCCTATGCACAGAGCAGCCTCCACCAGTCACTAATACTAAATTTTCTTTCCTTTTCTGCCCTTTCCTTTCCTTTCCTTTCCTTTCCTTTCCTTTCCTTTCCTTTCCTTTCCTTTCCTTTCCTTTCCTTTCCTTTTCTTTTCTGGAGGTAGGGCCTTGCTCTAGCCCAGGCTGACCTGGAATTCACTATGTAGTCTCAGGGTGGCCTCAGAATCACAGTGATCCTTCTACCTTTGCCTCCTGAGTGCTGGGATTAAAGGTATGTGCCACCACGCCTGGCTCTAATATTAAATTTTCTGATGCAGGGATATTCCATCTCACTAGGCATAAACAGGTTAGATTCTCTATGTCCCCTATTTGATTTCAGATGATGGCTTTTTAGCTCAACTAGTAGAATCAGTATGATTTAGAAAACAGTTGGAAATGCAAATTCACAAGCCTACCTGAATTACTAAATTGGAAATTTGGGGAGTGGGGTGTACCAGTGTGATTCTGGCACAAGCTGAAATTTAAAAACCATCACTCTAGGGCTGGAGAGATGGCTCGCCAATTAAGGTGCTTGCCTGCAAAACCAAAAGACCCAGGCTTGACTCATATAAGGACCTACATAAGCCAGATGCACTACATGGCACATGTGCCTGAAGTTCATTTGCAGCAGCTGGAGGCCCTGGCATGTCCATTTTCTCTCTGCCTGTATCCCCCCCCCTCCGCCTCTCTCAAATAAATAAAATAAAAACTTTAAATTTTAAAAGGGCTGGAGAGATAGCTTAGTGGTTAAGGCACTTATGTGTAAAGCCAAAGGACCCAGGTTTGATTCTCCAGGACCCACACAAGGTGGCGCATGTGTTTGAAGTTCGTATGTAACAGCTGGAGGCCCTGGCATGCCATTCTCTTTCTTCCTTTCTATGTGTCCCTCTCTCATTTGGAGCAGTGTACACCAGCTATGACCAACCTGAAGATGATGACTCACGGAAGAGGTCATGAACAGCAAGGTGACTACAGTGGTGGTTGAAAGCACCACTCACCACTTTCAAGTCTTGTGTACAGCCTCAACCTAGCACCAGATGACTTTTCCTTTAAGAAAGTAAGCTTTTAGAGATTTCTGACAGAGCCAGGCATGGTGATGCACAACTCTAATCTCAGCACTAGAGAGGCAGAGGTAGGAGGATCACTGTGAGTCCAAAGCCAGCCTGAGACTATAGAGTGAGTTCCAGGTCAGCCTGGGCTAGAGAGAGACCTTACCTAAAAAAAAAAGAAAAGAAAGAAAGAAAGAAAGAAAGAAAGAAAGAAAGAAAGAAAGAAAGAAAGAAAGAAAGACTTCAGACAGAGAAGACAAATAATCACTGTACAGGATAATCATGTGAATCATTCATTTCCGATATGCTAATAGATAGTAGTTTACTAAACATATGACCAAGGAATATGCCTCTACCCTCTTAAATACATTTATTTCCTGGGTGATTGAGAGGTAGTGTAATTTGAGACCCTACCTTGAAACACGCACACAAAAAATTCTCAATGAGGTGGCTCACGCCTTTAATCGTAACACTCAGGAGGCAGAGGTAGGAGGATCACCTGAGTTCGAGGCCACCTTGAGACTACATACTGGGTTCCAGGTCACCCTGAGCAGGAGTGAGACTCTACCTTGAAAAACCAAAAATATACATATACATCTATATATCAATGAAATACCTGTGAACCAAATTCAAGAACACTTCAGAAAAATCACTCATGATGATCAAGTTAGTTTCACTCTATAGGTACAGGAATGGTTCAATATATGTGAATCAATAAATGTAATAAATCACAGAAATGGACATAAGGACACAAATCACATTATCATCTCAGATTATAAAAAGTCTTAAAAGGGATGGAGAGATGGCTTAGTGGTTAAGCACTTGCCTGTGAAGCCTAAAGACCCCAGTTCAAGACTCAATTCCCCAGTATCCATGTAAGCCAGATGCATAAAGTGGTGCATGCATCCGGAGTTCATTTGCAGTGGCTGGAGGCCCTGGTGCGCCCATTCTCTCTCTCTCTCTCTCTCTCTCTCTCTCTCTCTCTCTCTCTCTCTCTCTCTCTCTCTCCCCTCTTTCTCTCTCTGTCTGTCTGTGTTGCAAATAAATAAATAAATAAATAAATAAATAAATAAATAAATAAATAAATAAAAATATTCTTTTAAAAAGCTGGGCATGGTGGCACTCGCCTTTAATCCCAGCACTCAGGAGGCAGAGGTAGTAGGATTGCCAAGAGTTCGAGGCCACCCTGAGATTACATAGTGAATTCCAGGTCAGCCTGAGCTAGAGACCCTACCTTGGAAAAAAAAAAAAAAAGTCTTAAAAGTTTTTGAGCTGTGTGTGTTGGCACACACTTTTAATCCCAGAACTGAGGAAGCAGAAGTAGGAGAATGGCCATGAATTAGAGGCCACCCTAAAACTACAGAGTGAATTCCAGATCAGCCTGGGCTAGAGCAAGACCCTACCTAGGAAAAAAAAATGCCCAGCGTGGTGGCACATGCCTTTAATCCCAGCACTTGGGAGGCAGAGGTAGGAGGACTGCCATAAATTCAAGGCTACCCTGAGACTACACAGTGAACTCCAGGTCATCTTGAGCTAGAGTGAAACCCTACCTCAAAAAAACAAAACAACAACAACAAAAACCCAAGTCTATAAGAAGTATGTAGAATACTGAATGAGATGCATGTGTTTTGTGATACTATATGGTATAATTACATGTAGAATGAGACCCTACCTAAAAAAAAAAAAAAAGTGCGACAAAATCCAACATCCTTCATGATAAAAGTCATGAAGAGATCTGGCCATGATGGTGCATGTCTTTAATCCTAGCACTCGGAAGGCAGAGGTAGGAGGATCGCTGTGAGCTTGAGGCCACCCTGAGACTACATAGTGAATTTCAGGACAGCTGGGGCTAAAGCAGGACCCTACCTCAAAAAAAAAAATAAATAAATAGCCGGGCATGGTAGCGCACTCGGGAGGCAGAGGTAGGAGGATCGCCATGAGTTCGAGGCCACCCTGAGACTACATAGTGAATTCCAGGTCAGCCTGAGCTAGAGGGAGACCCTACCTCAAATAAATAAATAAATAAATAAATAAATAAATAAATAAATAAAAATAAATAAAATAAAATAAAATAAAACAAAAAGTCATGAAGAAACTAGGAATAAAAGGAACATATCTCAACATAATAAAGGCTATGTATGACAGACCTATAATCAACATCATGCTAAATGGAGAAAAACTCAGAACATTTCCACTAAGAACAAGATAAGGGTGTCCACTTTCTTCCCTGGACTCAATACAGTGTTTCAAGTCTTAGCTATAGCAATAAGAAAAGAGCAAGAACTAAAAGGGAAACATATATTAAAGGAAGAAGTCAAAGTATCCTTATTTGTAAATGCTATCGTTCTATACCTAAGACACCTGAAAGACTCCACAGAAAATCAGACCTGAATAAACACTTTCAGTAAAGTAGCATTATACAAGATTAACATATAAAGGCCTGCCTATATACCAATGACAAACATACTGAGACAGAAAAAGGGAAATAGGGCTGGAGAGATGGCTTGGCAGTTAAGGCACCTGTCCACTAAGCCTAAGAGTGTCAGTTCCAATCTCCAGGTCCCATGTTTAGCCAGCTGCAAAGTGACACAAGGGCGCAATGTCACACTTGCCCACAAGGGGGCGCACGCATCTGGAGTTCGTTCGCAACGGCTGAGAGGCTGCTGGCATGCCCATTCTCTGTCTTCCTCTCCCTCTCTCTCTGTCTCTCTCTGTGTCTCTCTCCAAAACAAAAAAGAAAGAAAAGAAAAAGGGAAATAATCACTTCAAAAAATACCTTAGGGGGCTGGAGAGATGGCTTAGTGGTTAAGGTGCTTGCCTGAGAAGCCCAAGAACTCATGTTTGAATCTCCAGATCCCACATAGCCAGATGCACAGTGATGCAAGCACACAGTGTAGCACTTGCGCACAAGGGGGCATACACATCTGGAGTTTGTTCACAGTGGCTGAAGACCCTGGCATACCTGTTCTCTCTCCCTATCCCTCTCTTTCTCTTTCTCTCTCTCAAAATAAATAATAAAAATATACCTTGGAGGCTGGAGAGATGGCTTAGCAGTTAAGGCATTTGCCTGCAAAGTCAAAGGACCCAGGTTCAATTCCCCAGGACCCACATATGCCAGATGCACAAGGAAGCATCCATCTAGAGTTCATTTGCAGTAGCTGAAGGCTCTGAGTGTCCATTCTCCATCTGCCTCTTTCTTTCTCCTCTCTCTCTCAAATAAATAAGTTAAAATATATATATTTTTAAAAACCCTTGGGATAAACCTAACAAACACTGAAAAAGAAAGAAAACATTGGAAAGGCCTCTTATGCACATGGATTGGAAGAATTCATATTATGAAAGTGGCTATACTAACAAAAACAATCTACATATTCAATTCAATCCACATCAAAATTTCAACACCATTCTTCACAGAAATAGAAAAGGCAATCTTAGAATTCTTTTTTTTCCCCCCAAGGTAGGGTCTTGCCCTAGCCCAGGCTGACCTGGAATTCACTGTGTAGTCTCAGGTTCACCTGAGAACTCATGGCAATCCTCCTACCTCTGCCTCCCAAGTACTGGGTTTAAAGGTGTGAGCCACCATGCCCAGAAATCTTAGAATTCATATAGAAGCACAAAGGACCCCAGGTAGCCAAAGCAATTCTGAGCAAAAAATACTATTTGAGCTGGGAACCTTTAATACAAGTACTTGGGAGGCAGAGGTAGGAGGATCACGATGAGCTTGAGGCTACCTTGAGACTACATAGTGAATTCCAGGTCATCATGGGATAGAGCGAGACCCTATCTCGAAAAAAAAAAAAAAAAAAAAAAAAAAAAAGAAAGAAAGAAAGAAAGAAAGAAAGAAAGAAAGAAAAAAAGAAGAAGAATACTTGAGGTATCACCATACCTTATTTCAAGTTATACTATAGAGCCACAGTAATAAAAGCAGTGTGATACTAACAAAAGAACAGATAGATAGATTAACGGAAAATAATAAAAGACCCAAATTTAAGCCATTTAAGCCCATGCATCTACAGTCACCTTATTTTTGACAGAAGCCAAATATACAATTGGAGAAAATACAGCAACTTCAACAAATGGTACTGGAAAAAGTGGATATCTACATAAAGAATGAAACTAGGGCCGGGCATGGTGGCGCATGCCTTTAATCCCAGCACTCGGGAGGCAGAGGTAGGAGGATCGCCAAGAGTTCAAGGCCACCCTGAGACTACATAGTTAATTCCAGGTCAGCCTGGACCAGAGTGAGACCCTACCTTGCAAAACCAAAAAAAAAAAAAAAAAGAAAAGAAAAGAAAAGAAAAAAAAGAATGAAACTAGGCCCTTATCTCTCCCCCTGTACAAAATTTATTTCTATGGCTGAAGATTTTACTACTCAGTAGTATAGTGCTTGCCAAGTATGCATAAGGCCCTAGGTTCAATCCCAAGCACTGGGAAAAAAAAAAATCAAACTCCAGAGGGCTGGAAAGATAGCTCAGCAGTTAAGGCACTTTCCTGCAAAGCCTAACGACCAGTGCTCAATCCCCCAGTATCCACATAAAGCCAGATGCACAAAGTGGTGCATGCATCTGAAGTTCCTTTGCAGTGGCTGAAGGCTCTGACACACCCATTCTCTCTGTCTCTCTATCTCTTTCTGCTTGCAAATAAATAAATTTTTAAAATATTTTTAAAAAATCAACTCCAGCAGGCGTGGTGATGCACGCCTTTAATCCCAGCACTTAGGAGGCAGAGGTAGGAGGAATGCCATGAGTTTGAGGCCACCCTGCGAATACAGAGTGAATTCCAGGTCAGCCTGAGGTAGACTGAAATCCTACCTCGAAACACACACACACACACACACACACACACACACACACACACACACTAACTCCAAATGGATGAAAGACCTAAGACATGAAATTCTGAAACTGCTAGGGAAAACACTTAATGATATAGGCATATATAGCTAAGGACTTTCTGAATAGGACTCCAGTTGCTCAGGAAATAATGCCAACAATCAAAAAATAGGACTTCATGAAACTAAAAGGCTTGAAGAGACAGTACATAGAATGAAAAACTGTTTTGCAATCTATACAAGTAACAAAGGATCAGTATCAAGACTACACAAAGAACTCAAAAACTAAATAGACAACAAGGTGTGGTGGCACACGCCTTTAATCAAAGCATTCTCAGGAGTCAGAGGTAGGAGGATCTTGGTGAGTTTGAGGCCACCCTGAGACTACATAGTGAATTCCAGGTCAGCCTGGGCTAGAGAAAGACCCTACCTCGAAAAATAAAATGGGGGGGGTAGTCTGGACAGATTGTCCAGTGGGCCAAGCCCAATGACCAGGGTTCCATTCCCCAGTACCCATGTAAAACCAGATGCAAAAAGTGGCACATGTATCTGGAGTTTGTTTGCAGTAGCTAGAGGCCCTCTATATCTCTCTATATCTCGCTATGCTTACAAATAAATAAATAAAAATATTTTTAAGATGGAGAGATTATTTAGTGTTTAAGGTATTAGCCTGCAAAGCCTAAGAACCTGGGCTCAATTCCCCAGTTCCCACGTAAGCCAGATGCACAAGATGCCGTGTATGTCTGGAGTTCATTTGCAGTGGCTGGAGGCCCTCGGGCACCCATACTCTCTCTCTCTCTCTCTGTCACTCTCTCTCTCTAATAAATAAATTAAGTAAAAAATAGGCAAAATTGAGCTTCCATTAAAAAATAAAAAATATATTTTTTGAAAGAGGAACCCTTCTACACTGTTGGTGGGAATGCAATCTGGTCCAGCCATTGTGGAAATCAGTGTGGAGGTTCCTGAGACAGCTAAAACTAGATCTACCATATGATCCAGCTACACCACTCCTAGGTATATATCCTAAGGACTTGTCTCACTACCTTAGAGATACTTGCTCAACCATATTTATTGCCACTGTATTCACAATAGCTAGGAAATGGAACCAGCCTAGATGTCCCTCAACTGATAAGAGGATAATGAAGATGTGGCACATTTACACAATGGAGTTCTACTCAACAGTAAAGAAAAATGAAGTTATGAAATTTGCAGGAAAATGGATGGATCTGGAAAGGATTACACTTAGTGAGGTAACCCAGGCCCAGAAAGCCAAACTCACATGTTCTCTCTCATATGTGGATCCTAGCTACAAATGATTGGACTTCTATGTGAGTAGGAATAAAACTCAGTAGTAGAGGCCAGTAAGCTAGAAAGGGGATATAAAGGGAATAGAAAGGGAGGGAGGGGGAAGTATAATCGATTAATGGGGGTGAAAAGGCCCAAGTGAGGTCACGGGGAAGAGATTGAGTAAAGGAAAGGTGGAGGGAGTGCTAATCAAAAGCTAAGAGGATATAAGTAAGTTATAGGGAAACCTACTTTTCTGGAAAATGGAACACTCAGAAGCCATAGATTGTTACTAGAAAATTTTCAGTGCCAGGAATGGGATATCTTTCCATGAGTGTTGGCAGGGAGGTCACGAATACCCCCAAAACATTACAGGCCATTGCCGAGGCTCTTGGTTTCCCACCAGGAATAGATGGTAAGACCCTGTTGCTGAAGACTCCACATACTTGGGCTGCAAGGTCACTGAGAAATCCTGCTGGAGCTGAGCTGAAAACCTCCTCCATGTAGACCAGCTGACAGAAAGCTGGAAAAAGCTATGCTGCATGCAGTTCAATGGGAGAGAGAAATCACCAGTGGTGATACTCAATAGTGGACACTGCAAGCATTAAATTTGACTAGCCAGGCCAAATGAGCCAATGGATACAATAGTAGCAAATCTGTTATGGGGGAAACCAACTGCTCTCTAATTGGACTGGAGGCCTGCTCCATGGGAGTAAGGAATACATCCCTGATACTGAAAACCTACAACAGGGGTAGTCATGAGCCTAGGGGTATATCTTCTGGTGTCTGGCTAAATATATATACTATGTTCAGCAAATTGCTCAGTAAGCGCTTCTCTTAATGTCCACACCCATATATTAATGCTACTCTCACTTTTGGTTAGAGAAGCTTCTCTTTTCAGGTGGCAGTAACTTTAGGATGACTCAGAAGGCACCATGGTGACAGAGTGACAGAGGAGTGTTCAGCACTGAAATATCTCTATTACATCTTCCCAGGCTCAGGGTCCATTGTGGAAGAAATGGTGGAAAGAATGTGAGAGCCAAAGGAAAGGTAGGCCTCCTTACAACATGCTCCTCCAGACACAAAATGGCCTAGATATCCATGACCTCACAGTGCCTGAAACTGCCTACACAAGACCATCATAACAGGAGGAAAAATGATCATGACATCAAAATAAAAGAGAGACTGATTGAGAGATGGAGGGGATTTGATGGAAACTGGAGTTTCAAAGGGGGAAGTAGGAGGGAGGGAGGGAATTACCATGGATTATTGTCTATAATTATACAAGTTTTCAATAAAAAATATTTTTGAGGGTTGGAGAGATGACTTAGTGGTTAAGGCACTTGTGTGTGACGCCTAAGGACTCATGTTTGACTCTCCAGATCCCATGTAAGCCAGATGCACAAGGTGATGCAAGCACAAGGTTACATATGCACACAAGTTAGCACACACATGTATTGTTTGATTTCAGTGGCCTAGGCCCTGGCATACCAGTTCTCTCTCTCTCCCCCGTCCCTTTCTCTCACTCTCAGGGCGGCGCATGTGTTTAATCCCAGCACTTGGGAGGCAGAAGTGGGAGGATCACCATGAGTTCCAGACCACCCTGAGACTACAAAGTGAATTCCAGGTCAGCCTGAGCTAGAGTGATACCCTACTTCAAAAAAACAAAAAGAAAAATAGCCAGGTTCCAGCACTCAGGAGGCAGAGGTAGGAGGATTGCCATGAGTTCAAGGCCACCCTGAGACTACACAGTGAATTCCAGGTCAGCCTGAGCTACGGTGAGACCCTACTTCAAAAAACCAAAAAAAAAAAAAAAAAAAAAGCAGGGGGGGGGGTGCCTGGAGACATGGCTTAGCAGTTAAAGTGTTTTCCTGCAAGCCAAAGGATCCTGATTTCACTTTCCAGGACCCACATAAGCCAGATGCACAAGAGAGCACATGCATTTGGAGCGCATTGGCAGTGGCTGGAGACCCTAGTATGCCCATTCTCTCTCTCTCTCTTTCTCCCCCTTTCTCTCTCTCAAATGAATAAATAAATAAATAAATAAATAAATAAATAAATAAATAAATGCTTGAAAATGCACTAAATGGGCTGGGGAGATGGCTCAGAAGTTAAAAGAGCTTGCTTGCAAAGCTTGTTGCCCTGGATTGACTCCCATTTCCCATATAAAACCAAATGCACAAAGTGGCCCATGAAATTTGTTTGCAGTGGCAAGAGGCCCTGGCGTGCCCATTCTCTCTCTCTCTCTCTCTTTTTTTTTTTCTCTGTGTGTGTTTGAAAATAATAAAAAAATACTTTGAGTTAGAGAAATAAATTAAGTAAAAAATAGGCAAAATTGAGCTTCCATTAAAAAATAAAAATATATTTTTGAAAGAGGAACCCTTCTACACTGTTGGTGGGAATGCAATCTGGTCCAGCCATTGTGGAAATCAGTGTGGAGGTTCCTGAGACAGCTAAAACTAGATCTACCATATGATCCAGCTACACCACTCCTAGGTATATATCCTAAGGACTTGTCTCACTACCTTAGAGATACTTGCTCAACCATATTTATTGCCACTGTATTCACAATAGCTAGGAAATGGAACCAGCCTAGATGTCCCTCAACTGATAAGAGGATAATGAAGATGTGGCACATTTACACAATGGAGTTCTACTCAACAGTAAAGAAAAATGAAGTTATGAAATTTGCAGGAAAATGGATGGATCTGGAAAGGATTACACTTAGTGAGGTAACCCAGGCCCAGAAAGCCAAACTCACATGTTCTCTCTCATATGTGGATCCTAGCTACAAATGATTGGACTTCTATGTGAGTAGGAATAAAACTCAGTAGTAGAGGCCAGTAAGCTAGAAAGGGGATATAAAGGGAATAGAAAGGGAGGGAGGGGGAAGTATAATCGATTAATGGGGTGAAAAGGCCCAAGTGAGGTCACGGGAAGAGATTGAGTAAAGGAAAGGTGGAGGGAGTGCTAATCAAAAGCTAAGAGGATATAAGTAAGTTATAGGGAAACCTACTTTTCTGGAAAATGGAACACTCAGAAGCCATAGATTGTTACTAGAAAATTTTCAGTGCCAGGAATGGGATATCTTTCCATGAGTGTTGGCAGGAGGTCAGAATACCCCCAAAACATTACAGGCCATTGCCGAGGCTCTTGGTTTCCCACCAGGAATAGATGGTAAGACCCTGTTGCTGAAGACTCCACATACTTGGGCTGCAAGGTCACTGAGAAATCCTGCTGGAGCTGAGCTGAAAACCTCCTCCATGTAGACCAGCTGACAGAAAGCTGGAAAAAGCTATGCTGCATGCAGTTCAATGGGAGAGAGAAATCACCAGTGGTGATACTCAATAGTGGACACTGCAAGCATTAAATTTGACTAGCCAGGCCAAATGAGCCAATGGATACAATAGTAGCAAATCTGTTATGGGGGAAACCAACTGCTCTCTAATTGGACTGGAGGCCTGCTCCATGGGAGTAAGGAATACATCCCTGATACTGAAAACCTACAACAGGGGTAGTCATGAGCCTTAGGGGTATATCTTCTGGTGTCTGGCTAAATATATATACTATGTTCAGCAAATTGCTCAGTAAGCGCTTCTCTTAATGTCCACACCCATATATTAATGCTACTCTCACTTTTGGTTAGAGAAGCTTCTCTTTTCAGGTGGCAGTAACTTTAGGATGACTCAGAAGGCACCATGGTGACAGAGTGACAGAGGAGTGTTCAGCACTGAAATATCTCTATTACATCTTCCCAGGCTCAGGGTCCATTGTGGAAGAAATGGTGGAAAGAATGTGAGAGCCAAAGGAAAGGTAGGCCTCCTTACAACATGCTCCTCCAGACACAAAATGGCCTAGATATCCATGACCTCACAGTGCCTGAAACTGCCTACACAAGACCATCATAACAGGAGGAAAAATGATCATGACATCAAAATAAAAGAGAGACTGATTGAGAGATGGAGGGGATTTGATGGAAACTGGAGTTTCAAAGGGGGAAGTAGGAGGGAGGGAGGGAATTACCATGGATTATTGTCTATAATTATACAAGTTTTCAATAAAAAATATTTTTGAGGGTTGGAGAGATGACTTAGTGGTTAAGGCACTTGTGTGTGACGCCTAAGGACTCATGTTTGACTCTCCAGATCCCATGTAAGCCAGATGCACAAGGTGATGCAAGCACAAGGTTACATATGCACACAAGTTAGCACACACATGTATTGTTTGATTTCAGTGGCCTAGGCCCTGGCATACCAGTTCTCTCTCTCTCCCCCGTCCCTTTCTCTCACTCTCAGGGCGGCGCATGTGTTTAATCCCAGCACTTGGGAGGCAGAAGTGGGAGGATCACCATGAGTTCCAGACCACCCTGAGACTACAAAGTGAATTCCAGGTCAGCCTGAGCTAGAGTGATACCCTACTTCAAAAAAACAAAAGAAAAATAGCCAGGTTCCAGCACTCAGGAGGCAGAGGTAGGAGGATTGCCATGAGTTCAAGGCCACCCTGAGACTACACAGTGAATTCCAGGTCAGCCTGAGCTACGGTGAGACCCTACTTCAAAAAACCAAAAAAAAAAAAAAAAAAAAAAAAAAAAAGCAGGGGTGCCTGGAGACATGGCTTAGCAGTTAAAGTGTTTTCCTGCAAGCCAAAGGATCCTGATTTCACTTTCCAGGACCCACATAAGCCAGATGCACAAGAGAGCACATGCATTTGGAGCGCATTGGCAGTGGCTGGAGACCCTAGTATGCCCATTCTCTCTCTCTCTCTTTCTCCCCCTTTCTCTCTCTCAAATGAATAAATAAATAAATAAATAAATAAATAAATAAATAAATAAATAAATGCTTGAAAATGCACTAAATGGGCTGGGGAGATGGCTCAGAAGTTAAAAGAGCTTGCTTGCAAAGCTTGTTGCCCTGGATTGACTCCCCATTTCCCATATAAAACCAAATGCACAAAGTGGCCCATGAAATTTGTTTGCAGTGGCAAGAGGCCCTGGCGTGCCCATTCTCTCTCTCTCTCTCTCTGTTTTTTTTTTTTTTCTCTGTGTGTGTTTGAAAATAATAAAAAAATACTTTGGAGTTAGAGAAATGGCTCAGCCATTAGGGGAACTTGCTTGCAAAGCCTGACGGCCCAGGTTCAATTCCCCAGTACCCATGTAAGCCAGATGCACAAAATAGCATATGCATCTGGATTTTGTTTGCAGGGTCAAGAGGCCCTGGTGCACCCATTCTCTCACTCTCTCTCTCTTTTCTCTCTCTCTCTCTCCATGCAAATACATAAAAATATTAAAAAATTTAGAAATGGGCCAAGGAACTTAATACAAAATTCTCAAAAGAAGAAATACAAATTTGGCCAACAATTTTTTTTAAAGTATTCAGCATCCTTAGCCAGGAATGGTGGCACACACCTTTAATCCCAGTACTCAGGAGCCAGAGGTAGGAGGATTGCTATGAGTTTGGGGCCAGCCTGAGGCTACATAGTGAAATCCAGGTCAACGGGGAAATGAAAAGTAAAACTACTTAGAGATTCTATCTCATCCCAATTAGGATGGATATTAACAAGAAAACAATTACAACTGGTAAGGTTGTGGAAAAGGGGAAATCCCTTATTTACTACTGGTGGAAGTGTAAACTGGTGTAGCCACTATAAAATCAGCGTGGAAGTTTCTCACAAAAATTAAAATATGAGCTAGAGAGATGGAACAGTGGTTAAGGCACTTGCCTGTAAAGCCTAAGACCCAGGTTCAATTCCCCAATACTCACGTAGAGCCACACTCACAAAGTGGCACATGCATGTGGAGTTTGTTTGTAGCCCTGGTGTGTCCATTTTCTCTCTATCTCTCTCTGCTTACAAATAAATAAATAGAATATTTTTTAAAAACGAAAAATAAAAGCACCATATGATCCAGCTATACCACTCCTGGGTATATAAATACCCAAAGGACTCTGTGTGATTTGAATCAGGTGTCTCCATAAACCTGTGTGTTCTGAATGCCTGGTCTCTAGCTGATGGCAATTTGGGAAGTGAAACCTTGCTAGAGGAGGTGTGCTTATTAGCCCCTAGCATGCCCGTGTTAGTTGGCTCACCGTCCTGCTGCTATTTCCACCTGCTGTGGTAGAGGGGATGTCCAGCCTTTGCTCATCCCATGCTGCCCCTTATCATCATGAAGCTTCCCCTTGAGACTGTAAGCCAAAATAAAAAACTTTCTTCCCATCAGTTGCTTTTGGTTGGGTGTTTTATCCCAGCAAGGAGAAAGTAACTACAACAGACTCCTTAGTCTATCTCAGAGATATATTCAGTGTTCTACTCATAACAACAACAAAAAAATATTATCAGCCTAGATGTCCAGTGGAGAGTGGAAATTTAGTGCATATGGAATTTTATACTATATAGCTATAGAAAAATAAAATTATGAAAATTTGGGGAAAATAAATGGAACTAGAGTCAGATAACCCAGGGTCAGAAAGAGAAATACCACATTTTCTTTTCTCTCATATGCAGATCTTAGCTTCTATTTTTGTTTGTTTGTTTGTTATTTTGAGGTTCACTCTAGCTCAGGCTGACCTGGAATTCACTATGTAGTCGCAGGGTGTCCCTGCGAGACCCTACTTCGAAAAACCAAAAAGAAAAAGAAAAAAATGGTAGATGGGGGCTGGAGAGATGGCTTCGCGGTTAAGTCGCATGCCTGTGAAGTCTAAGGACCCCGGTTCAATTCTCCAGGTCCCATGTAAAGCCAGATACACATGGTGACCCATGCATCTGGAGTTTGCTTGCAGTGGCTAGAGGCCCTGGCATGCCCATTCTCTCTCTCTCTCTCTCTCCCTCTCTCTGTCTCTAATAAATAAAAATAAAAAAATTAAGTGGTAGATGGAATATTGGGGTGAAAGGTTTAGAGAGGGCAGGGAGATGGAGAAGAAGATTATGAAAACTCTATAAAGAAATCTTATACTTGATTGTTAATGAAAAAATAATGAGCTGGGTATATTGGTGCACACCTGTGAGTTCTAGGCTAGCCCGAGACTACACAGTGAATTCCAGATCAGCCTGGGCTAGAGTGAAACCCTACCCCCCCCCCAAAAAAAAGATTTTAAAGCCAGGTGTAATAGCAAACACCTTTGATCCCAGCACTTGGGAGGCAGAGGCAGGAGAATTGCTTTGAGTCTGAGGTCAGCCTGGGACTATAGAGTGCGTTCCAGATCAGCCTAGGGACTATAGCGGGACTCTACCTTGAAAACAAAGAAGATGCCAGGCGTGATGGTGCATTTCTTTAATCCCAGCACTTGGGAGGCAGAGGTAGAAGGATCTCACCAAGAGTTTGAGGCTACCCTGAGACTACATAATGAATTCCAGGTTGGCCTGGGCTACAGTGAGACCCTACCTTGAACAACCAGAACAAAAAAATAAAACTCAAAAGACATCTATTTTCACCCCTTCCAAACTGCAGGGAACATCACAAAGAAGGAGTGGAAAGGTTATAAGACCTGGAGGAAGTAGGGGAAGAGCAGGAAATACCGACTTCCAGAATAAAATGACCACTGCACTCCTGAATTCACAGAAGCTTGATTACCTGCTTAAGATCTGTATAAGACTGGGTCCATCAACATTAGGTCATGGAGGCAAGAAAAGTTCATGAGACACAGTTAAGGACTGATAGGGAAAGGAGAGACATTTTCAAAAGACATGAAAATAGAAGGAGGATAGCTGAGAAGAGGAAGGGGACCAATGGGAGGGAAACAAGACAGGGTGATGGGGTGGAGTGAATGTGACCTAAATACAACATATACATGTATGAAATTTTCATAATGAAACCTGGGTTTGATTCTGTAGTACCCATGTGTTATTTATTTATTTATTTGCAAGCACAGAGAGAAAGAGAGAGAATAGAGACAAACAGAATGGGCCTGGCAGCGCCTCCAGCCACTGCAAATGAACTCCAGATGCATGTGCCACTTTGTGCATCTGGCTTTACGTGGATACACCAGAATTGAACCCAGGTCATTAGGTTGTGCAGACAAGTGCCTAAAATACTGAGCTATCTCTCCAGCCCCCCAAATGGACCTTTTCTTGTTGTTTTGTTTTGCAATAGGGTCTTGCTGTAGCCCAGGCTGTTCTGGAATTCACTATGTGTATGGCACAATGCAGGTCTGGCCCTATCCAGACCGCATGTCAGAAGAAACCAGGAAATGGCTTCTGTGAACATGGCGTCCTGCGCAGGCCTGGCGTGACAACAGCTACAGTCCCATGCTCGTGAGAAACCTGCTACGAGATGATCTGTTCGGAGACAGGCTGTAGCAGACAGCTTCAGGTTCACTGAGATGAACTTCCAGACCAGGCACAGTTATGGAGGAAGGGATATTATTTATTGAAGCCTACAGATCCAGGGGAAGTTCCATAATGGCAGAAGAAGCAGCCTGCTCTCACAGGACCAGGCAAGAGAGCAAAACCCCCAGCCACACAGCACAGCACAGCACACTGAGCAAAGCTACAGCCAAAGAGTCACATAGCACACTTCAGGAACTCCTGCTAGGCACACTTTGCATATCTTTACAATGGAATCTCAAACCCACCACCACACCTTAAGACCAGCCCCCAGTGACATTGCCTCTAGCAAGGTGATTGCATATGCAAACTATAACTAATAAAACACTGAATATATTGGGGGACATATATTCAAACTACCACACAGGCTGTCATTGGTCACAAAAAGGGGACTACCCCATACAATGATTGGCCAGCCAAACCCCTTAAAACCCCCTACACTTCCTTGAATAAACCAGTTTGCAGCAGCTCGCCCTCTGCTGCTTCCACCCAACTCCCAGAGTCTGTGTCGTGACTCTGCGCCTCTCACCCCCCACTCAGCAGAGACCCTGCCATCCCTCCTGGGATGGCCCTAGGAGGGACCCCAACAACTATGTAGTCTCAGACTTGTCTTGAACTCATAGTGATCCTCCTACTTCTGCTTTCTGAGTACTGGGATTAAAGGCATGCATCACCATGCCTGGTCCTGGAACTTATTATTATTATTATTATTATTATTTTTGGTCCTGGACCTTTTAACACTAGATAGTAGATATCTAGATATCAAAAGTGAGAAATGAGGAAAAGAGCAAGAACATAATGCCCGTGTAAGGTGGCATCTATTTATTTGTCAAAGGCCAGGATTTGGGGAAATAGAATGGTTGGAAGAGAAAAATCCAAGGATTTTATTTTATTTCTTGGTTTGTCAAGGTAGGTTCTAGCCTTAGTCCAGACAAATCTACAATTCATTATGCCATCTCAGGGTGGCCTAGCACTTGGGAGGCAGAGGTAGGAGGATCACCATGAGTTCGAGGCCACCCTGAGACTACATAGTGAATTCCAGGTCAGCCTGGACTAGAATGAAACCCTACCTCGAAACCCCGCCCCCCCCCAAATAATGTAGATATGGCTTAGAAATTTAGGCACTTGATTGCAAAACTTAAAGGATCATGGGGTTCAGTTCCTCAGTGCCCATGCAAAATCAGATGCACAGAGTGGCGCATGCATCTGGAGGTCATTTGGAGTAGCAGGAGGCTCTGATGTGCCCCTTCTCTCTGTGTCTCTCTTTCTTCTTGCAAATAAATAAATAAAAACATTTTTAAAAAGGAATTAATGGCTGGAGAGATGGCTTAGCAGTTAAGGCACTTGCCTACAAAGCCAGGGACCCAAGTTTGATTCCCTAGTACTCACAGAAAGCCAGATGCACAGGGTGGCACATGTATATGGAGTTCATTGCAGTGGCTGGAGGCTCTAGTGCACCCATTCTCTCTTCTTTTTCTATATGCCTCTCTATCTGCCAGAGCTCTCTCTCTCCTCTCCCAAATATATGCGTGTGTGTGTATGTATGTATATATATATATATATATATATATATATATATATATATGTTTTTCAAGGTAGGGTTTCACTCTAGCCCAAGCTAACCTGGAATTCACTATGTAGTCTCAGGGTGGCCTCGAATTTACAGTGATCCTCCTACCTCAGCCTCCAGAGTGCTGGGATTAAAGACATGTGTCACCACACCCAGCTAAATGAATTTTAAAAAATTTCCCTAAATAAAAATTTTTAATATGGAAATTACTTTAATGATAATATTTCAAACATAACACTCCACACTATATGGTCACTCAAGCCAAAAAAAATTGCAACATAAAGCCGGGCGTGGTGGTGCACGCCTTTAATCCCAGCACTAGGGAGGCAGAGGTAGGAGGATCGCTGTGAGTTCGAGGCCACCCTGAGACTACATAGTTAATTCCAGGTCAGCCTGGGCCAGAGTGAGACCCTACCTCGAAAAACCAAAAAAAAAAAAAAAATTTGCAACATTAGAATGGTTCCAAACATACTAATACATTTACCTTGAAATATGCTACTTAAATGATATATCAAGGATAAAAACCATGCAATACAACCTACAGATGGGAATACAAACCACTACAGTTGATCAATATGTGTTCCAGAACCTCATCTTGGGAAGTAAAATCAACTGGGCTGAGGACTCTACCCTCAAGGAGACTGTTCCGCAGCTTAGGAGAACCTTACCATGATCTAATGATGATATTGTGGCAATTTTAAACAAAATATATTTTTAAAAAATCTTTAAAAGAAAAAATTAAGGGCTGGAAAGATTGCTCAGTGGGTAAGGCGCTTGCCTGCAAAGCCTGATGACCCAGGTTTGATTCCCCAGTACCCACATAAACCTGGATGTACAAAGTGGCACATGCACCTGGAGTTTGTTTGCAGAGGCTAGAGGCCCTGGCATGCCCATTCTCTCTCCTTGCAAATAAATAAAGAAAAATTTAGGGCTGGAGAGATGGCTTACCAGTTTAGGCACCTGCATGCTAAGCCTAAGAACCCGGTTCCAATCTCCAGGTCCCACGTTTAGCCAAATGCAAAATGACGCAAAGGCGCAATGCCGCACTTGCCCACAAGGGGGCGTATGCATCTGGATTTTGTTCACAGCAGCTGAGAGGCTGCTGGTGTGCCCATCTCTATCTGTCTCCCTCTCCCTCTCTCTCTGTCTGTTTCTCTCTGTGTATCGCTCTAAAAATAAAAAAAAAATTAAAAAGGAATTAAAATATAACAAAAATACCATGTGTAAATATCTTATGATGACAGATAAGAGAGACAGAGAGAGAGGGAAAGACAGATAGAGATGAGCGCACCAGCAGCCTCTCAGCTGCTGCAAACGAAATCCAGATGCATGTGCCCCCTTGTGGTCAAGTGCGGCATTGCACCCTTGCATCACTTTGCATCTGGCTAAACGTGGGACCTGGAGATTGGAACTGCTGGAGATTGGAACCAGCGTTCTTAGGCTTAGGAGGCAGGTGCCTTAACCACTAAGCCATCTCTCCAGCCCCATAATCTTTTTTTTTTTTAAGCATAATCTTTTTTTCTTTTCTTTTTTTTGTTTGTTTGCTTGTTTTTTTTTTTTGTTTTTTAAGGTAGGGTCTCACTGTAGCTCAGGCTGACCTGGAATTCACTCTGTAGTCTCAGGGTGGTCTTGAACTCATGGCAATCCTCCTACCTCTGCCTCCCAAGTGCTGGGATTAAAGCGTGCACCATCACGCCTAGCTAGAAGCATAATCTTAAAGCTAAAGACTTGCATTATTGTTTAAAATTTTTAAAAAATTATCCTAAGAAGACTGCTCACAACAGTCACAAAGATCGAGGGATTAGTGTAGGAAATGTTGAGGAATAACTAATATAGTTCTCAACCTCAAAAATCCTGACATTTGGGGCACATAACTTATTGAAGGCTTCTTAGTAGCTATTTTGGTTTTTGGATTTTTTTTTTATTGTTTTGATTTTTTCAAGATAGGGTGTCACACTCTAGTCCTGGCTGACATGGAATTCACTATGTAGTCTCAGGGTGGCCTCAAACTCACAACAATCCTACCTCTGCCTCCTGAGTGTTGGAATTAAAGACGTGCACCACCACACCCTACTAACCTTAGCTGCTTTGGAATACTAATTGCCTTTTTCACCCTGTAGTCTCATGGTAGCCTCAAACTCATGGCAATCCTCCTACCTCTGCCTCCCAAATACTGGGATTAATGGCGTGTGCAACCACGCTTGACTTCTAACTACCTTTCTTTACCAAGGTTAGGGATGAGGACATAGGGGTAGTGAGGCCTGTGTGACTCACTTCCTTCTTGTGCCTCAGTGTAAGACCAAATGGCTCATATTGGGAATTGAGCCTCTATATGCCAGAAACACATACACACAGTTGTCTCATCATAGTACAGGCAGAGCTGTTTATACTTATGGGCAGGAGTCGGAACAGCAGCTATTGCTGCTTCCCTGCCAGTCATGAAGCAAGAAACATATATTCCATTTCTCTAGAGGTCTGGAACCCAGCATCTGCATGTGAAGCTGCACTTAAAGCAAGGTGCAAAACATTCCGGGAAGAGTCCCTATGGTTGTTTTTTTTTTTTTTTTTTTTTTCCAGAAAGGAGAAGCAAAAGATAGACATTGGGCCAGGATTTGTGTAAATTTACACAGCTCTATATTCAACTTTGATATCTGATGATATGAATTCTTCACTGGTAGCCTTTATGCAAAGAGCAGAGAAAGGTAGTGGCAACCTCACCAAAATAGGAATTACTCTTGACCCCTTCAAATCATCTACTCAAGAGCAACAACAATTTTTTTTGTTTTTGTTTTTGTTTTTGTTTTTGGAGGATGGGTCTTGCCCTAGCCCAGGATGACCTGGAGTTCTCTATGTAATCTCAGGCTGGCCTTGATTCTCCCATCTCTGCCTCCTGAGTGCTGGGATCTTAAAGGTGTGCACCACCATGTTCTGTTAGAAAGATCATTTTAATAAATAAACATGAGGCCTGAGGATGTAGCTTATTGGTAAAATACTTGCCTAGTATGTGCATGGACCTGGGTTCAAGCCCCAGAACATGTATCTTTATCTATATCTAATCTATTTATTTTATTTTATTTTTAAATATATTTTTTATTTATTTGAGAGAGAGAAAGAGGCAGAGAGAGACACACACAGAAAATGGGCATGCCAAGGCTTCCAGCCACTGCAAATGGACACCAAATGCATGCGCCCCCTTGTGCATCTGGTTTACATGGGTCCTGGAGAGTCAAACCAGGATCCTCTGGCTTTGCAGGTAAACACCTTGACCACTAAGCCATCTGTCCAGATCCTCTAATCTATTTATATATAACTAACTAAGCAAATGAAATGTGTAATGAAAAGTTTAAAAAGAAAAACAGAAACAAACATGATTCTATTATTTTTCAACTGATTTCCCATAGCACAAACGTGACCAAGTGTTAACAAAACCTCTAAGACACTGAGTATGTGACTCTTGCCTTATCCTTTAGGTAGGCTCCTGAGCACTCAGGTTGTATTAGACTACTCTGCTCTTCCAGCGAGCCAAATTCCTTCATGGATAAGGAAACTGGCCACAAAAAGCAAAACTCTTATCTCTGCTTTGCCTGGCGAGGACATACTGATTCCTCAGGCCTCCCTGAGAGGTTTGCTGACTTCTCAAGTCAGGTTAGGTTCCATGCTGAGTACATGGTATTATTTTCCTCTGTTGTATTAGCATTATTCTAGTTATATAACCATGAGTGATTATGCGATTAATATCTTCTTTCCATAAGACTATAAATTTAGCTGGGCATGGTAGCACATGCCTTTAATCCCAGCACTGGGGAGGCAGAGGTAGGAGGTTCACTGTGAGTTCAAGGCCACTCTGAGACAACCAAGTTAATTCCAGGTCAGCCTGGGCCAGAGTGGTGAGCCCCTACCTCAAAAACCAAAAATAAAAATAAAAAGACTATAAATTTCATGAGGGAAATGGATATATTTTGCTTCTTATTTCTTCCTAGTGCTAAGTGCAGTGCCTGACATACTATGTGCTTAACAAACGAGGGACAGGAGTGAGGAGAAGAGGGAGGAAGAAAGGAAGGAAAGGCAGAGGAAAGATGGATGAAGGAAAGCAGAAGAGGAATGGAGGCTCCATTGAGATTGGAAGATGTTGATTTCCCTTTTCTAATGGGAAAGATGAAAGGGTTAGGAGTGGCTCTTACCTGAGGCCTCAATGTTCAAAGGCAGAAGTTGACATCAGAATTTGGTCCATGGAATAATGGTGAGTTCAAACCACAGAAGCAGGTCCAAGTTGGTCATCAGAGCAAATAGGGTCTGAAGTGAGTATTAGGTATAGAGCAAAATAAGCGTGGGAAAAGCAAGAAAGGTAAGGACGACTAGGAAATTAATCTGTACAAATTCAAGAAGCAGTAGAACAAAGCTACCAACTGAAGTTATTTTTGACACTAACTGCTTACTATGCTTGGGCAACACATTTCAGATTAAAGGGACACAGACTACCTACAACTGTCAAGTCTAGATAGATACTGCCTATAAATTTGAATACATTGATGTTCTCATACATAAACCATTTCCTCACAAATGTGGAATACTTGGTATACAAAGAAGACAGCATTAACTTTGAGATCATGTAGAACCATGGTGTCTGCTTCCATGCTACAACTATGAGACCCTAACTAAACACTCACCTGGCCCTTCCCATCTCCATAGTTCTATGACACCTCCTTCTGAAATTCAACATTTTGAACCAAAAGTAGTGAAAGAAAATTTTGTTCAGATTTTCAACGTAGGGTCTCGTTCTGGCCCAGGCTGACCTGGAATTTACTATGTAGTCTCAGGCTGGTCTTGAACTCACAGCAATCTTCTTACCTCTGCCTCCCAAGTGCTGGGATTAAAGGCATATGCCACTATGCCTGGTCAAACTCTTAACTTACACATTATCTCATATATTGCCTCTCTTTGATCATTGGCTCCTGAGGAATAGGGAAAGTGTCCAGCTCATTTTTTTTTTTTTTTTGAGGTAGGGTCTCACTGTAGCTGAGGCTGACCTGGAATTCACTATGTAGTCTCAGAGTGGCCTTGAACTCACAGTGATCCTCCTACCTCTGCCTCCCAAGTGCTGATATTAAAGGCATGTGCCACCTTGCCTGCCTGTCCAGCTCATTTTATCATCTCCTATTGAGTCTAGTACAATGACATTCAATGGCAAGTTCTCAAAAAGTATGAATAAATACCACTATTTAGTTCATGGGTGATAGAAATACTTAATTCAATTGTTTACTTCTTTTTTTAAAACAATTTTATTTTTAATTTATTTATTAGTGACAGAGAGAGGGAGAGAAAGAGAGAGGGAGAATAGGCATGCCAGAGACTCTAGCCACTACAAACGAACTCCAGACACATGCATCACCATGTGCATCTGGCTTACGTGGGACCTGGAGAATCAAGTCTGGATCCTTAGTCTTCACAGACAAACAACTTAACTGCTAAGCCATCTCTCCAGCCCAGTTGTTTACTTCTTAAGGAAAACTTTTTTCGTTGTTTTGTTTTTTTGAGGTAGGCCTAGGCTGACCTAGCACTCACTCTGTAGTACCAGGCTGGACTCAAACTCACAGCAATCCTCCTACCTTTGCCTGCCAAGTGCTGGGTATCAAAGGCCTGTGCCACCACATCTCACCAATGAGGAAAATTTTTTAAAGCTGGAATTTCTTTAGAAAATACAAGGAAGTTGGACTAATTTCTAAGGCGTTTCCAAATTATAACTATTGGACAAAAATAACGTGTGTGTGCATGTGTGTTTTGGTTAATTTTGATTGGCACGAAAGTATCATGATGAGATCCATTATTCTGTACTCTAACTAAAAAAGTTAAAATATCTTTTTGTTTGTTTTTTATATCTTTTTAAATTTACTAATTTGAGAGAGAGATACAGAAATATGCAGGTAGAGAGAAAGAATGGGTGCCCCAGGTCCTCCAGCCACTGCAAACAAACTCCAGATGCATGCGCCCCCTTGTGCATCTGGCTTACGTGGGTCCTGGAGAATCAAGCCTTGAACAGGGGTCCTTAGGCTTCACAGGCAACCTTTTAACCACTAAGCCATCTCTCCAGCCCCTTGTTTGTTTGTTTTGAGGTAGGGTCTCGCTCTATCCCAGGCTGACCTGGAATTCACTATGTACTTCCAGGCTAGTCTTGAACTCACAGTGATTCTCCTACCTCTGTCTCTCTAGTGCTGGGATCAAAGGTGTGTGCCACCACACCTGGCTAAAAGTAAAAACATCTTGATTGACAAATTGATGGATTAAATGCTGGGGCAATTAGTAAAGAACACCTTTTGAGCCAGGCGTGGTGGCGCACACCTTTAATTCCAGCACTTGGGAGGCAGAGGTAGGAGGATCACCATGAGTTCAAGGCCAACCCGAGACTACATAATGAGTTCCACATCAGTCTGTGCTAGAGTGAGACCCTACCTCAGAAAAAAAGAGAACACCTTTAGATATGAGAGTATTTGCATGAAGGGATAAAAAAGAGAAAACCATGTTCTGCTTGTCCTGAGTGTTGGCACCATTCCATATGTTGGTTTCCCAGATGTAATAAAAGAGGGAAAAGGGGCTGGAGAGATTGCTTAGTGGTAAAGGCACTTGCCTGCAAAGCTAAAGGACCCAGGTTCAACTCCCCAGGACCCACGTAAGCCAGATGCTTAAGGTGGCACATGCATCTGGAATTTGTTCACAGTGGCTGGAGGCCCTGGCATGCCCTTTCTCTTTCTCTTTCTCAAATAAATAAATGAAAATACAAAAATAACTTTTAAAAGATGGAAACAGAAGAAGGAACAAGATCAGTAATTCAGTTTCCTCTTCCCTCTCTCTCTTTCTCTCTCTCTGTTTCGTGGCCACCATAATGTGAGCTGCTCTGTTCTACCATGCATTCCCCATCAAGATGGAGAGAAACCTCTGAAATTAGGAGTAAAAATATTTCTTCCCTTAAGTTACTTGACTCAGGTATTTTGTTACAACAATTAAATAATACAATATTTTATAACCTTTCTGACATTTATAATATTCCATTGGGTACACAGTAGGAATGCAAGAAATATTTTCAGTGAACTGACTCCAATATAAACATATTTGAGGAGAAACATAGAGATGTGTTCCTAAATCTTCATATAAATTACTTGTGAATTGAACATTATTTAAAATATACAAGAGATTTTTTTTTTTTTTGGTTTTTCAAAGTAGGGTCTCACTCTGGCCCAGGCTGACCTGGAATTAACTATGTAGTCTCAGGGTGTCCTTGAACTCACAGCGATCCTCCTACCTCTGCCTCCCCGAGTGCTGGGATTAAAGGCGTGCGCCACCACGCCTGGGTATGATTTTTTTTTTTTTGGTTGTTTGTTTTTTTGAGGTAGGGTTTCACTCTAGTCCACGCTGACCTGGAATTCACTATGTAGTCTCAAGGTGGCCTTGAACTTACAGTGATCCTCCTACCTCTGCCTCTCAAGTGCTGGGATTAAAGGTGTGTGCCACCACATCTGGCCCTGAGAGTTTTTTTGTTTGTTTGTTTGTTTTAAAGAAAGGATCTCATGAAGTCCAGCTGGCTTCAAGCTCCATATGTAGCCAAAGTGGGCCTTGAACTTTTTTTTTTTGGTTTGTCAAGGTAAGGGCTCACTCTAGCCCAGGCTGACCTGACCTGGAATTCACTATGTAGTCTCATGGTAGTCTTGAACTCACAGTGATCCTCCTACCTCTGCCTCCCAATTGCTAGGATTAAAGGCGTGCACCACCAAGCCCAGCTTTGAACTTCTAGTCCTCCATCATCACCGAGTGCTAGGATTATAGGCATGTACCACCACACCAGGCTTGCAAATTTTGTTACAAAATGGACTCTACCACAAATTTTTGCAGCCTTTGGAATAATTTTGTAACATAATAACTACTTAATATGACAACAGAGTGAACCAGAGAAAATAGTTTATAGTAAGAAGGAAGCAAAATGATTTACTATTGGCATGCTTTGGATATGGTTTGAGTGTATCTCCCAAAAGTTCATGTGTTGGAAGTTTGGTATTCCACATGGCAATGTTAACCTTTAAGAGTGGAGCTAGTTGCGTGAGGTGGGAGTGATTAGGTTATTGGAAATAGTGACTTGGAAAGGAATTAATGTAGTTCCTATGAGAGAGAGAGATATATTCTAAAATAGCCCAACTGGCCCCTTTCCACTATCTGGCTTTCTGTTTTCCTGTGATCCCACCCCTTTGTATATGTCCATGCCATAACGTCACATAACCAATGGAACCCTCAGCCATTTGGGAGCTTTCAGCCTCCCAAACTATGAATCTCTAAATAAACCACTTTATCACCCACCTTCAGGTATTTTGTTATAGCAACAGAAAAACTGCTTAGCTTAATATAAATGTTGAATAAACTAAATCAAGCTAGTCTTCATATAGAAAAGTATTGTTATTTCTATTTTCCCAAATGATCTTTCACACACACACACACACACACACACACACACACACACACATGCATTTTCACTCTTGTGTCTTATATTTCAACTTTGGCAGGCCTACTGTGATTTGTAATACCATGCATAAACTTTTCACTTTCAAATACTGCTTTTCATACTCCTCTCCCATGCGTGCCTCACCAGTTTCGAGAATAGGTATGTTTTCCACCGTGGCTGGATCATCTGTGCATCCTAGATTCTCCAAGGACTCTGTCTTTGGTTGTGGCTTTGGTATGGGTACGCTGGAAGTTGAAGCCTCTCCAGCTGAGAAGCAATAGACGTAGGTCACCCTCAAGGTGAGATTTCAGGGTAGTACTCTTTAATCCCTTTCATTTTCCCTGTAACCCTAAGTTTTTGTCCGAAGCTTTTCCATAAATAGTGAAACATATTAAGAGAAGTGACTGTTCTCAACAACCATTTTACCTTCAAAAGATTCTATTTCTTTGATCAACAGAGTACAAAGCAGAACACATTATTACATATTTTGAGACTACAGTAGATCATTTTTCTTTGGGACTTGATTTATAGGTTTTGAGTTGACAATTGTAATAACAAAGCTCCCAGAAATGAACCCAGAGAGATTGGACTAATTCATAAATTAAATAGAAACAAATGCCTGTCTCATGGCCTGAAAGTCTTATTCCTAGTCAACTCCCATGTTTTCCTTATCTGTCTGGGATCTATTCTCATATACTAGAACATTTAACCTATACTTGTATGAAGAAAAGACATAACTCAGTAAGAAATATTTTATCAGAGTGGGAATAAACAGACCAGCTGATATCTTAAATCTGGAATTACACTAGAAGTTCACAACCTGTAGTGAGGATCCCTGTGAGAGAACCCATTCCTAGTTACTGTAGTATGATCAGGAGTTAAGGTACCTGTTCTCTGAGGAGTTCTGACTATCTGGCGAGAGCGAATCACGCACATGAAAAATTTCAGATGAAAATCGTCTTTACGCATGGCTAGTTCCTAGAGATAAAGAGAGTTTATTCCAAATGAATAGGTCTGTAGAACGATTAAGGTGTTAATAACTGTCTCAGAGTAGGTATATTCAAAACTACTAGGTTTTAGGACTTGAAAATACAAAAATACCAGTATACGAGGTAATAAAAATAATCTACTTTTATATATTCGACAAGGCAGGATCCCCTGAACTAAGCAAGCCCACATCCCTCCTCCTTCCCATTTGCTGAGAGTATGGGAAAGGTTGGGGGCTTTCAGAGGCTTTCCTGTTTCAAGACTGAACTCAAACTATACTATGGTTGCTATCTGGGTCTAGAGTACCTACTCCAACAGTTCTGCAAGACTTCTACACAGGGTCTAGGCCAGAGGCCAGCTTGAGGTGCTTGGCAAAAAATCTGAATGAATGAACATATATTTTCCCATTACTTTCTCTTAAGGTTACAGATCTCTGGTGTGGGCTCCACCGGAGATCACGGTGTGTTTCAAACTCCTCCATTTATGCAAAGTGGTAGGTGTCAGTCAACCTAAAATGACATCAGGTTCCTCCCGCCCTCTCAAATCAGTCAAGGATGATGGGCTGCAGACTAATTAACAATAAGATATAATACAGTCTGAAATTCTTAGATCTCAGGTTCCCACTTGTCAGGGAAGTAAGTCAAAGTAAGTCATACCCAGGGCCACAGCGGCAAAACTACCACAGAAACCTGAGTGTAAGCAAAAATCGCCGTGCGGAACCAGAAGGTAGTGGGTATGGGAGCCGAGGGACACAGAAAAACAAAGGACGAAGGGCGCACTAACAGTTTTCCAAGTACGAGGACGAGAAAGACAACAAGGGCAGCCTGAGAGGGTGACAGGGCTATTGAGACTATGGCATCAAACGCTCCCGGGTCTGCTCAGGGTTCGCCACCTCGCGCGGGCGTCCCACCGGCCCGTAACTCTGCTCTTTGACCTCTTGCCCCACCCCTTCCCTCCGCGGCTCCCGCCAGGCGGTCTTCCGGTGGTGGGAAGGCGCTTCCGGTTCGCGTCGGTTCCCGGGTTTTGCGTTCCGCGCCCGGCCGGAAACCCCTTTGCCTAGCAGCCGGTTCCGGTTCGGTGAGTGGCGGCGGGAAGCTGGGGGAGGGGTGAGGATGGAGGGAGACTGGGCCGTGAGGCTGGCTCGAACCCGGCCCGCCGGCTTGTGCACGGCTGAGCGGGAGCGAGCACCGCGCTGGGCACGGCGCGTCTTCTCCTGCCCCGCCCCCTGGGACCACCTCTCCTCCCCGCGGCTGGCCCGGGGTCGCTGTCTGGCCGCCGGCCGTTAGTTGGGCTCCCCGAGGCCGCCCCTCAGGCCTCGTTGTGCCGAGCCGCCGAGAGCCCGCTCCCCGCGCTCGCACCAGGCCCCATCCCCGCGCCCAGCTCTGCTTTCCCGCTGAGAAAAGGCCGGCTGGGATCCCTGTAGTTTCCCGCCAGGCAGAGTCGCTCTGCAGGGAGCTCTGTTTTCACCGGGCAACTCTGCTTGCTTTCACACCTGCTTCAGGTGAAGCTCGGCTGCTTGAGACCTGAAACCTCTCCACTTGTGCGCCTCCCGTAAACAGTTCTCCAACTCTTACTCTGTGCTGTTTCCCTGAGATGTGATACCGCTAAGACTGTCAGCAGAAAGAAACGTCTGGACCTTTCTGCCCAGGTTACAAGCCCTTCTGTCCCCTAAATTGCCACAGTTGGCTTACCTGGCTCATCGCCTCCTGGTAATTGCTTTGAACCGTCTCTGGGGTGGTATACCCAAACGGGAGCTTTCTGGATATGTGCCGGTTTCCCTTGTCTTGAGCTTGGTGATTTCTGTTTATCAGCGTCTCTGCAGTTTTTTCTGCTATCTTGTTGGCAATTACTTGTTCCTTTATCACTCCCAAGTCAGACTTGTTAAAAGTACTCAGTACACATTTGGCGTACTTATTGTATTTGGAGTGATGGTGATTCTTGTAAAATTTATATAAAGGCCTTTTATAGTCTACCAACTATTTGAGTTACAGAGTTTTGGGGGCAATCAGAAGTTGTGGGTGGAGCAGATGGCATCGTCTAAGCCTCTTCATAGAGAGATAATTTGTGTTAAGGATTCGTGCTGAAATGTGGATTACACTGCTTTTGACTTTGGTGGCAGTGGCATCTTAAAGCATGACCTTAACCTTCCAGTTAGATTGGCCCCTCCAGTGCCTTTTATTTATTTTTTAATGTTTAAAAATATATTTATTTATTTGAGAGAGATAGAAATGGCTGTGTCAGGACCTCCAGCGACTGCAAACAAACTCCAGATGCATGCCTCACCATGTGCATCTGGCTTTACATAGGTTCTGGGGAATTGATTTCTTTGGCTTTGCAGGCAAGCAGCTTAACCCTTAAGTCATTTCTCCAGCCCCTCCGGTCCCCCTTTTAGAATGCTTCATTCATTTTTACCTGAGACGAGTTAATTACCCCAAGTACAATGATGGTCTTATCACCCATCGGAAGAGTTAAGACTAAAGGGAGTGGATGGGTACACAAACAGGTTCTGCTACTTGTGGCCAAGGTGACGTAATTCTTCTGCTGACTACCAGTTGTACCAGCTTTGATGATGGACCTGGCTTCTCCTACTAGACAGTGAACTTTTTAGTGGCAAGAACCAGGTCGTATTCAACTTTGTATCCCCAGAATTCCATACTTTGTAATAAATATATGTGCATGAAAGAAGTTAAATACTGTTTAAGGCTGTAGAATGTTGATGTTCTTAAGGCACTAGAGTCTAATTGAGATTACATATAAAAATACTATGGGGGTGAGCAGGGGAGCTGAACACATGATATAAATATAAACTCTTGTACCCACAATTTTTAATTTTTTTCCAAAGTTTAGGATCGGGTTATCCACATGATTACTTCCATACTCTTCTCATATCATAAATTGTTCTAACTACATTTTAGTCCTGGACACTGCTATACAGTGCCTCTTCCCAGTATATATGTATGTATGTATGTATCTATCTATCTATCTATCTATATATAAATATATTTTTTTTTGAGGTAGGGTCTCACTCTAGCCCAGGCTAACCTGGAATTCACTATGTAGTCTCAAGGGTGGCCTCCAACTCATGGCGATCCTCCTACCTCTGCCTCCCAAGTGCTGAGATTAAAGGCGTGCACCACCATGCCTAGCTACATTTTCTATTAACTTCATCATAATCCCAAAAATATATTTTTACAATCAGCTCTTTCCAAGTAATCTTACATTTTCCCACCCTTTCATATACTGTTGCAATCAAGACTTTTCATCTTTTCAGATTTCTTATTACCTCTGTTCAGCTGTTAATTTGATTCACTTTAGTAACTAACTGTTTATTATGGTCTTTCACTACATTAAATGACTGATGTAGAGTAGGAAAGAATTCTTAGAACAATTTCCTGTGTATGTGTGTGTGTGGTATGTGCATGTGTGTGTCAGATGCACTTACCCTATGTGGGGAGGCCACAGGAGTGCACCTGGTGTCCTCCTGCATTGCTGTTCTGCTTTTTTAAAATATTTTTTTTCTGATTCATTTTTATTTATTTATTTGTTAGAGACAGAGAGAGGGACAGAGTGAGAATGGGCACTCCAGGGCCTCTCGCCACTGCAAATGAACTCCATATGCATGTACCACCATGTCCATCTGTCTTATGTGGGACGTGGAGAATTGAATCTGGGTCCTTAGGCTTCACAGGCAAGCTCCTTAACTGCTAAGCCATCTCTGAAGCCCATGTTCTGGTTTTTTTTTTTTTTTTTTTTTTTTGAGATTGAGTCGTACTGAACCTGGAGCTGCCTTGTTTTGATTTATTCTGTTGACCAATGACCCACAGTGATTCTCTGCTCTCCACTCCCCACGGGACTGGAGTTACAGGTCTGCATGGCTATGCCTGTTTATGTGGGTGCTGGGGATTGAATTCAAACCTTCTCAGACTCTTGTACTTGTATGGCAAGCATTATTGCCCCCTAAACCATTTCCCTAGCACCCAGAATAACTTTCTTAGAAAACGATGTTATTGCTAGAATGTGATGACATCTAAGATTCTTGATCTAGCACTTCATTCTGAATCCTGGAGTAAAACAGAACAAAATCTCTTCTCCCAATGTGATTGCTGAAGTATTGTAAACTAGAAGTATCTGTAATCTGTATTCTATAATCTGAAATATCTGTAAATGTAGGTAAACCGGGTGTGGTAGTTCACTCCTTTAATCCCTGCACTCCGGAGGCAGAGGTAGGAGGATCACTGTGAGTTCAAGGCCACCCTGAGACTACATAGTGAATTCCAAGTCAGCGTGGGCTCTATGGAGTGAGAACCTACCTGGGGTTGGGGGTGGGGTGGGATGGGATGGGAAGAAACAAAAAAAATGTAAATGTAGGGCTTTTATTATTTAAACTTATAAATCAGCATGGATTCCTCAAACATAGTTGGAGTTATTTTGAAATTGTCCTTGTGAATCTTTGAGAATATGTGTGAATGGATATAAAGTTTTTGTTTTCCTTCAAGTGCATATTTGCTAAGGAGTGATCTGTGGGTTCTTCCTTTTGCCCCCACCTGTGTGATTTTTTTGTTTGTTTGTTTGTTTTGTTTTGCAAGGAAGGGTCTCACTCTGGTCCAGGCTGACCTGGAATTAACTATGTAGTCTCAGGGTGTCCTCGAACTCTCGGCGATCCTCCTGCCTCTGCCTCCGGAGTGCTGGGATTAAAGGCATGTGCCACCATGCCCGGCCACCTGTGTGATTTTATGCAAGCCATTTAACTTCTCTGAACCTAATCTCTGTTTTTGTTTGTTTTTTCAAGGATGGTTCTCACTCTAGCCCAGGCTGACCTAGAGCCCCAGGCAGGCCTTAAACCCACAGCCATTCTCCTACTTCATCCTCTCAAGTGCTGGGATCAAAGGTGTGTGCCACCAAGTCAAGTTTTTGAACAAAATCTCTGAATTCTTTTTTTTTTCCTTTAATTAATAAATTAATTAATTTGAAAGAGAGAGGGGCCTAATCCCAGTACTCGGGAGGCAGAGGTAGGAGGATCGCTGTGAGTTCGAGGCCACCCTGAGACTACATAGTGAATTCCAGGTCAGCCTGAGCTAGAGTGAGACCCTACCTTGAAAACCCAAAAAATAAATAAATAAATAAATAAATAAATAAATAAATAAATAAATAAATAAATGTGGGAAAGAGGCAGATAGAGACAGAATGGGCTTGCCACATGCCTTTAGCCACTGCAAACGAACTGTAGACACATGCGCCACCTTGTGCATCCAGCTTTACGTGGGTGCTAGGGAATCAAACCTAGGTCCTTAGGCTTTGCAGGCAAGTGCCTTAATCACTACACGAAGCCATCTCTCCAGCCCTCTCTGAATCTTCTTCTTCTTCTTCTCCCCTCCCCACCCCACCCCCCGAGGTAGGGTCTCACTCTAGCTCAGGCTGACCTGGAATTCACTATGCAGTCTCAAGGTGGCCTCAAACTTACAGCAATCCTGCCTCTGCCTCCAGAGTGCTGGGATTAAAGGCATGTGCCACCATGCCTGGCCGAATCTTGTAGTTTTAATTTATCCATTTTTTTGGTCTGGGGGAGGGGTTCTTTCCTTTTCTTTTAATTTTTATTTATTTTAGAGAGAGAGAGAAAGAGGGAGATAGAGAATAGACATACCAGGGCCTTTAGCCACTGTAAACGAACTCCAGACACATGCACCACCTTGTGCCTCTGGCTTACATGAGTTCTGAGGAATTGAACCTGGGTCTTTGGCTTTGGAGGCAAATGCCTTAATCACTAAGACATCTCTCCAGCCCCCTTTTCTTTTCTTGTCTTGTCTTGTCTTTTTTTTTTTTTTTTTTTTTGAGGTAGCGCCTCACTTTAATCCAGGCTGACCTGGAACTCACCGTGTAGTCTCAGGCTGGCCTCGAACTCACAGTGATCCTCCTACCTCAGCCTCCCAACTGCTGGGATTAAAGGTGTGTACCACCATGCTCAATGCCTCCACACCCAGCAACATCAGACTCTTAAATTAACATTCTTTTTTAAAATGTTATTTATTTGCAAGCAGAGAGAGAGAGAGAAGAGAGACAGACAGAGAGAGAATGGGCATGCCAGGGCCTCTAGCCACTGCAAATGAACTCCAGGCGCATGTGCCCCTTGTGCATCTGGCTTACATGGGTACTAGGGAATTGAACTTGGGTCCTTTGGCTTTGCAGGCAAACGCCTTAACTGCTAAGCCATCTCTCCAGCCAGAAATTCTTTCTTTGTAAAATTTATTTATTTATTGGAGAGAGAAAGAGAGAGAATGAGCATGCCAGGTCCTCCAGCTTCTGAAAATGAACTCCAGACACATGTGCCACTTTGTGCATCTGGCTTATGTGGCACCTAGGGAATCAAACCTTGGTCCTTTGGCTTTGTAAGCAAGTCCTTAGCCACTAAACCATCTCTCCAGCCCTTCCTCTCCCTCTCTCTCTGTCCCGAGAGAGAGAGAGAGAGAGAGAGAGAGAGAGAGAGAGAGAGAGAAGAGAGAGGAAGAGAGAATGGGCACGCCAGCAGCCTCTCAGCCACTGCAAAGGAAATTCAGATGCGTGCGCCCCCTGTGGGCAAGTGTGGCATTGCGCCCTTGTGTCACTTTGCATCTGACTAAACATAGGACCTGGAGATTGGAACTGATGTTCTTAGGCTTAGCAGGCAGGCGCCTTAACAGCTAGGCCATCCCTCCAGCCCTCCTCTCTCATTTTGCTGTGTGTGTAGCAGGCGTGTGTGGGTATGTGTTTATATGTGTATGAATGAAGTGCATGTGCATATGGAAGCCAGAAGTTAACATCAGTTGTCTTCCTCAATTCCACCTTTTTTTTTTCTTTTATTAAGACAGGTTCTCTTACTGAACTGATTTAGCTTACTGATCTGGCAAACCCCAGGGATCCTCCTGTCTCCACCTCCCCAGCACTGGGATTACAGGCATGTGTAGCTATTGCCCCACTTTTTTGTGGGATTACAGGCCTGTGGAGCCATTCCCCCCACTTTTTTGTGTGGTTGCTGGGGATTGAACTCAGGTCCTTATGCTTGTGTCGCAAGCACTTTATTAACCGAGTCATTTTCCCAGCCTCACATTCCTTTTAATTAAAAAAACAAACAAACAAAAAAAACCCACCTCCAAAAACAAGTGATAGTTAGAACATGATTTGAAATGGAAAAGTACTGTTTGATAGGAATTTTAACCCCTGTGGTGGTCTGATTTAGGTGTTTCCCATAAACTCATGTGTTCTGGATGCTTGCTCCCCAGCTGGTGACAATTTAGGAGGTGGAGCCATGCTGGAGGAAGTGTGTGGCTGGGAGTGGACCTTGAGGCTTATTGGCCCCTGTCTTGCCAGTGTTAGTTGACTTGCTCTCCTGCTGCTGTTGTCCACCTGATGCTGGCAAGGAGGTGATGTGCAGCTTCTGCTTTACCACCTTTTTTCTGCCATCACGAAGGTTCCCCTAGAGACGAAGCCAAAATAAAGTCTTTCCTTCCATCAGCTGTTTTGGTCAGGTGTTTTTTTTTTTTTTTTTTTTTTTTTGCCAGCAATGCAAAGGTACTGCAACACCCCCTTAACCTGAACAGTTCTGCTCTGCTAAAGAAGAAAGGGAAGGGTAACCAGGACATTTTCCACATAGGAGCCCTTTGCTAAGCATTTAGAAATATATTTGAAACCTAAATCTGTGAGGGAGTCCAATCTTTTGACATTGCAACATGATGTTGTCATCTGTAAGTACTGAGCTGCATTCATAGCTGTCCTGGTACACAGGTTGGGCACAGCTGGAAATTCTCCAGTGGTTCTGGAAAGTCTAGGTAATCCTTGTTACTCTGCTTAGTCTATAGCAATCCCAACAAAAATTCAAGCAGCCTTCCTTTGTGTGTGCTTTTTGTTACTGTGACCACATGAATACCTGTTAACATTATCTACTTTCCTGAATACTTTGAGGCCTTAGTATTGCTGTGTACTTGATGAAGTGCTTGTTTTTTTAAATGGATATATATAGATCTGTTACTATCCCTAATTTCCTCCTCTTGGAAGTCTGACAAAAAGATCATTTGCCAAGGTTATGTTTAACATAATTCCAAGCAGTTAGGCTCTTAACTATCTTCTGCCCCCAAAAGTGAATATATCAGAGAAGAAAATAAAGATCTCTCATTGTAGTGCTATTCAAAAGTAATAAAATGAGCCAAGTGTGGTGGTGCATGCCTTTAGTACCAGCACTCTGGAGGCAGAGGTAGGAGGATCACTGTGAGTTTGAGGCCAGCCTGGGCTAGAGCAAGACCCTACCTTAACCAAAAATAGTAATTAAATGAGCTGCACATGATGGTGCACATCTTTAATCCCAGCTCTTAGGAGAGAGGTAGGAGGATCACTGTGAGTTCAAGGCCAGTCTGGGACTTCAGAGTGAATTCCAAATCAGCCTGGGCCAGATTGAGACCCTACCTAGAAGAAGCCCAAAATAAATTAATTAAATGGAAAATTTCACATTCTGAGATAAAACACATTCATATGACTTATGTTATACTTGTTCTACTTTTATTACTGTTGTTAATCTCATCCTAGTTTATAAATTAAAATTTTTTTGTGTGCACATATATATATACACGTATACATACATACATGAAAATAGTATGTACAGGATTTAGTTCTGTATGCAGTTTCAGGCATTCTCTGGAGGTCTTGGAACTTAACCCTTGCAGATAAGAGAGAGCTACTATATAGGTTTAGGGGTTTTGGTAAGCAAGTTTTATTTATTTACTTGTTTTTTTAAAGTAATTTTATTTATTTATTTGAGAGACAGAAAGAGAGAGAGAGAATGGGTGCTCTAGGGCCTCCAGCCAATGCAAACGAACTCCAGACACATGCACCACCTTGTAAATCTGGCTTACGTGGGTCCTGGGGAATCGAATGTGGGTCCTTTGGCTTTGCAGGCAAATGCCTTAAGTGGTAAGCCATCTCTCGAGCCATTTATTTATTTATTTATTTATTTATTTATTTATTTATTAATTATTTTTTGAGGTAGGATCTCACTCTAGCTCAGGCTGACCTGGAATTTACTATCTAGTCCCAGGGTGGCTTTGAAAGCAATTCGCCTACCCTCCTACCTCTGCCTCCCGAGTTTTGGGATTAAAGACATGTGCCACCACACCTGGCTTTGTCAAATTTTTAAATTTATTTTTGGTGTGTGTGGTTTATGCACATGTGTGTGTACTCCCTGAGTACATGCATGTGGTGACCAGAAGCAGAACCTGGAGCTCCCTGCTTTTGTGACCAGGGACCCTCAGCAATTCTTTTGTTTCTGCTTCCCTTGGCATTGGGGTTACAGGCATGCGTGGTCATGCCCGTCTTTTTACATGTGTGCTGGAGACTGAATCAGGTCTTCATGCTTGTGCAGCAAGTGCTCTTACTCACTGAGCCATCTCCCCTGCGCTTGTTTTGTTTGGTTTGTGTGGTGCTGGAGATGGAACAGAGAGCCTTACATTTGCTGTTTGTGGGTTTACCACTGAACTAACTATAAACCAACCCTGTTTTTCAGCAGTTGATGAAGGCAAGGAGTACTTTGTAGATCTGAAAAGTATTCTTTGATTGTCCTCAATAAACTAGTAGCTCTATATTTGGCCACTGAATAAAATGTATGGCAGAGCTGGGTGTGGTGGTGCACATCTTTAATCCCAGAACTCAGGAGGCAGAGGTAGGAGGATCACCATGAGTTCAAGGCCACCCTGAGACTACGTAGTGAATTCCAGGTCACCCTGAGCTAGAGCAAGACCCTACCTTGAAAAACCAAAAAAAAAAAAAAAAAAAGAAGAAGAAAGAAAGATTGCTATGAGTTCCTGGCCAGCCTGAGACTATATAGTGAATTCCAGGTCAGCCTGACCCTACCTAGAAAAACAAAACAAAGTGTGACAGAGAAGTCTTAATAGGATAAGCATGAAATCTCAGTGGTTTATACAATGATTTAGTTGAGGTAGACAAACCAATGGATTAGGAAGAATTTCTAGGTTGTAATTTCAGTTAGTCACCAACTTTATGCTTTTATGCAAATTATTCAGTCTCAGGGTGGGCTTTCCCAACTAGCTTCTTGGTTTAATAATCTATAATTCTATTGAGTTGTTTATAATCGCTGCTTAGTGTGACACAGGTTGCAGAAATGTTTGGAAAAAACTCAGACCAATTTTATTTTTCACTGTCTTCCTATAAAATCAAGTGTCCTTGCCATTTTTCTCTATCAAGAACATAAATCTCACTTCAATGTGACTTCCTGTTCTTTAATATAGGAACTAGATGTTGCACTGTGTAATGTTTCTGATTTGTGTCTTTTTTTTATAGGAGTTTGTATCATTGCCAAAGTCAGTGATGTGAAAAGACCTGACATGGGTAAGACTAACAAAAAGTAGTCATCTAACCCTCTTAGTTACTCTGATTAGTTAAACAGGAGAGAAAGAATGCATTTTCCTGACTTTTTAAATATTTGTATCTTTGTGCAAAGTAATAATTTACAAGACGGGCTTTACTCCCTCTTGCCTCCCTTCATGGCGGGAGCTCTCTGTAACACTTCCTCCTCTTTCTCTTAATCTCATAGTCTCTCTAAACATTAAAAAAAATATATTGTAAGAGATCTTAATCCTGATTGTACTATACTACATACCAAGCATAGTTTTCTTTTGGTTAGGACATTGTTTACAGAATCTTTTAAGAACATCTTCTTTTTTTAATATTATTTATTTATTTGAGAGACAGAGGCAGAGAGAGAGAGAGAGGGAAAGAGAGAGCGAGCGAGCATGCCAGGGCCTTCAGCCACTGCAAATGAATTCCAGATGCATGCACCCCCTTATGCATCTGGCTTACGTGGGTCCTGGGGAATCAAACCGGGATCCTTTGGCTTTGCAGGCAAACACCTAACCACTAAGCCATCTCTCTAGCCCAAGAACATTTTCTTATCCATTGTATTAAAATTAACCAAACCTTACAAGCATGGTGGCTCACTTCTATAATCCCAGCAGTCAGAAGACTTAAGTAGAAGGATTGCTGAGAGTTTGAGGCCAGCCTGGACTATAGAGTAAGTTCCAGGTCAGCCTGGGCAGGAGGGAGACTGCCTCAAACAAGCATACAAACAAACCAAAAAAATACATACTAGCAATTATTTGCTGTTTACTATACTTATTCTAATTATTTAAAATATATTAATCAGACTACATAGTGAATTCCATGTCAGCCTGAGCTAGAGTGAGACCCTACCTCAAAAAACCAAAATTAAAATATATATACATATTCTTTCAGCCACCTTATAATGATAACTACACAATAGATAATATCATTATCTCTATTATACCAACAAGGTAAGTGAGGCACAGGTTGAGAAACCTGCTTAGGATTACATACTATACTCAGCAGAGTACAGATTTCAATCACTTTAGTTCCAGAGTTCTTATTCCTTAGTACTATGTGGCACTCCCTCCTATATGACAGTTTAAATAAGGTAAATATTTTATGTAGCTAGTGATATTGAGACTTGATTGTAAAATTTAAAAAAAAGATTTCATTGTGATTGGAACATTTTCTACTCTTCAGTGTTTGATACCTATAAAGGAGATCAATATAGAGTTAGGAGTAGTAACCAATTTAGAAATAAATTGAAATATCTATATAGTAAGTTCTTGTAACAGTCCATGTTTCTTTCTTCCCTTTTTATTTTTATTTACTTATTTTTTTGGATTTTCAAGGTAGGGTCTCACTCTACCTCAGGCTGACCTGGACTTCACTGTATAGTCTCAGGGTGGCCTCAAACTCACAGCAATCCTCCTACCTCTGCCTCCCCAATGCTGGGATTAAAGGTGTGTGCCACCATGCCCGGCAGGCTATTTTATCTTTTTAAAACTGAGGTTTATTTATTTATTTGAGAGAAAGAGGGAAGGAGAGAACAGGCACACCAGGGCCTCTAACCACTGCAAACAAACTCCAGATGCATGCGCCACTTTGTGCATCTGGATTACATGGGTACTGGGGAATCGAACCTGGGTCCTTCAGCTTTGCAGGCAAATGCCTTAACCACTAAGCAATCTCTCTAGGCCCTTCCTTTTTTTGTTTTTTTGAGGTAGGGTTTCACTCTAGCCCCAGGCTGACCTGGAATTCACTATGTAGTCTCAGAGTGGCCTCAAACTTGTGGTGATCCCCCTACCTCTGCCTCCCAAGTGCTGGGATTAAAGGCATGCGCCACCACCACGCCTGGCTTTTTTTTTTTTTTTTTTTTTGGTTTTTCGAGGTAGGGTTTCACTCTGTTCCAGGCTGACCTGGAATTAACTATGTAGTCTCAGGTCTCAGGGTGGCCTCGAACTCACGCGATCCACCTACCTCTGCCTCCCAAATGCTGGGATTAAAAGCGTGAGCCACCATGCCCAGCTACCATGCTTTATCTTTTAAATCCATATTAGTCTTTCTCTATTTTCAGTGGGCTTCCCCTCTAATCCACCTTTCCCCTCCCATGGTTATTTGTTTCCATTTTCTCTCATGGCTGGTATCATTCTGATTCATTGAGGTTTCTTTTCTTTTTCTTTCTTTCTTTTTTTTTTTTTTTTTGTTTTGTTTTGTTTTGTTCGAGGAAGTGTCTTGCTGTAGTCCAGGCTGACCTGGAATTCACTATATGTAGTTTCAGGATGACCTTGAACTCACAGCAATCCTTCTACCTCTGCTTCCTGAGTGCTAGTATTAAAGGTGTGCATCACCACTCCTGGCTCATTGAGTTTTTTAACTCTCATTTGCTCCTATTTTAGCTCTCATACAGTAACAGTGGTCTCAGAAATGTTTCTGAAGATTCTGAAATGGTATTATAGTTATTGAGCTAATAGTTGCCAAGGTCCATATGAACAAGCTATACTTTTACAGGAAAAAAAAATTAAATGAATTAATTTTATTAATTTGGGGGGGGTTTTGTTTGTTTTCAAGGTAGGGTCTCTAGCAGGCTGACCTGAAATTCACTATGTAGTCTGCAATCCTCCTACCTCTGTCTCCTAAATGCTGGGATTAAAGGCGTGTGTCACCACACCCGGCTTTACTTGTTTTTTTGAGGTAGGGTCTCTCTGTAACCTGACCTGGAATTCACTGTGTATTCTCAGGCTGGCCTTGAACTCACAGTGATCCTCCTACCTTGGCCTTCAGAGTGCTGGGATTAAAGATGTGCACCACCACGCCCTGCTGTTTTTATTTTTGCATAACTTTTGAATTGCTTGGTCCATGATGTCAGTCAATTACCAATGTACCAAGATTTTTTTAAGAGGCTAATCTAGAACTCAGTCTGCAGGTCCAGGCTAGCCCCAAATTCACAGCAATCCTCCTACCTCAGCTGCCCTAGTGCTGGGATTAAAGGTATGTACTACCATACCTGACCTAAATGTACCAGTTTCTACATGTGGTCTCCTTTTGACAATGACGTTTTGAGAATTATTGCAAATGATTAGCTATGAAGAAGAGGTTTTATTTGATTGTAGGGGAGTTATTTTTACTAGGTGAAAAGACTGGCTCATAGGTTAAAAAAAAAAAAAAAAAAAACTGTTGAAGAACTATGTGATTTGAGCTAACTGGAACTTTTTCCCCAGATGATATTGCTGATGGGGTGAGGATGGATGCTGGAGAAGTCACTTTGGTGAACCACAACTCCACCTTCAAAACCAATCTCCTGCCACAAGCAGGTTTTCCAGAGGACCAGCTTTCCTTTTCTGACCAGCAGGTTAGAAATAATTTTCTTTCATTAACTATTTTGCTCATTATAAGTTTTTACCCTCAAAAATACAAGCATGGACCTATGGAGGTAGCTCAATAAAAGTGCTTGCTGTGCAAGCATGAGGACTTGAATTTGAACCCTCGGCACACACATACAAAACCTAGTGCAGTGACATATACTTGTAATTCCAGCACTGAGGAGGAAAGAGCATTCTTGAGTAGCCAGTCTAACTGAATCCATGAGCTCCAGGTTCAGTGAGAGACCCTGTCTCAAAAAAATGTGCTGTAGCCAGGTGTGATGGTTCATGCGTTTAATCCCAGAATTTGGGAGGCGGTGATAGGATTGCCATGAGTTTGAGGCCAGCCTGAGATTACGTAGTGAATTCCAGGTCAGCCTGGGCTAGAGCGAAACCCTACCTCCAAAAAAAAAAAAAAAAAAAAAAAAAAATTGCTGAAAGCCAGATGTGGTGGTGCATGCCTTTAATCCCAGTACTTGGCAGGCAGAGGTAGGAGGGTTGTCATGAGTTCAAGGCCACTCTGAGACTACTGAGGGAATTCCAGGTCAGCCTGGACTAGAGTGAGACCCTACCTCGAAAAAAAAAAAAAGTAAAAAAAAGTGCAAAAGACAGTTGATATTGACCTCTGGCATCCACATGCACATATGTATATGTGCACCTGTACATAATCAAACATGGACACACACACATGAATATATATTAGATCTTTAGAATTAATAATTCCTTAAAGATTTTTTAAAATATATTTTTAGGTCTGGAGAGATGGTTTTTTTTTTTTTTTTTTTTAATATATTTTTAGGTCTGGAGAGATGGTTTAGCAGTTAAGGCACTTGCCTGTGAAACCTAAGGACTTATGTTCCACTCTCTAGGTCTCATTTAAGCCAGATGCACAGTGATGGAAGCACTCAAGATCGCACTTGCACACAAGGGGGCACATGCATCTAGAGTTTGATTTCAGTGGCTGGAGGCCTGGCATGCCAGTTCTCTCTCTCTCTCTCACTCTCTCTCATTAAAAACAAAAGTGGGGGCAAGGGGTGGGCTTTAATCCCAGCATTCGAGAGGCAGAGGTAGTAGGATCACAGTGAGTTTGAGGCCACTCTGAGATTACATAATGAATTCCAGGTCAGCCTGGGTTAAATTGAGACCCTACCTCGAAAAACGAAAAAAAAAAAAAAAAAAAAAAAAAAAAAAAAAAAGAAAAGAAAAGAAAAATAAATAATTATTAAAAAATATTTATTTATTTGAGAGAGAGGAGGAGGCAGAGATTAGGAGTGCCAGGGCCTTCAGCTGCTGCAAACGAACTCCAGAAATATGTGCCACTATGTGCATCTGGCTTTATGTGGGTTCTGAGGAATTGAACCGGGTCCTTAGGCTTTGCAGATGCAAGTGCCTTAACCACTAAACCATCTTTCCAGCCCTGGAATTAATAATTTTATTGCTTAGAATTCTGTTTGATTTAGGACAGGATAAAGCTGTATGAATTATTTGAGAATAGTACCTTTTAGAAAGCTTCATCATTCCTCTGAATGTTACAGCTGTAAATACATGGATCATTGTTCTTTATAAACTAGGTCTTAAAATTACTGAGTGGGTAACTTGGAGGAGAGGGATAAATCACCAGCCACTCTGAGTTTGTGCTTTAAAGCTTGGTTTCAGAAGATCTGGTGTGGGAGCAGCAACATCTGTATTACTTGGAGCTTGGTAGAAATAATAGAACTCTGGCTGAAGAAATGGCTCTGTGGTTAAAGGTAACGGATTGCAAAGCCTGATAGCCTGGGTGTGATTCCCCAGTATCAATGTAAAGCCAAATGTACAAACTCACACATGCATCTGGAGTTCATTTGCATTGGCAAGAAGCCCTGGCACGCCCATTTTGTCTCTCTCTCTGTGCTTACAAATAGTATATTAAAAATAAAAAGAAATATAGACACTCAAGAATCACTGAATAAAATATCTCCAGCTGATTAATTTCATAGGGTCTCACTCTAACCTAGGCTGACCTGGAATTCACTCTAGTCTCAGGCTGGCCTGAACTCACAGTCCTACCTCTTGAATGTTGGAATTAAAGGAGTATACTTCCACACCCAACTCCCGCTGATTTATATTCACATTAAATAAGATGTACATTATTAAGAAAGCAGTCTTTCTCAATAGGAAAGTTATTAGTAATTTGGATGAGATAGTTTTTTGTTGTGTGAATCTGCTTAAGCATAGCAGAGTAAGCACTAAATACTTGTAACACACATCTCCTATTATCATTCAGATAGAGAGTATATGTTTGCATTTCAGGATTGTACTAAGACTGCACCATCACACCTAATTAAGAATTATTTCTGGGGACTGGGACTATGGTTCCGTGTCTTTATGTGCTTGCTTGCAAAGCCTCCTGGTCTGGGTTCAATTTACCATTACCCAATGAAGCCAGATGCACAAAGTGGCCTATGCATCTTTACTTTGTTTACAGTGGCAAGAGGCCCTGGCATACCTATTCTCTCTCTCTGTTTGCAAATAAATGAATAATTTTTTTAAAGATTTTATTTATTTATTTATTTATTTATTTATTTATTTATTTATTTATTTATTTGAGACAGATGGGAGAAGAGAAAGAGGGAGAGTGAGAATGGGTATGCCAGGGCCTCTAGCCATTGCAGACAAACTCTAGATGCATGTGCCCCCTTGTGCATCTGACTCATGTGGGACCTGGAGGATCAAACCAGGGTCCTTAGGCTTTGCAGGCATGCACCTTAACCGCTAAGCCATCTCTCCAGCCTCAAATGAATAATTTAAAAAGTATATTTATTTAATTAATTTATTTATTTAAGAGAGAGATGGAGGGAGAAAGAGAGACAGATAGAGAATGGGGCTAGGGCCAATAGCCACTGTAAATGAACTCTAGATGTGTGCACTACCTTGTACATCTGGCTTATGTGGGTACTGGGGAAGCAAATCCAGATCCTTAAGCTTGTAGGCAATGCCTTAAACACTGAGCTATCTCTTTAGCCCTAAATATATAAATTTTAAAGAATTATTTCTGTAAAGTTTTCAAAAGAATCAAAGCCAAATTAAAGGGTATGGGATATAGCTCAGTGGTAAAGTACTTGCCTAGCATGTGCAAAGCCATAGATTAAATCCCTGGTACCACCCCCAAAATTTTTTTTTCAGCTTCTATAGTACATGTTACAACTTACTTTTAGATAAGACAAATCTGGTTTTTTGTTGGAGTTGATAGTGTTGTTTGAGGTACGGTCTCACTCTAGTCAAGGCTGACCCGGATCTAAGGCCCCAGGCTGGCTTTAAATTTATAGCAATCTTACCCTCTGCCTCCCATGTGCTGGGATTAAAAGCGTGTGCCACAATGCCTGACCTTCCTCTGTTTTCATCCCCCCACACTCCCTAGGTAGGGTCTTGCTTTAGCCCAGGCCGAGCTGGAATTTACTATGTAGTCTCAAGGTGGCCTCAAATTCATAGAGATCATCTTACCTCTGCCTCCCAAGTGCTGGGATTAAAGACATGCTACTGCACCCAGCTTCTGTGGTTTTTTTTTTGTTAGTTAGTTAGTTTGTTTTTTAATACTTTATTTATTTATTTGAGAGAGAAAGAGAGGAAGAGGCAGATGGAGAGAGAATGGGCATGCCAGGGCCTTTAGCCACTGCAAGAGAACTCCAGACACATATGCCACCTTGTGCATCTGGCTTATGTGGATACTGGAAAATCGAATCTTGATCCTTAGGCTTTGCAGACAAGTGCTGTAATGGTTAAGCACTCTCTCTAGCCCAAATCTTCTGTTTTATTTACCTTCCAGTGTCACCTGTTTTAGATAAGACAAGTAAGGGGCTGGAGAGATGGCTTAGTGGTTAAGCGCTTGCTTGTGAAGCCTAAGGACCCCGGTTCGAGGCTCAGTTCCCCAGTACTCACGTAAGCCAGATACACAAGGTGGTACTTGCATTTGGAGTTCATTTGCAGTGGTTGGAGGCCCTGGTGTGCCCATTCAATCTGTCTCTGCCTCTTTCTCTGTCTGTCGCTCTCAAATAAATAAAAATAAACAAAAAAAAATTTTAAGTGCTCTTAGATAAGACAAGTATGTGAACTCTTTTCTGGGGAGAAGCATATGAGCATTTACACCACACACACACACCAGGAAGGCACTCCTAATGAACAAAGCAGATTACAAAGTTCACTTTGGTGAAACAATGAGTTTATTGGACTTTCTGATAGAGCATGGGAGACCTCAAAGCAGCCACATCATATTGAAAAGTCACATCCTAATCTGGATAACAACCTCCCTGTAGATGATACAAATACAATTTAAAAAATTATTTATTTATTTATTTATTTATTTATTTATTTATTTATTTGCTTAAGAGTGAGAAAGAAGCAGAGAGAAAGAGAGATAGAGAATGGGCATACCAAGGCCTCTGGCCACTGCAAATGAACTCCAGATGCATGTGCCACTTTGTGCATCTGGCTTACATGTGTCCTGGGGAATTGACCCTAGGTCCTTTGGCTTTGCAGGCAAGTACCTTAACCACTAAACCATTTCTCCAGCCCACAAATGCAGTTTTTTAAATTAATTAATTTATTGATTGATTAAGAAAGAGAAAATGGGTGTACCAGGGTATCCAGCAACTGCAAATGAACTCCAGATGCTTGTGCCACCTTGTGCATCTGGCTTTATGTGGGTACTGAAGAATGAACTTGGGTCCTTAGGGTTTGCAGGCAAGTGCCTTAACCACTGAGCCATCTCTCCAGCCCTACAAATGCAATTTTACCTTCTTCTTTATGTATTTTTTGTTTGTTTTTTTCAAGGTAGGATCTCACTCTAGCCAAGGCTGGCCTGTAATTGACTCTGTGGTCTCAGGCTGGCCTCGAACCCACAGTGATCCTCCCACCTCTATCTTCTGAGTGCTAGAACTAAAGGTGTGTGCCACCACACATTGTAATATGTTTTTTATTTATTTATTTGCAAGGAGAGAAAGAGAAATAGACCCGTCAGGGCCTCCTCCACTGCAACCGAACTCCAGATGCATGTGCCACTGTGCATCTGGCTTTATGTAGGTATTGGGGAATTGAACTCCAGCCATCAGGCTTTGTAAGCAAGTGCCTTCAATCACTCAGCTATCTCTCTAGCCCTGAAATTTTATCTTTTTTAAAAATATATGTATTTATTTATTGATTTACTTGAGAGAGAGAAAGAGGCAGATAGAAAGATAATGGGCATGCCAGGTCCTCCAGCCACTGCAAACAAACCCTGGACACATGTGCCCTCTTGTGCATCTGGCTTATGTGGGTTCTGAGGAATCGAACCAAAGTCCTTAGGCTTCGCAGGCAAACACCTTAACCGCTAAGCCATTTCCTCAACCCTGCAATTTTACTTTTTAATGAACATTCTTTGAATTAAGTTGTGTACCAGATAATTTTGCCCATTTTCCCCTTGAATCTGAATGATTTTATCAAATTGACAAATTACTATGTAGTTTATTTTTAATACACATATAAACACAATTATATTGAATTCTAGAATATGTCATAGTCCTGTCTAGTGATATGTTTTTCGTAATATAAACTTTTATTACCTTTTATTGTCAAAAATCTGATTTAAGAAAAAAATCTTCTGCTTTGTTTAGATTTTACCTTCCAGGCAAGGAAATTTGGACCGATCTTTTACATGTTCCACAAGAAGTACAGCTTATAGCCCAAATTATTACTCAGGTATGATATATTATTTGTAATCAAGGCACTTATGCTTTTCACATTTCTTCCTAGCAAATATTTTGTGTTCGCCATCTCTAAAATGTGAAAATATTGGGACTATGGATATATAGCTCAGTGGTAGAGTACTTGCCTACCATACCCAAGGTCCTGAGTTTGATTCCCAGCACCACTCAAACAAACAAAAATAAATAAATAAAAGCATTGTCAAAAGCAAATTATCATTTTCTCCACTAAAACATCATCTTAATAAGCATTTCATATATGCGTACATGGTTGCTATAATATTTTGAATTTAGTCCCAACTAAATAATAAGTTTTGAGGAGTAAAGGGCTTTTTTGGGATCTGTTCTCCCCCTTTAATGCCATTGTGATGAGTTTTATCTTTTGATTATGCATGACACAAAGAGAATTTGTTTTTATTAATTTTTTTTTTACCATGGCACTGGTTTATTTATATTATTTTTTGCAAAAATGAAACCTGAAAGTTTATTTCTACCCATGCTAGCCCCTCCATCAGGGCAGGAAATGTTAACAACATGTTTCTATCTAGTACCTACCACAACCATATGCTTGTATATTCAAGGACATTGCTATTCAAGTTATGATCCATGACAGAAGTCAGCATTCTCTAGACTATTCCTATTCCTGGTCGGCCTTTCTAAGGTTTAGTCCTCCAGCAGTATTGTGCCCCTGCCATGAGAAACAAAGAATTTTGTTGGCTAGTTTCTGGGCAATATGACTCAGGAGATTATAGTGGTCTACCCAGGTCTTTTCACTCCTCACATTTCAATCTCTTAATTTTACTACAAATATGCCTAAATGAGATTTTTATAAGAATAAGCACATGATAAATGTGAAATGCAAATAATAATTATTATTATTATTTGGCTTCCTCAGGATTCTTTGTCAGCAAGATGAGATCTCCTCCCCTAAAAAGACGTTAGTATGATGCTCTTTTAGATTTATATTACATTTTAAGTGTGACTTAGGTGGGTGGTATTTTATCTACTCTGGGCAGTACATTTCCCTTCTAGGAGTGGGCAGTAGACTCCTTGTAGTACTTGTGAATAATTTCTATAGTAAAATGTCCTTTGTATCAGGCTGTGTTTGCTTGTATTTTTGTTTGTTTATTTGTTTGTTTGAGGTAGTGTCTCACTCTAGCCCTGGCTAACCTGGAATTTACTATGTAGTCTCAGAATAGCCTCAAACTCATAGCCATCCTCCTACCTCTACCTCCCAAGTGTTGGGATTAAAGGTGTGTACCACCATGCCCAGCCTACTTGTAATTTTATGTGTCAGTTTATCTCATTGTATAGTATCTTTCCATTGGATTTAAAAATAATATTTATTTATTTGAGAGAGAGAGAGAGAGAGAGAATGAGCGCACCAGGGCGTATAGCAGCTGCAAATGAACTCCAGACACATGCGCCACCTTGTGCATCTGGCTTTAATGGCTCCTGGAGAATTGAACCTGGGTCCTTTCGCTTTGCAGGCAAGTGCCTTAACTGCTAAGCCATCGCTCCAGCCCAGTCTTTTTTTTAATATATATTTTTATTTATTTATTTAGAAGCAGAGAGATATGGAGAGAGGGAGAGACAGAGCAAGTATGAGCATGCCAGGGACTCTAGGCACTGCAAACCAACTCCAGATGAATGTGCTGTTCTGTGCATCTGACTTGTGGGTACTGGGGAATTGAACTTTGGTCATTATGCTTTCTCAGGCAAACTCCTTAACTGCTAAGCCATCTCTCCAGCCCTCTATTATTTTTTGTTTGTTTTGTTTTCTTTTTCTTTTCTTTCTTTCTTTTTTTTTTGAAAAAGTCAGAGAGAGGGAGAGAGAATGGGCGTGCCAGCAGTCTCTCAGCCACTGTGAACGAACTCCAGATGCGTGCGCCCCCTTGTGGGCAAGTGCGGCATTGCACCCTTGTGTTACTTTGCATCTGGCTAAACGTGGGACCTGGAGATTAGAACTGACGTTCTTAGGCTTAGCAGGCAGTCGCCTTAACTGCTAAGCGGTCTCTCCAGCCCTTTGTTTTTTTTTCAAGGTAGGGTCTCATTCTAGCCCAGGCTGACCTGGAATTCACTATGTAGTGTTAGGGTGGCCTCGAACTCACAGCAATCCTTCTACCAAGTGCTGGGATTAAAGGCGTGTGCCACCACTCCAGGCTATTTCCATTGGGTTTGTTTTGTTTTGTTTTTTGGTTTTTTTCAAGGTAGGGTCTCTAGCTCAGGCTGACTTGGAATTCACTATGTAGTCTCAGGGTGGCCTCAAACTCCTGGTGATCCTCCTACCTCTGCTCCCAAGTGCTGGGATTAAAGGTGTGTGCCACCATGCCCGGCTTCCATTGGGTTTTAATTAATTGCTTAATAATAAACAGTTGGATAGAAAATTGGACTTACAACCCTGTGAACATAACGCAAATCTTAGTTAACTCAACTCTCCTTGGCCTCTTTTGATTTCTGTCTTTACTTATTCAATTCATGCTACACATTATGTGATTTGACACACAAATTTTTTTTTTTTTTTTTTTTTTGAGGTAGGGTTTCACTCTAGGCCAGGCTGACCTGGAATTCACAATGTAGTTTCACGGTGGTAAAGATATATTCTGGGATACTTTCCGTATGATAGGTACCATATTCTTTTTTTAAACTTTTTTTGTATTTGAGAGAGAAAGAGGCAGAAAGAGAGAGAGAGAGAGAATGCACATGCCAGGATCTCTTGCCAGTGGAAACGAACTTCAGACATATGTGCCACCTTGTGTATCTGGCTTACATGGGTCCTAGGGAATTGAACCTAGATCCTTTGGCTTTGCCAGCAAGCACCTTAACCATAAGCCCTCTCTCCAGCCTCAAAGTTTGTATTTTTAATTTTTCACCTGTTCACATGCTCTTCCTTCTGCTTATTGTTTCCTGTTGATTTCTAATCTGTGAAATTGAAATGCACAGTTGTGGTCCCTTATGTGCAATTCCAAACTCCAAAATGTGAAAACCATTTTTTCCCATAACTTTTTCAGCATCAAAACCTATATAAATTGACATGACTGTATTTTGTCTTTGCTTAGCCCTGTAAATATGAGAACACACCCATATTGTTGCATATAGAATGTTTATGTAAAGGGTGTATTCCAGATTATATTTGGTAGTGAGATATATGTGTGTGTGTGTGTATATATATATATATATATATATATATATATATATATATATATATATATATATATGAAGATTATCTTCCTAAAATTCCAAAAATATTTAATTTACAAATACAATTGAACCTCAAAGATTTATGATTTGGAATAATGGCCCAATGACTCATTTGCATCATTATTTTTCCTGTGGTTTAGGTCTATTTCACCCTTGCCACTTTCAGCTATTACTAATAGCACGACTTTAAAATATTTGTATAAACTGGGTGTGGTGGCACATGCCTTTAATCCCTGCTCTCAGGAGACCAAAGCAGTAGGATCACCATGAGTTGGAGGTCATCCTGAAACTACATAGTGAATTCTAGGTCAGCTTGGGCTAGAGTGAGACTCTACCTTGAAAAACCAAAATAAATAAATAAATAAATAAATAAATAAATAAATAAATAATAATTTTTTTGTGTAAGTACTTTTAAATTTCAGTATAACTTTAATATTGACAAAGGATAGATCTGAGATCCTCAGGTTCTTGACTGTAGTAGTATTTGATCAGATTCCTGGTTTCTTCATCACATAATTGTTTAAGAGTTAAAACTTTCCAATTTTTATTTTCATACCACAAGTTGATTCTCATTTATTTAAAGACTCTTAAGGAGGAGGGGATTATCATGGTTTATTGTCTGTAATTATGGAAGTTGTTAATCATAAAAAATAAAGAATCTTCAGCCTGGCTGGTGGCACACACCTTTAATCCCAGCACTTGGGAGCAGAGTTAGGAGGATTGCCATGAGTTCAAGGCCACCCTGAGACTACATAGTGAGTTCCAGGTCAGCCTGGGCTAGAGTGAGACACTACTTTGATAAGCAAAACAAAAAAAGTATCTTCATACTATAGTTCCTCTCACTTGAATTTAGGAAAATAAACTATTTCAAAACAGTTGTTCCTTACATGATAATGATTAGATAAAAATAGTGAATAATACAGCCATATTGAAATGAGAATGCTGAGCTCTTACGGGCTCATTCTCTCCTTTTTTTGGGGGGGGGTGTTCAAGGTAGGGTCTTGCTCTAGCCCAGGCTGACCTGGAATTCACTATGTAGTCTCAGGGTGGCCTCAAACTCGGGACAATCCTCCTACCCCTGCCTTCTGAGTGCAGGGACTAAAGGCATGTGCCACCATGCCTAGCCTACAGCTCATTCTTAACTATTCTAAACATAAGCAGATGATTCAGATTTGTTCTTTCATCAGATTTTATCTCATCCCTGAATAAGCAAGCTTATTATTACATGTCACAGACCTCCAAGGTGCTTCTTAACAGTCAGAATTTTTTTCATAGATTTAAAATTTATTTATTTATTTAGTTATTTAGTTATTTATTTATTAGAGATAAAGAGAGGTAAAGAGAGAGGGAGAGTGAGAATGGGCACACCAGGGCCTCCAGCCACTGCAAACAAACTCCAGAAACTCCAGACGCATGCTCCCCCTTGTGCATCTGGCTTACATGGGACCTGGAGAATCAAACTGGGGTCCTTAGGTTTCACTAAGCCATCTGTCTAGTGCAACAGTCAGAATTTTAACACACACTTTTTTTTTTTTAATTTGCGAGAGTCAGATAGAGAATGGGTGCGCCGCCGGCCTCTCAGCTGCTGTGAATGAACTCCAGACTCATGCACCCCCTTGTGCTCATGTGTGACATTGCGCTCTTGCATCACTTTTTGCATCTGGCTAAACGTGGGACACGAAGATTTAAATGGGTGTTCTCAGGCTTTGTAGGCAGGTGCCTTAACCGCTAAGCCATCTCTCCAGCCCAAGAATTTTAAATCTATGAATGTCAAGAATGTACATACATTTTTCTTAGAAGAAAGTTTGTAATTTAAAGCTGTTTTGAGAATCAGGTGTATAAGTCAGAGATAGAATGCATTTCTAACATGCACAAGGCGCAGGGTTTGATCTTGAGCATCAAATCAAAGTAAACGCTACTTTTTGCCAAAAAAACTTTCTTGTCACACTCACTTTAGTTTATTGCATGTTTCACAGAATTGGTCTCTACTCTCTCTTTGGATTTAGTCATTCACATTTTTAAAAATCTTTTATTTTTATTTATATAGTTGAGATATATATAGAGGCAGATAGATGGGGAGGGGGGAGAGAGAGAAAAAAAAAAAAGTATGTACCAGGGCCTCCAGCCACTGCAAATGAACGCCAGATACATGTGCCACCTTGTTTATCTGACTTACATGGGTCCTAGGGAATTGAACCTGGGTCCTTTGGCTTTGCAGGCAAGTGCCTTAACTGCTAAGCTATATCTCCAGCCCCATTCACATTTTTTTAAAAAACCCTTTTTTTATTGACAACTTCTATAATTACAGACAATAAACCATGATAATTCCCTCCCTGTCCACTTTCCCTTCGCAACTCCACTCTCCATCATATACCTCACCCTCTCAAGTAGTCTGTCTTTTATTTTGATGTCATCACCTTTTCCTCCTATTATGAAGGTCTTGTGTAGGTAGTACCAGGCATTGTGAGGTTATGGATATCCAGGCCATTTTCTGTCTGGAATATTGCATTGTAAGCAGTCCTACCCTTCCTTTGGCTCTTACAGTCTTTCCACTACCTCTTCCTCAATGGACCCTGAGCCTTGGAAGGTGTGATAGACATGTTTCAGTGCTGAGCACTCCTTTGTCACTTCTCAGCACTGGTGTCTTCTGAGTCATCCCAAAGATTACTGCCATCTGAAAAGAGAAGCTTCTCTAACCAAAATGGAGAGTAGCAATAATATATGGGTACAGTTGTTAAGAAAAGTACTTTCCAAGCAATTTGGTGAGCATATATTTGCATTTAGCCAGACATCAGCAGGTGTTGCACCCCTAAGGCTCATGCCCTCCCCTGTTACAGGCTTTTGACTAGGCTTTCAGTACCAGGCATGTATTCTCTCCCATGAAGCAGGCCTCCAGTCCAATTAGAGAGGGGTTGGTTTCTCCCATAAGAGACATGCCACTATTACACCCATTGGCTCATTTGGCTTGACTGGCCAAACTTAAGACTTAGTGTCCACAGTTGTCTATCTCTACTGATGACTTCTCTCTCCCATAGGGTTGCATGCAGTGTAGCTTTTCCTAGCTTTCCGTCAGCTCGTCTACAGGGAGGAGGTTTTTGCTCAGCTCCAGCTTAATTTTTCAGTTACCTTGTAGCCCAAGCATGTGGAGTCTTCAGCAATAGGGTCTTACCATCTATTCCTGGTAGGAAACAATGAATCTTTGCAATGAATGGCCTGTAATGTTTTGGAGGCTTCAGGCCAACAACCTAGCCAATAACTCACTGGAAGGTGTCCCATCCTTGGCATCGAAGTTTTTGTACTAACAATCTATGGCTTCTTGGTGTGCGATTGTCCAAAAATGTAGTTTTCCATATGACTTATTCATACCCTCTTAAAATGGTGTTTTTTTTTTTTTTTTTTTTTTTTTTTTTGGTTTTTCAAGGTAGGGTCTCACTCTAGCCCAGGCTGACCTGGAATTAACTATGTAGTCTCAGGGTGGTCTTGAACTCATGGCGATCCTCCTACCTCTGCCTCCCAAGTGCTGGGATTAAAGGCGTGCGCCACCATTCCCGGCTTAAAATGTTTTTTTAATTATTATTTTTATTGACAACTTCTATACTTACATACAAAAAAACACATGATATTTCCCTCCCCCCATTCCACTTTAGAACTCTAATCTCCATCATATCCCCTCCCTCTCTCCATTAGTCTCTCTTTTAATTTGATGTCATCATCTTGTTTTGTTTTGTTTTGTTTTGTTTTGTTTTGTTTTGTTTTGTTTTGTTTTTCGAGGTAGGGTCTCACTCTGGTCCAGGCTGACCTGGAATTCACTATGTAGTCTCAGGGTGGCCTCAAACTCATGGCGATCCTCCTCCCTCTGCCTCCCAAGTGCTGGGATTAAAGGCGTGCACCACCACACCCGGCCCTTTTTCTTCTATTTTTGAGGGTCTTGGGAAGGTATTGCTAGGCACTGCAAGGTCATGGATATTGAGGCCAATTTCTGTCTGAGTGGTTGCATTGTAAGAAGTCATACCCTTCCTTTGGCTCTTCCATTCTATCCGCCCCCCTTTTTTTTTTGTTTTTTTGAGGTAGGGTCTCACTCTGGTCCAGGCTGACCTGGAATTAACTGTGTAGTCTCAGGGTGGCCTCAAACTCTCAGCGATCCTCCTACTTCTGCCTCCCTAGTGCTGGGATTAAAGGCATGCGCCACCACACCCGGCTTTTCCCTCTTAAATTTTAATTAACCCTCTCCACACCCTTTCTTTACTCAGTCTCTTCCCCTGACCTCATGTAGGCCATTCCACCTGCCAGTAATCTGCTCATCTACTTACATATACATAATACCATCCTGTTAAGTCATCCCCTATCCTCCTTTCCTTATAGCCCCTTTCTAGTTTACTGTCCTCTGCTACTGAGTTTTATTCCAACTCATATAGAAGTCTAAACATTTGTAGCTAAGATCCACATATAAGAGAACATACAGTGCTTGGCTTTATGGGCCTGGGTTGCCTCACTTAGTATAAACCTTTCCAGATCCATCCATTTTCCTGCACATTTCATAATTTCTCATTTTTCTTTACCGCTGAGTAGAACTCCACTGTATAAATGTACCACATCTTCATTATCCACTCATTAGTTGAAGGACATCTAGGCTGGTTCCATTTCCTAGCTGTTGTGAATAGAGCAGCAGTAAACATGGATGTGCAAGTATCTCTAAGTATCATCTTAATAGGAGGCTAAGATTTCTGGTCTGTAATGGGTTCCAGGTCAGCCTGGGGCCAAGTGAGACTCTGCCCCCAATAATGACAGAAGAAAAAGACTAAGGCCCTATAAGTCCAGAAATGTCAAAAGCAATAATAATCAGTACCAAAATACAGATTATTTGAGAATGGTAAAGCTGACCAGGAATACATCATTCAAATTTAACACATAACCTGTCCTGATATGGAAGGTAAGATTAGCATTTCCAGTGCAAGGCCTATGTACCTGGCTTTGTGTAAGTATGCTGTATGGCTGGTGAGTTGATGAGTTCTCTGGTGGTTCACAGTACTGGCAATTGGGGGAAGGGAGGCTGTTCAGGGTACCTGCAGTTGTACCAGAGTTGCCCATCTGGTCCTGTTTGTGTTCTCCTTCAGCAGCTGCTCAACTGGTCCCTGCTGTCTTCTCCTTCGGGTTTTTTGACTTTGTGAGGAGGCTGGTTTGAGTAGAAACTCCCTTCACCTGGCTTCTGCTCCTACAGTTCTGTTGGGGGCTGCTGTCACCTTAGGATTCTGGCTGGTTGCCTGGTTGCTAGACACTCTGGTTTCTGCTGCTTCTCTGCTGTGGTTGATAATTCCTTATACACCTTCACTTTTTGGGTGAAGAGTGCATTTTTCTGTTTTTCTGTTTATTTCTCCCCCTAGGCTGCTTTGGCATGGCTACTACTCTACCATCTTTTTTTTTTTTTTTTTTTTTCAAGGTAGGGTCTCACTCTGGTCCAGGCTGACCTGGAATTAACTATGTATTCTCAGGGTGGCCTTGAACTCTCGGCGATCCTTCTACCTCTGCCTCCCGAGTGCTGGGATTAAAGGCGTGCACCACCACACCTGGCTTACTGTACCATCTTACCTGGAAGTCTCTAGTCATTCACCTTGAGCCTAACTTGACGGGGTTCAATGTGGATTTCCGGTTTACCTGAGTTAATCTTCTGATCCTGACACCATTGCTGTTTATATACTGTTTCCCCAACTCACTCTCTTCCACCAACATGAAAATGAGTGGAAAAGCCCAAATTTTAGAATCTAGTGTCTATAACTTTTTTGGTTTGTTTTTTGCTATTTATTTAATATTTTATTTTATTGTTATTTATAAAGTGTCTATAACTTTAAAAAAATTTTTTTTCCTGATTTATTATTACTTATCTATTTATTAGAGACGGAGAGAGGAAGGGAGGGAGAGAGAGCGAGAATGGACGCACCAGGGTCTCTACCCATTACAAACAAACTCTAGATGCATGCGCCACCATGTGCATCTGGCTTACATGGGACCTGGAGAATTGAACCTGGGTCCTTAGGCCTTGCAGGCAAGCACCTTAATCACTAAGCCATCTCTCCAGCCCCACTTTTTTGTTTTTATTGAATTTATTTTTGTAGATAAAACCTTTCACAAATCTGCTCCTGAAGTCTACTCATGATCTTAAGATTGGAGTAGTAAAAGGAATTCACTTAAAAGAAACTTTTAAAACTGTTTTTTTTGAGAGAGAGAGAGAGAGAGGGAGGGAGGAAGGAAGGGAGGGAGGGAGAATGGGTGCATCAGGGCTTCCAGCCACTGCAAACAAACTCCAGACACATATACAACCTGTGCATCTGGCTTATATGGGTCTTGGGAAATTGAACGTGGGTCCTTTGGCTTTGCAGGCAAGCACCTTAACCACTAAGCCATCTCTCCATTCCCAAAAAGCAACTTTTAAGGCAGAGTGTCACTCTACCCCAAACTGACCTGAACTCACTCTGTAGTCCAGGCTGGCTTCACACGGGGTTAGTGAGCCTCCTACTTTAGCTCCCATGTACTGGAATTAAAGACGGGGGGGGGACCAAGTCCAGCTCGATTTAATTTTTTCTTTTTTAGAAAACAAAATGCAGAAGCCGGGCATGGTGGTGCACACCTTTAATCCCAGAACTCGGGAGGCAGAGGTAAGAGGATTACCATGAGTTCAAGGCCACCCTCAGACTACAGAGTAAATTCCAGGTCAGCTTGAGCTAGAGTGAGATACTACCTCGAAAAAAACAAAACAAAAACAAAATGCAGGACTGGAGAAATGGTTTAGTGCTTAAGGCACTTGCCTCTGAGAAACCTAAGAACTCAGGATCAATTCCCTACTACCTACATAAGCCAGATACACAAAGGTGGCATATGTGTCTGGAGTTCGTTTGCAGTGGTTAGAGGCCCTGGTGCACCTATTCTCTCTCAAGCTGCCTTTTTCTCAGTCTCTCAAATAAATAAATAATAAATAATTTTTTTTTCTTTTTCTTTTTTTTTTTTTTTGGTTTTGGTTTTTCAAGGTAGGGTCTCACTTAGCTCAGGCTGACCTGGAATTCACTATGGAGTCTCAGGGTGACCTCAAACTCACGGTGATTCTCTTACCTCTGCCTCCCCAATGCTGGGATTAAAGGCATGTGCCACCCCGCCTGGCTAATAATATTTTTAAATGAGAGAACAAAATGTAACACTGTTTCATTTTAATAACTCCGTGATTGTAATGCTTGAAGCTCCTCAGTTTTATGAAGAGCACAATGAGAAAATGTAAAACTTAAAAAAAATTAAACAACAATAAAAAGATTGAGATATGGGCTGGGGGGAGGGGCTGGTTCAGCAGTTAAAGGAACTTGCAAAGCCTGCCAGCCCATGTTCACTTCCCCAGCACCCATGTAAAACTGGATACAAACTGGCATATGTATCTGTGATCCCAGCCTGCCTATGACAGTGGGAAGCAGAGCCAGGAGAATCTAAAGCTTTCAGAGCAGCTAGTCTGATGTTATTTGCATTCCGACGGTTTAGTTGCAGGGACCAGAGACCCTGCTTCAAAGAAGGTGGAGCACAGCATCTGAAAGCTCTCCTCTGACCTTCCCCCCACATTCTATAGCACACATGCCTATACACACACAAGTGAGTATATAAAAATTTTTCAAAGATTGAGATGAAAATAAATGAATATTCTAGAATATTCTAGCATTTGTCAGTACCTTTGGAAAATACATTAAATTATATTACCAAACTGCAGTTAGGGTAAGTTTTTATTTAGTGTCCTGTTACTATACTGACTAATAAATCCTAACATTAACAAGAGAAATTAATGGCTACTTTCATAGTAAGTGATTATCTGACACACAATTATTATTATTATTATTATTATATTATTATTATTATTATTTTGGTTTTTTGAGGTAGGGTTTCACTCTAGCCCAGGCTGACCTGGAATTCACTATGTAGTCTCAGGGTAGCCTCAAGCTGATGGTGATCCTCCTACCTCTGCCTCCCGAGTGCTGGGATTAAAGGCATGCACCACCATGCCCAGTTCACTATTCTTTTTTGATATAAAGCTAATTTTGTTATTGAAAGTATTGCCTATTCCTATAGAAAATTAGAAAGATACCCTATAATTCTATCAGGACACAACCATGATTAAACTTTTGGTGTGTTCTCTGTGTGTATGTGCACATACTAAATTACCTTGTTTAAGTTTTAATTTTATTTTTTATTTATTTAAGTGAGAAACAGGCAGAGAGAGAGTCTGAATGGGTATGACAGGGTCTCCAGCAGCTGCAAATTCCAGATGAATGCTATTTGGCTTACGTGGGTACTGGGGAATCAAACCTGGGTCCTTAGGCTTTGCAGGCAGGCGCCTTAACCACTAAGCAATCTCTCCAACCCTAAATCAGCACTTAAAAAAGAGTATCTGCTGGGTATGATGGCACATGCTTTTATTCCTAGCACTGGGAGGCTCTGAGGTAGGAGAATTGCTTGTGAATTCAAAGTCATCCTGGGCTACTAAGTTCCAGATTAGGGTGGGCTGGAGTGAGACCCTGCTTCAAAAAAAAAAAAAAAAAAAAAAAAAAAAAAACTAAAAGAAAAAGATGATTTTCTGCAGTCTCCTATTAGTCTATTGTTCACATCACCAAAAGAAGATGTCGATAACAGTGATGTCATTGAATGGAGATGAGACCACCAATTCTGATTAATCAGACTGCCTGATCCTGGGCTTTCCCACTCATTTTAAAGCTGAAGTCTGTCCAATGCCCTTAAGGCTGTTCTGACTTATCCTTAGTCTCAGACTTCACATCTGTAAAGCTGATTTGCATTTGTGTAGGCTTCTTCAAGTAGACGTCTTTAATTAGATCATTTAGTCAAAAAGTATGAAAGAAAAAGATTTCTATTATACTTTGCATTTAAGGATTATAGTTTTCTGAGTTTTTTTTTTTTTTAACTGAGACTTAGGAATCTCATGTCTCCATTCTTATAGTAGTATATATTGAAAATAGATATTTATTACAAAGGAAAAGTTAATGGGCTGGAGGGATAGCTTAGTGGTTAAGGTGTTGCCTGCAAAGCCAAAGGACCCAGGTTTGATTTTCTAAGACACACGTTAGCCATATGCACAAGGGGGCACATGTGTCTGGAGTTCGTTTGCAGTGGCTGGAGGCCCTGGCGCACCCATTCTCTCTCCCTCTTTCTCTGTCAAATAAGTAAATAAATAAAAATAAAATATTTTTTAAAAAGAAAAGATTGTGAGACTAAGTTCATGCATAGACTAGTGAATCAATGGATTCAGAACTTACCTATCCCACCCTTTATTTGCTCCAACTCATAATTTCACAAATTTTGTTCATATGTATATTTTGTTTTGTTTTGTTTTGTTTTTCGAGGTAGGGTCTCACTCTAGCCCAGGCTGACCTGGAATTCACTATGTAGTCTCAGAGTGGCCTTGAAGGCATGGCGATCCTTCTGCCTCTGCCTCCCAAGTGCTGGGATTAAAGGCGTGTGCTACCACTTCCGGCCCTATTTTTCTTTTTTTAGGGTGTGTTTGTGTATATGCATGTGTATAGTAGGTGTGATATATACATATGTGTGTGTACAGGTACATGTGCCTGAACACATGCACACAGACCCTGAGGAAGATATCAGTGCCCTCCTCTATTGCTGTAGGTCTTTTTTCCTTGAGAAAGGGTCTTTCACTGAACCTTGAGTTCACTCCTTTTTCCCATTAGACTGGTAGAGCAGCAAGCCCCAGCAGTCCTCTCTGCTCCACTCAGCACTGGAGTTAGTTAGATTCATGTGCATTCATGCCTGGCTTTTTATATGGGTGCTGGGATCAAATTCAGGTCCTCAGGCTTGCACAGCAAGCAGTATTACCCACTGAGTCATCTCCTTGGCTTCAAAATGTTGTTTTTGAAGGCTGTTTACTTTTTGGATAGAATATCAAAAGATACATACAATACATCTATATATCTATGTATACTATTAGTATTTATTTTGATACAATAGCCCAGGCTGGCTGTGATCCTCTGCCACAGCTTCTCAAATCCTGGGATTATAGGTGTATACCACTGCACCCAGTCTAAATACTTTAAATAACAAATACACTGGTGTGCAAAGTTTTGTGATAATATTCTTTGAAAGGAGATCTTTAGCTTATTGTCAGCAGTAGACAGAAATTTTGGAAATAGAATTATCATTTTATTTGAAGGTACTTTGAATTTTATAGCCTAATATCTGAGGCTATTTTGCAGGAACCATTTTAAGTTACATAGTCCTGCTGATAGAGAGAGCAGGGCATAGAAATTCTGCTACTCCTAGCTGAAACCTCAAGAGGTTTTTTTTTTTTAAACTTCCAACTTGTAATTTAGAAGTCCTAAATTCCAAATAATAAATAATCCTCAGTCTAATTACAGTAGCAAGCATTGGAATATTGGTATATCTGATGATTATAACTTTAAGTAACAATTATTGCACCAAAACCAGAGGTTATATAATGGGTCATTCCTGCCATAAGCCGACCAGTATAAGCAGCAGTAGATTATCTGTGCTCTTTGAGAGAGTCCTTGAGTCTGGAACATTGTAACTACAGAGAAGGAAGTAACACCAGCTGCTTATTAAGCAATAACTGTTGTTCATTTGAATTACAATTCTCCTTGGCCCTCCACCTGCTTTCTTACTGGTCTGGCCTACCTTCTTTCAGGCCCAGGCCTGGGAGTGCTTGCAAGATATAGTTGGGGTAAAATGTTGACTTTTGGTGGACACCACGGAGTCACATTGATGCAGATAAGGCACATGACTGTGGCAGGATTCAGCTCCTTCATCAATTTGCAGGTTAGTATGGCTGAATCAATTATAGTTTGTAGAAGTTCCCTTACTGCAGACTATACTGGCAGTTGAGACTGGGATCTTTCTTCCATGAGACACATGGTGATGTGCTACAGTACTTTGGAATGCAATGATGGAACATGGTTACAATCGTAAAGGAAACAAGCTCTAGTTATTTGCTTAATTTATTCAAATTTTCATTATTTCTTTTTTAGACAACCCTTCCTCAGACAGTTTTCTTGGCTCAGATGACTTACGAACCTTTGGTCAAAGTGCAAATGGCCAGTGGAGAAATTCCACTCCAGCACCAATATCAACTTTACAAAAATCAAGAAATAGTCGAAGTCTTTACCTCGAAAGCCGCAAGACCTCAAGGTCAGTATTCTGTCTGCCTACTTCTCATGCCCTTCTTCATATATAAGAGAAAATAGCTTCATAGTAGTTATTACATTGGCTTTTTTTTTTTTTTTTTTTTTTTTTTTTTTTTTTTTGGAGGTAGAGTTTCACTCTAGACCAAGCTGACCTGGAATTCACTCTGTAGTCTCAGGGTGGCCTTGAGCTCATGGCAATCCTACCTCTGCTTCCCAAGTGCTGGGATTAAAGGTGTGTGTCACCACACCCAGCTTACATTGGCATTTTAAATGAGTAGAACCATTTGGCATTTTAAATGATAGAGATAATAATATACAAATTCATTTTAAATTTTCCACTTTTAAGGCCAGGTGTGGTGGTGCATGTCTTTAATCCCAGCACTTGGGAGGCTGAGATAGGAGGATCACTATGGGTTTGAGGCTAGCCTGAGTTACAGAGTGAGTTCTAGGTCAGTGTGGGCTAGAATGAGATCCTGTCTCAAAAAAAAAAAAAAAAAAAAAAAAAAAAAAAAAAACCTTGGGCTGGAGAGATAGCTTAGTGGTTAAGGCATTTGCCTGCAAAGGCAAAGGACCTTGGTTCAATTCCCCAGTACCCACGTAAGCCAGATGCACAAGGTGGCGCATGTGTCTGGAGTTTGTTTGCAGTGACTGGAGGCCCTGGTGCTCCCATTCTCTCTCTCTCTCAAATAAATAAAAAAAGTAAATAAAATATTAAAAACAAAAACAAAAAAATCCCAGCTTTTAATTTAGTGGTGCTGAATTTGAGTGACATTAATGAACAGAGAGAGCATTAAGGGAAATCTTTTTTTAATTAATTAATTATTAGAGAGAGAGAGAGAATAGGCACACCAGGGCTTCTAGTCACTGCAAACAAACTCTAGATGCATAGACTATTATATGCATCTGGCTTAAATGAGTTCTGGGAAGTTGAACCTGGGTCCTTAGGCTTCACAAGCAAGTGCCTCAACTGCTTAGCTATCTGTCCAGCCCATTAAGGGAAATCTTGTTGGGTGTGATTATATAAGGACCCCTCAGTATGGCCTTTGAATGTGTATTACAGATTTTAAAGTAAATGTCAAGTCATGTCTGCAACTTGTGTGGCAAAGAAATCATAGCTTTTCTTTCTTTTGCTTTTTTCTTTTCTTTTCTTTTCTTTTCTTTTCTTTTCTTTTCTTTTTTCTTTTCTTTTCTTTTCTTTTCTTTTTTTTAGCTTTTCGAGGTAGGGTCTCACTCTAGCCCAGGCTGACCTAGAATTCACTATGTAGGCTCAGGGTGGCCTTGAACTCACAGAGATCCTAGTACCTCTGCCTCCTGAGTACAGATGTGCGCCACCATGCCCGGGGCTTTTCTCCTCTCCTCTCCTCTCTTCTCTTCTCTTCTCTTCTCTTCTCTTCTCTTCTCTTCTCTTCTCTTCTCCTTTCTTCTCTCTCTCTCTCTCTCTCTCTCTGTGTGTCTGTGTTGTGTGTGTTCAAGGTATAGATAGAGTCTCACTCTAGCCCAGCCCAGGCTGACCTAGAACTTACTCTGTAGTGTCAGGCCTCACGGTGATCCGCCTACCTCTTTAATCCAAAATGGTGGGATTAAAGGCCTGTGCCACTACACCTCTAGCATTTTGCAGCCTTTAAAATGAGCAAAGAGCTAATTTAAGTGTAAACAGCCCATACCTCATTCATTCATTGCCTACATCTAAGCCATTATCTATCTGTTAATACAGTCTTAGAGAACTTCGTCCTAGTGCATAAGCTATTGCTTCACCAAAGTTATATTTGTTATTAAAGGTCTCAGGTACTACTTATTTTTATTTTATTTTTATTTTTGTTTTTTGTCAAGATAGTCTCACTCTAGCCCAGATTATAGTAACAAATGAAAAACTTTAATTGTATACTTTGGGACCAGATTATATTGCTCTAGTCCACAGCACCACTAACCATAGAAAACACAGAACCAAGCCAGCAGTGGTGGTGTACAATTAAAGTTTTTCATTTGTTACTATAATCTGAATATTGTTACTTTGAAATTGCATGAATAACCAGTTTCATATAAGCTGTTCACCTAATAGTTATTAATGGCAATTGGTATTCCTTACCTGATAATTTTTTTTTTTTTTTTTTAAATGCAGCCGGGCGTGGTGGCGCATGTCTTTCATCCCAGCACTCAGGAGGCAGAGGTAGGAGGATCACTGTGAGTTCAAGGCCACCCTGAGACTACACAGTTACTTTCAGGTCAGCCTGAGCTAGAGTGACACCCTACCTTGAAAAACGAAACAAAAAAAAATGCTTTTTTATTTTGAGAGAGAGAGAGAAATAATGGGTACACCAGGGACTCTAGCCACTGCAAATGAACTCCAGATGCTTGTGCTACCTTGTCTATCTGGCTTTATGTGGGTACTGGGGAATTGAACCTACTTGGGTTGTCAGGCTTTGCAGGCAATGCCTTAACCATGCCCCCCCCCTTTTTTTTTGGTTTTTCGAGGTAGGGTCTCACTCTAGCTCAGGCTGACTTGAAATTCACCAGACCCAGTGGCCTTTTCTTTAAAAAAAAAAAAAAAGAAAGAAAGAAAAGAAAAAGAAAAAACAATATACAGGATTTATTTGCGAGAGAGAGATCAAATGGTAGTGCCAGGGCCTCTAGCCACTTCAAAGGAACTCCAGATGCATGTGCCACCTTGTGCATCCAGCTTTACATGGGTCCTGGGGCATTGAACCAGGATCCTTAGGCTTTGCCTGCAAGCTCCTTAACCGCTGAGCCATTTCTGTAGCCCTTTTTTTTCTAGGTAGGATCTTGCTTTGGCCCAGGCTGACCTGGAATTGACTGTGTAGTCTCAGGTGACCTTGAACTCTAAGCGATCCTCCTAACTTTGCTTCCCAAGTCCTAGGAATTAAAGCATGCGCCACCACACCTGTCTTTTTTTAAAAAAATTATTTTATTTATTTATTTGCAAGCAGAGAGATACAGACAGAGAGAAAGAGACAGAGAAACCTCCGGAGTATGGGCACACCAGGGCCTCCAGCCACTGCAAACAAACTCCAGACACATGTACCACTCTGTGCATCTGGCTTATGTGGGTCCTGGAGAATTGAACCTGGGTCCTTAGGCATGCCTTAACTGCTGAGCCATCCCTCCAACCCTTTTTTTTTTTTTTTTGGTTTTTCAAGGTAGGGTCTCACTCTGGTCCAGGCTGACCTGGAATTAGTTATGTAGTCTCAGGGTGGCCTCGAACTCACGGCAATCCTCCTACCTCTGCCTCCCGATCCTCCTACCTCTGCCTCCCCAGTGCTGGGATTAAAGGCGTGTGCCACCACGCCCGGCCCTCCAACCCTTTTTTCTTTTTGTTTTTAAAGGTATAGTCTTGCTTTAGCAAACCTAGGCTGACCTGGAATTCACTATGTAGTCTCAGGGCAGCATTGAACTCACAGCAATCCTCCTACCCCTCCTGAGTACTGGGATTAAAGGCATATACCACTGCACCCAGAGAAATAGTATTTTTCTGATTTTTTTTTTTTTTTTTTTGAGAGAGAGAGAGAGAAATAGAGTGGGCATGCCAGCGGCCTCTCAGCCGCTGTGAACGAACTCCAGATGTGTGTGCCCCTTGTGGCTAAGTTCAGCATTGTGCCCTTGTGTCACTTTTTGCGTATGGCTAAATGTGGGACCTGGAGATTGGAACTGGCGTTCTTAGGTTTGGCAGGCAGTTGCCTTAACTGCCAAGCCATCTCTCCAGCCAGTATTTTTCTGGTTTTTATATTTTTCTCTTATTAATTGTCATTCTTTTAAAAATATTTTATTTTGTTTATTTATTTGAGAGAGAGAGAATGGGTGCACCAGGGCCTCCAGCCGCTACAAACAAACTCCAGACACATGTGCCACCTTGTGCATCTGGCTTAGGCGGGTCCTGGGAGTCGAATCTGGGTCCTTCAGCTTTGTAGGCAAATGCCTTAACCACTAAGCCATTTCTCCAGCCCTACTTATTTTCATTCAACGTTTTTCATAAGGTATCACTGTTTGGTTACTCTGAAACATAACGTCACATATTTTGAAAGGTGGGATAAATGATATTTTTGTTTTTGTTTTGTTTTGTTTTTTGAGGAAGAGTTTCAGTCTAGTTCAGACTGACCTGAAATTCACTATGTAGTCCCAGGGTGAACTTGAACTCATGGCAATTCTCCTACCTTGGCCTCCTGAGAGCATGGATTAAAGGTGTATGCCATCCCAGCTCTGATAAATACTTATTTTTGTTTTTTTTCCTGATCAACTTCTCTGTTTTTTAATACGGAATGCTTCATGAATTTGCGTGTCATCCTTGCATAGGGGCCATGCTAATCTTTTCTGTGTCATTCCAATTTTAGTGTATGTGATGCTTAAGTAAGCACATTATTTTTTTTTTTTTTTTTTTTTGAGGTACGGTCTCACTCTAGCCCAGGCTGACCTGGAATTCACTATGTAGTCTCAAGTTGGCCTAGAACTCATGGCAATCCTCTTACCTCTGCCTCGAAAGTGCTAGGATTGAAGGTGTGCACCACCACACCCAGCTTTTTTTCTTTTTCTTTTTCTTTTTCTTTGAAGTAGGATATCACTCTAGCCCAGGCTGGCCTGAATTCACTATGTAGTCTCAAGTTGGCCTACAACTCATGGCAGTCCTCCTACCTCTGCCTCGCAAGTACTGGGATTGAAGGTGTGCACCACCACACCCAGCTTTTTTTCTTTTTCTTTGAGGTAGGATCTCACTCTAGCCCAGGCTGGCCTGGAATTCACTATGTAGTCTTAGGCTCACAGACTCACAATAATCCTCCTACCTCCGCCTCCTGAGTGCTGGGTTAAAGGTGTATGCCACCACACCGGCCTATTACTGATTTTCTAAGATGGATTTTTTGGATGTTGTTTGTTTGTTTTGAGTTAGTTGCACTCAGATTGACCTGAAACTCACTATGTAGCCCAGATTGGCCTACAATTCATAGTTATCTTCTTACCTCCACCTTCTGAGTGCTTAGATTAAAGGCTTATACCACCATGCCCTGCTCTTGAAATAGTTTAAATGAATTATTGTTCTTTATTATCATTATGAATTTAGTTTTTAAATTCACTATAATTTTTGTACTGTTCTGTTCTGTTCTGTTCTGTGTTGCTAGGGGTTGAGACTGGGATCTCAAGCTGCTATGAAAGTGTTCTCTGTGCCACTGAACTACATCTTTAGCCCTCTTTTTGTTTTTTAAGTCTCGGTCTCACTTTGTCCATGTTAACCTTGAACTTGTGAGCCTCCTTCCTTAGCTCCTGAAGTAAGGTGGCGTTACAGGCCTGTGCCACCTGGTTATTTTTTAAAATATATTTTGTTTATTTATTTGAGAGCAAGAGAAAGAATGAGCACACCAGGGCCATTAGCTAGTGCAACAGATGCATGCACCACTTGTGTACCTGTCCTTATGTGGGTACTGGGGAATCAAACCTTGGTCCTTAGGCTTTGCAGGCAAGTGCCTTAACCACTAAGCCATTTCTCCAGCCCCTTATTATCCTTTTTTTTTTTTTAAATGTATTTATTTGAGAGAGAGAGAGAGAGAATGGGTACACTAGGGTCTTTAGTCACTGCAAACCAACTCCAGACACATGTGCCACCTTGTGCATCTGGCTTATGTGGGTCCTGGAGAAACTTTGGCTTTGCAGGCAAGTGCCTTAACCGCTAAGCCATCTCTCCATCCCGCCTCCCCCATTGTTATTCTTTTGATACTCAAATTCTTACAACTTTGGTTAGTGTGAATCTTTTTGAACTTGCTTCTTTCTATTTCTGTTTGACTTACCCTCATTAATTTTGGGTAATACCCATGTTTTTTAGAATTCCAGGATAACCTCAGACTGCTTTTTTTTCCCCCCAAGGTAGTTGTTGCTCTAGTCCAGGCTGATCTGGAATTCAGTTTTTATTCTCTGGCTGACTTTGAACTCACAGTTACCCTCCTACCTCTACTCCCAAGTACTGGGATAAAGGGCATGAAACGCCATACAGTGCACAGAGAGACTGAAAGAAAGAATGGGTATGTTAGGACCTCTGAGTGATGCAAATGAACCCCAGATGCATGTACCACTCTGTGGATCTGGCTTTATATGGGTACTAGGGAACTGAACTAGGTAGGGTTGTTTGGCTTTGCAGGCAAGCGATCCAACCTCTGAGCCATCTCTCCAGCCCTTGGTGATTTTGTTTTTTGTTTTTTGTTTTTTTTTCTTTTTGCAAGCAGAGAGAGAGAGAATGAGAATGAGAATGGGCACACCAGGGCCTCCAGCCACTGCAAACACATTTCATATGCATATGCCTCTTTGTGCATATGGCTTTAGGTGTGTACTAAGAAATCAAACCTAGGTCACTAGGCCTTTTTGTTGGGGGGGGGAGGAGGGGGTCTGAGGTAGGGTTTCACTGTAGCTTAGGCTGATCTGGAATTCACTATGTAGTCTCAGGCCTCGAACTCATGGCCATCCTCCTACCTCTGCCTCCCAAGTGCTGGGATTAAAGGCATGTGCCACCATGCCCAGCAGTCATTAAGCTTTGTAGGCAAGCGCCTTAACCCCTGAGCCATCTCTCCAGCCCCTTGTTGTGGTTTTTAAATTTTTCTTTATTTATTTGTTTGTTTGTTTATTTTTGCTTTTTCAAGGTTGGGTCTCACTCTAGCCCAGGCTGACCTGGAATTCACTATGTAGTCTTAGGCTGACCTCGAACTCACAGCAACCCTTCTACCTCTGCCTCCCAAGATATACTTAAAAAAAAAAAAAAAGCCAGGCTCAGTGGTGCATGTCTTTAATCCCAGCACTCTGGAGGCAGAGGTAGGAGGATCACTGAGTTCAAGGCCACTCTGAGACTACATAGTGAATTCCAGGCCAGCCTGGGCTAGAGTGAGACTCTACCTTGAAAACACAAAAAAGAGAGAGGAAAAAAAAAAAGATATGCTTGTGGGCCTAGTGGCCCATACCTTTAATCCCAGCATTCAGGAGGCTGAAATAGGAGGATCGGCTGAGGTAGGAGGATGGCGATCAGTTAGAAGCAAGCCTGGGACTACATAGCGAATTCCAGGTCATCCTGGGCTACAGTGAGACCCTGCTTCGAAAAACCAAAAGAAATTTTTTTTATTGCCATTTTTTTCTCACTAGATAGGACACAGAAAATATAAAGAGACAAAATTCTTCAGAGAAGAATAATGACTCGAAAAGAGAATTCCCTGAACATTCTATAGCCTATTAGTCTTCTGGTTTGTGTTTAGTGAGGGAGGAGAGCCCTCTGCTGGTCTTTCAGGAAATTTTAAAATTCAGTTTCAGTTTATGTGAAACTTTCACTTTATCCATATTTAAAGTAATTCTCTCTAGGAGGCTTTGGGGACAGAGATTTGTCATAGAAATGTGCAATAGTATTGTAAATAATCTGGTAAACATAACCAGAATCCATTTTCCAAAGAAGTATAATCCGATTTGTTTTCTGTCATATATAATATTGGCATATGTTTCATGACCAAAGGAAATTCTAGATTGTGGATCCAAGAAATGCTGTTTTAAGTGTTTGGTAATTATATGATTTGCTAATCTAAGAACTTGCACAGGTAGGGAACCTTGTGCTATAATCTCATAAAAGTTCTGCCTTGTATATTTTCCACAAATAGTTCATCTGCCATTCCATCTGGAAATTTTGTTTGTATTATTTCTTGAAAGTGAAAATAAATCTAGTATTAGATTTGTCTTAATAACTTATCTTTCTTAAAAAATTTTTTTAGTGGATTATCAAACACCTTTACGGGAAAGTCAAACCATCACTGCCATGTGTCTGCATATGAAAAATCTTTTCCTATCAAGCCTGTTCCAAGTCCGTCTTGGAGTGGTTCGTGTCGTCGAAGTCTTTTAAGTCCTAAGAAAATACAGAGGCGACATGTTAGTACAGCAGAAGAGGTAAGAACAAGCTGCAACAAAAGGAAGTAAAAGCTAGGATCCTTCCCTGTTGGATTTAGATGTTTGTAAAACTATTGTTTACTTTATCCTTTCTGTGCTTTTCTTTTTCATAATTACTTTTTTTTTTTTTTTTTTTTTTTTTTTTTGGTTTTGCAAGGTAGGGTCTCACTCTGGTCCAGGCTGACCTGGAATTAACTATGTAGTCTCAGGGTGGCCTTGAACTCGAGGCGATCCTCCTACCCCTGCCTCCCGAGTGCTGGGATTAAAGGCTTAAAGGCGTGCGCCACCACGCCCGGCTCATAATTACCTTTTTTTTTTTTTTAAGGTAGGATCTCACTGTAGCATTCAATCTATAGTCAGTCCCCTCTTGCCTCCTGAGTGCTGGGATTAAAGACATGTGCCACCACACCTGGGTTTTCTAAAGATTAAAAAACATTCTTTTTCTTACTATCTTCCTGTTGAATACCTGGCTTTTTAAAATCTTCAATACTATCTGAATAGTTTCTTACACATCTGTGTTTTGTTACTGTTTTAGAACCATTCTAAACTATTGTTGCCTGTGACTAAACTGTTAACTTTGCTCAGCAGTCTTTGTTTTAATAAAATTTGATTTGATTACAGAATATCTATCCTTCTCACCAAAACAGTTTTTCTTCCATCTAAGACAAAATACAAAAGAAAAAGAAAATTTGTTTCAAAAAAGGTAGTTAAAAACTTAAATCAAGCAGGGTATGGTGGCACACGTCTTTAATCCCAGAACTCGGGAGGCAAAGGTAGGAGGATCGCTGTGAGTTCAAGGCTATGCTGGGACTACCTAGTGAATTCCAGGACAGCCTGGGCTAGAGTGAAACCCTACTTCAAAAAAAAAAAAAAATTACATCATTTCCCTGTAAGATGTTTGAGAAAGATGTTCTGCTGGCACTTGAGTTGTTTTTTTCACCCAGAAAACTTAAAGAAAACCCTCAGTATTATGCACATAATATAGCATATAATTTGTATAATGGGAAGTAATGCTTATGTGTGTTGTGTTGCATACTTATTGTACATCATATAAGCTTTTTGTAAATAATATTCTATTTGAGAGAGAAGAAAAGAATGGCCTGCAGCCACTGCAAATGAACTCCAGATGCATGCGCCCTCTTGTGCTTACGTAGGTCCTGGGGAATAGAACCGGGGTCCTTAGGTTTTGCAGGCAAACGCCTTAACTGCTACGCCATTTCCCTGGTCCCGTATCATATAAGTTTAACTGGTTGCTGTGGAGATACAAATGAATAATGATGGTTTTATACTTATATAAAATTTGTGTTTCTAATGGGCTTTCTACATATATTAAGTAGTTGTATTGAGTTCTTTTAACCCAATGAAAGGTGATCGATCATATGTTATAGATTTAGCTGGTAAATCACAGGACTAGAGATAGATCTTCTGAGGAAGTCTTTTCTAATATAATGTCTTTTATATAACATGGTGATATGATTGCTGCCCTGTGGAGCTTATTAATCATGGAGTCAAGAATATAGCATTACATGCTAAAGAATTACATAATTTGGTAATCACATTCTACATAATTATATAACTTGTTAATTAAATATTATCAGCACTTGGGAGGCAGAGGTGGGAGGATAGCTGTGAGTTCGAGGCCAGCCTGAGACTACATAGTGAATTCCAGGTTAGACTGGGTTAGAGCAAGACCCTACATCAAAACAACACCACCAAAAAAGATTACCAAAATCAGGGCTGGAGAGATGGCTCAGTGGTTAAGGCACTTGCCTGCAAAGCTTAAGTGAGTTCACTTCCCCAGTACCTACATAAAGCCAGATGCATAAGGTGGAGTATGCATCTAGAGTTCATTTGCAGTGGCTAGAGGCCCTGGCCCGCCCATTCTCTATCTTCACCTCTCTTTCTCTCACTCTCAAATAAATAATTTTTTTAAAAATATATATTTTAATTTATTTGAGAGACAGATATAGACAGAATAGGTGCGCCAGGGCCTCCAGCCACTGCAAACAAACTCCAGAAGTTTGTGCCACCTTGTGCATATAAAAATCAAACCTGGGGGTCCTTAGCTTTGCAGGCAAGCGCCTTAACTGCTAAGCCATCCCTCCAGCCCCTTAAATAAAAAAATTTTTTTGAGGTAGGGTCTTACTCTAGCCCAGGCTGAACTGGAATTCACTATGTAGTCTCAGGCTGGCCTCGAACTCATGGCAATCCTGCTCCCTCTGTCTCCTGAGTGCTGGGATTAAAGGCATGTGCCACCACGCCCGGCTTCAAATAAATATTTTTTAAAAGATTATCCAAATGGATTATTTGTGAAATAAATTAGTAAATGTTTAGTAATGTGCTTTTCAAAAGTTACATTGAATCTAAAATATTTGAGAGGAAGATGACAGAAGTTATAAATCATTTGTTAGGGCAAAGGCTAGACCAGAGGCTAGTGACATTTGAGGTTGGTGATAGAGCAAAGCAACAATGATAAAAGGGAGACTTTTTTCCTATTACAGTATTGGGGATTGAACTCAGTGCTCATTCTTGTTGAGCAACTATTCTACGATTTAGTTAGATCTGTCCAGCCTGAATAATGTGGGTTTTTGTTGTTGTCTCACTGTAGTCCAGGCTGACTAGAACAACTCACCCTGTAGCTGGCCTTAGATTCACAATGATCCCTCCTACCTTAGCCTCCCAGTTGTTGTGATTAAAGGCATGCACCACTACAACCAGCTCTGATTAATTTTTTAATGTAACTGTTTTAAGATTGAATTTTGTACCAAGTGTATGTAAGACAGAATATTAGAACAGCTTCTTTATCAAACTTTTAGCAAAATATTTATATATTTGATGTTGAATATTGCCAGTAATGCAGTGATAATTGCTTTTTTTTTTTCCCTAAGGTAGGTTCTCACCCTAGCTCAGGCTGACCTGGAATTCACCATGTAGTCTCAGGGTGGCCTCGAACTCATGGTGATCCTCCTACCTCTGCCTCCCAAGTGCTGGGCTTAAAGGTGTGCACCACCATGCTGGGCTGATAATTGCTTTTTTTCCATGGAGACTAAAGAATTTTTTTAAAGATTTATATTTATTTATTTATTACAAATAGAGAAGGGAATGAGGGGGCGAGAGATAGTGAGAATGTGCATGCCACAGAGCCTCTAGCCACTGCAAATGACCTCCAGACACATGGGCCACCATGTGCATCTGGTTTACATGGGACCTGGAGAATCGAACCTGGGTCCTTAGGCTTCACAGGCACTTGTCTTAACTGCTAAGCCATCTCTCCAGCCCAAGACTAGAGAATTTTTGATAGGAACTTATAAACTGGAGAAAAAATTGTTTCCCATTGGAACTTTTGGGATCTATAAGAGAGAGAGATTTACTTATGGTGAAGAAGGAAAGTTAGGTATTAAAGATTAGAATTAATCTTTGAACTTCAGGAATATGGCACTTTATACAAAAATTTTAATTAAGATGATGCCACCACTTCACTGTTCAGTCTTACAAAAGGAGGTGGATGTGGTGGCTCACACCTGTAATCCTAGCCCTCAGGAAGTGGAGGCAGGAGGATTGCCGCAAATTCAAGACTAACCCGGACTACATAGTGAGTCTGTTTCAAGAAAAAAAAAATTCTTACAATGGAGGTTTGAAAGAATTTGAGAATATGCAAGTAGTGACAGTACAGAATGGCTGATGTTTCTTAATTACACTAGCCACATTTCCAATATTCATTAGCCAAATGTGGTTACCATATTGGACAGAATAGCTGTAGGACATTTTCATTACCACAGAAATTTCTGTGCTATTATAGTGCTATTATAGAGGATATAAATGTTTGGGGAAGAAATGCTAGTGAAATGCTTGAAGAAATTTTAAATGGTAAAAGCAAATCATTTCTTCTCAAGTTACATGTTACTTCAACATTGCTTCTGTGCAATTTACTGATCACAATTTTCAAATGTTGAATGTCATAATAGATGGCAATTAGGGATTTATTTATTTATTTATTTAGGTTTTTCTTTTTTTTTTTTCTTTCTTTCTTTTTTTTTTTTTTTTTTTTTTGAGTTAGGGTCTCACTCTAGCTCAGGCTGACCTGGAATTCACTATGTAATCTCAGGGTGGCCTCGAACTCATGGTGATCCTCCTACCTCTGCCTCCCAAGTGCTGGGATTAAAGGCGTGTGCCACCACGCCTGGCTTAGGTTTTTCAAGGTAGAGTCTCACTGGTAGCTTAGGCTGACCTGAAATTCACTATGTAGTCTCAGGCTTGGCAATCCTCCTACCTCTGCCTTCCCTATGCTGGCATTAAGGTGTGCGCCACCATGCCCAGTTTAGGGTTTGAATTTAATGTTTTACACTTTTGTCACAAACCAAGCATTATGAATTTAATAGAAAATCATTGTTATGTACTTTGTTACTTCAAATTTATATGCTGCGAAGCTATTATGAAGAAAAATGAGGGCTGGAAAGATGGCTTAGCAGTTAAGGCACTTGCCTGCAAAGCCAAAGGATCCAGGTTTGATTCCCTAGGACCTATGTAAGCCAGATGCACAAAGTGACGCATGTATCTGGAGTTCATTTGCAGTGGCTGGATGCTCTGGCATGTCTATTCTCTCTATATATTCCTCTCTCTGACTTTCTCTTGCTCTCTCTCTCTCAAATTAATAAAAATTTAAAAATGAAAAGATTATATAGTTCAGATATAAAGTTAGGATAATTTATAACAGAGTAGTTTACTAGCTTGCTAAAATTAATCTTGTGTTCTCTGTTAAATTTTTATAATTTTTTTTTTGGGGGGTGGTGGTTTCAAGGTCTCATCTCAAGTCTTGCTCTAGTCCAGGCTGTCCTGGAATTCACTATGTAATCTCAGGCTGACTTTGAACTCACAGCAATCCTCCTACCTCCTACCTCTGCTTCCTGAGTGCTGGGATTAAAGGCATGTGCCACCATGCCCAGCAAATTTTTATAATATTATAGTTTAGTTTTTTGTTATAGCGTCTTACAGAAATGTGACTTAATTTTAAGAATCAGTTTTAATAGTCTTCATTCTGTTTTTTTTTTTCTTTTAAATTTATTTGAGACAGAGTGTGGGAGATAGAAACAAAGAGAGAATGGATGTGGTAGGGCCTGTAGCCACTGCAAATGAACTCCAGATGCATGCGCCACCTTGTAAATCTGGCTTACATGAGACTTGGAGAATTAAACCTGGTTCCTTGGGCTTCGCAGACAAATGCCTTAACCATTAAGCCATCTCTCCAGCCCTATTCTTCATTCTTTTTAGACTTCACTCTTAATTTCATTCTTTTTAAAACTTTTTTGATTTTTAAAATTAGTTTCTAACCCAATTATTACATCTTTTCCTCTTAATTTCCCAATTTATTCAGGCAAATAAACAGTTAATAAAGAAAGATGTTTTCTTTTACTTTATAGTACCATATTAAAGAAGGAGGATCACCATGAGTTAGTTCAAGGCCAGTCTGAGACTAAATAGTAATTTCTAGGCCAGCTTGGGCTATAGTGAGACCCTACCTAAAAACCCCCACAACAAAAGCAAAAAACAAACAAGGGCTTAAATGATGACTCAGCCGTTAAAAGCACTTGCCATTTAAGCATGAGAATCTCCTTGGCAGAGACCGACTCCCCAGAGCCCATGTAAAAAACAGCAAGGCCATATATATTTGTAATCCCAGTCAGCAGCAGGTAGAGACTAGAGAATTATTGGGGCTCAGGGTTGAGGGGGAAATGTCAAGAAGTGGGTGAAAGCTGGGTGTGGTGGCTCACGCCTTTAATCCCAGCACTTGGGAGGCAGAGGTAGGAGGATCACTGTGAGTTTGAGGCCACCCTGAGACTACATAGTGAATTCCAGTTCAGCCTGGACCAGAGTGAGACCCTACCTCTAAAAAAAAAAAAAAAAAAAAAAAAAAAAAAAAAGAAGTGGGTGGATAAGAAATAAGAGGGGAGACTGGAGAGATGGCTTAGCAGTTAAGGCACTTGCCAGAAAAGCCAAAGGACCCAGATTTGACTCTCAAGTACCCATATGAAGGTAGATGAAGGTAGATGCACAAGGTCACACATGAGCCTAGAGTAAGTTTGTAGTGGCTTAGAGGCCCTGGTCTGAAAAGTTCTTACCTTTAACTTTTTTTTTATTATTTATTTTTATTATTTATTATTATTTATTTTTAATGTTTTATTTTATTATTTATTTATTTGTTTACTAGAGACAGACGCATGCACCGCCATGTGCATCTGGCTTATGTGGGAACTGGAGAATTGAACTGGAGTCCTTAGGCTTCACAGGCATGAATGTGCCTTAACCACTAAACCATCTCTCCAGTCCCCAAATATTTTATTTTTTATTAGAGAGAGATATGAGAGACAGACCAGGCATGCCAGGGCCTCTCGCCGTCACAAACGAACTCCAGATGCATATGCCACTTTGTGCATCTGGCTTACGTGGGTACTGGGGAATCAAACCTAGGTCCTTAGGTGTCACAGGCAAGTTCCTTAACCACTAAGCCATCTCTTAAGCCCCATTTATTTATTTATTTATTTATTTATTTATTTATTTATTTATTTATTTATTTATTTATTTGCAAGATAGAAGAGACACAGACATTGAAAGTGAGCACGCCAAGGCCTCCATCCGCTATAAATGAACTCCAGATGTATGTGCCACTTTGCATGTGAATTTACATAGGTACTGGGAAATTGAACCCAGGTTATTAGGCTTTGAAGTTCCATGTATTGGGAAAATGGTTTGTGGGGACTTTTATGTGTTAACTTCCTTTAAGTTAGCTTTTTGTTTTGTTTTGTTTTGTTTTTGTTTTTTCAAGGTGTGGGTTCTCAACTCTAGCCCAGGCTGACCTGGAACTCATTCTGTCGTCCCAGGATGGCCTTAAACACACAGCCATCCTCTGCCTCCCAAGAGTTGGGATTAAAGGTATGCACTGTCATGCATGGCTAAGTTAGCTTTCTTACTGGATTTTTTTTTTTTTTTTTTTTTTTTTGGTTTTCCAAGGTAGAGCCTCACTCTAGCTCAGGCTATAAATTAGCTTTCTTTAAAGAATATTTATTTTGTTTATCTACTTATTTTGAGAGAGAGACAGATAAAGAGAGAGGATGGGTGCACCAGGGCCTCCAGTCACTGAAAACGAACTGCTTGTGCTTCTGGCCTACATGGGTTGTGAGGAATTAAACCTGGGTCCTTGACAAGCTTCATAGGCAAGTGCCTTAACCAAGCTAAGCCATCTTTCTAGCCCTAAATTAGCTTCTTAATCAAATAGTTGCATTGAATGAACTAGATTTCTCTTAATTCACATTAGCAAAATTATGTTTGGCCACCCATTCTGAGTATCTTACTTATGAGCATAATAGTTTATTCTAAGAAAATATTTTGTTGTATGATGTGAGGGAGAAGTGTTTTTAGGTTTTGTTTGGCCTTTCTTTAAATTTGCTATTCTTTTCTCTCAAATTGCAAGATACATTTATATAATTTAGGCTCAGCCATTGTTTATACTTATAGGTATTAGCACATAGTACATTTCCCTTTCAGAATAAAGTGTACTTATTTCTAGACTAATTTGACATGAATAATCATGTTTACATCATGCTGTACTAAAATCACTGATGACCTTTGAATTTTTATCAAAACAAACATTAATTCTATTTTTATAACATATTTTTCTTTTCAAACAGTATTAAAAGGCCAGTTTGTTGCCTATTCATGTGTGTGCATGTTTCTTTCTCTCTCTGGAGGTGCACCCATGCCAGGGTGCATCTGTGGAGGTCAGAAAACAACTTTCTGGTTGGTCCTCACCTTTTGCCCTCCCTGAAGGCAGGGTTTCTCTCTCTGGATCTTGCTCTGCTTTTGTTGTTCTGAGAAATTCTCCTGTCTCTGCCTCCTATCTTGCCATCAGGGTGCTGGGATTTCAGAAGCCCTCCACAGCTTTTTCTGGCTTTTTACACAGGGCCCAAGTATGAAACTCAGGCACTTAGATTTGAGTGGCGAGCACTTTATCCTCGGAGTCATTCCTCCAGCCCCTGAACCATTTTTGGTCAAATTCTTGAAAGGTGAAATTTGGTGGGTCTTTTCCATTAAGATGTATTGCTCTCATTTCCAAAGATTTTTCCTTATGATTTCCTTGTACCTATTCCTCAAAAGCACTTACATATTTACTTATTATCTGCCAAGATCCCACCTGTTTTTCTTTGGTTGCCTAATTAACATCTTTTATTCAGTACTCCTATTTTCATCTTTAAAAAAATTTCTTAGTGGCTATGAACTTTTCTCTTCCTAGAAGTCACATACCTTTATAGGACAAGCTGCTTGAAACCAAAGTAAATCTTATAAAGATGTGTATCAAGAAGGGTTCTAGCCCCAGGTTCCTAATCTGCCTAACAAGATGGCACCCCGATACAGCACTCCACGATACTGAACATAGCATTAGGGATTTTATCTCTAGTGGTCAACTACTGTGTAAGAAGAGTCACTGTCAGACCCAGTCACACTGGACTCAAGGCTTGCAAGAACTGTGGGTTTCTTTTGCATCTAAGTGTGCCAGTCTGGTGTCAAGATTACTGTGCATACTCTCCAGATCTTTTATTTGTTTGTTTGTTTGTTTGTTTGTTTATTTATTTATTTATTTGGGTTTTTCCAGATAGAGTCTCACTGTAGCCCAGGCTGACCAAGAATTCACCATGTAGTCTCAGGGTAGCCTTAAACTCACAGGGATCCTCCTGCCTCTGCCTCCCAAGTGCTGGGACTAATGTCATATCCACTATGCCCAGCCAGACTTACTTATTTTTAAAAATATTTTATTTTTCTTTATTTATATAAGAGAGAGAGATACATAAATAGGCAGGTAGAGAGAGAAAATGAGCATGCCAGGGCCGCCAGCCACTGCAAATGAACTCTAGATACATGTGCCACCTTGTGGATCTGGCTAACATGGGTCCTGGAGAATTGAACCTGGGTCCTTTGGCTTTGCAGGCAAGCACCTTAACCACTAAGCCATCTCTCCAGCCCCCAGACTTTTGTTTGGTTTTTTTTGTTGTTGTTGTTTTTAAATGGAATATGAATATATTTCTTTATTAGGGTGCTCAAAAATGAATGACACACTAGCACCCTCATGTGAGAATACATTTGACCCATATGGTTGCAGCACATGGTTCCCAGAAGAAATCCCCGTTCACCAGAGGGTGTTCCCGAGATTCCATGTCTTGGCCATAGTCGTCCTAGAATCCTGCATTTACAACACCAACTGATTCTTTTGTCCTTGACGCTTGACTAAAGACCCAGACTAACTTCCTTGCCCCTCCCCCAGTCAAACCCACCCCAGCAAGAGTCCTGCAAAAGAGCATTCCTTTGTTAAGTTACTGCTCTGCCCCTCAGTGGCACAGTTAGGGATTGGGGTGAAAACATCCCATAAAGCAGACAGGAGTACATCAGTGAATGGCACAACACTAGGGCATGAGCCTCACATCTTCATCAACTGTACTTCCTCTTCAAATGAGAGACTCCAAGTGGTCAATGTTTAGTCCCATCTTGCTCTGCACACAGGAAGGAGTTAGATTAAGAATGTAAGGTCATCTCTGGCTCAGTCAGGCTTCTGGTTCTTCCTGCTAATACATGGTAGCATTCTGCCTATTTTGGGCATTTATTCACTTTTCAAAAGGGCGATTAAATGATGGTAGACTTCTGACAGTGAAGGGCACAAAGGTAAAAACAACCATAAGAAGAAAAAAAAACCCAACAATGTATGTAGTACAATATTCTATAAGAGAGCTGCTGAAAATACTACATGTTAACACAGATAATATGGTACACAAGGAGTGTCAGGGAGTGGCCAAGGCCACAGGCTTAGACCAAGAGCCTTTCAATAGACTGCTGAATGGACTGGATCTGCTGCTTGAGCTGAGAGCCTTCTTTGATGGTGACAGAACAGGCAATGACAGGCCTGGAGACCCCACAGGCCCGGCCCAGGGCCTGCTTGGAACGTACAAACACATATCTCCAAGGGCTCAGCGTCTACTGCCATCACAATGAACTCAGAGATGCCCCTGTTCAGTGTTTTGGTCGCCTCATTGGCTCCTTTCCAAAGCTGTTTGTAGTTACATGATTGATGAACGAGGTCCAATAGTTTCTTGGTGAGGTGGGCATCATGGCTGCGGTCGCCGGCCTTGCAACCACACCAATGCAGACTGCCAGCCCCCAGACTTTTGAAAAAAAAAATTGTGTATTTGTCTGAGAGACAGACCGAGAACAAGGTAGAAAGAGTAAGAGTGACTATGGGTGCACTAGGACCTTTTGCCACTGCAAACAAACTCCAGATGCATGTACCACATTGTGCATCTGGCTTTACGTGGGTGCTGTGGAATCGAACCCAGCTCATCAGGCAAGCAAGCACCTTCAACCGCTGAGCTCTCTCTCCAACCCCAGGCTTACTTCGTGGTTATAGTCCTCCCCTGCCCCCAGGAGTTGGAGTCACAGACCATTACTACTTTCTGTTTTTCCGTAGTGCTTACTTGTCCTGTCACTTTTCTTGTTTCCCCAGAGACTCTCCTCTTCTTGGAACATAGTCTCCTTTGTTATCCTGACTGTTTTCAGTCACAGAATTACACAGAAAAAAACTTAACAGTCATTTTTTTTGTATAATTTTTTTTATTTTTATTTTTGGAGAGAGACAGACAGAGAGGGAGAGGGAGACAGAGAATGGGCGTGCCAGCAGCTTCTCAGCTGCTGTGACCGAACTCTACCCCTTGTGGGTAAGTGCGGCATTGCACCCTTGCATCACTTTGCATCTGGCTAAACATGGGACCTGGAGATTGGAACTGGGTTCTTAGGCTTAGCAGGCAGGCGCCTTAACCGCTAAGCCATCTCTCCAGCCCTTAACAGTCATCTTTTTAAGCAAAAAAAAAAAAAAAAAAAAAAAAGTAGCCAGGCGTGGTGATGTACGCCTTCAGTCTCAGCACTTAGGAGACAGAGGTAGGAAGATCACAATGAGTTCGAGGCCACCCTCAAATTCTAGGTCAGCTTGGGCTAGAGCGATACCCTACCTTCAAAAACTAATAGTAAATAAATTAAATAAATGTATGTATGTATGTGAAATGAAGAGTGAATGCTTTGCTTTAGGGCTGCCTACTGCTACAAATGAACTCTTTATGCATGTTTCACTTTGTGCATCTGGCTTTACTTGGGTGCTAGGGAATTGAATCTAGACTGGCAGGCTTTGTAAGTAAGCACCTTTAACCTCTGAGCCATCTCTCCAGCCCCTAATCAGCCATCTTAACATGAAGAAGAAATGCTGTATTTTTAACTTTTGTGGTTGATATCTTTAAGATACACAAAGATTCTTTCCCTCACTATTTTCTGTTCGTTTGGGATTTTTATCTGTTAGGATTGTTTTTGCCTTTACCTTGCTATCGAGATAACATGCAAAATAATCACTTTGATTAGGTTATATGCTTTGCTTTTCTGTCTATGATGTAGTAATATAGTCAAAGCTTTTTTCAGTTGGTGAGATGGCTTAATGGTTAAGAACACTGTGCAAGCATGAGGGCCTGAGAAGTTTGATCCCCAGCATCTACATCTACAATTTGGTATGGCCATGCAAGTCTGTAACCCCATTCTAGTAGGGGAACAGGGACTGGAAAATCACCCAGGCTTGCAAAAAAAAAAAAAAAAAAAAAGTCAAGCTCTGGGATCAGAAAGAGACTCCAGCTCTAGTACGCCTTTAATCCCAGCACTTGGGAGTCAGAAGTTGGAGGCTCACCGTGAGTTCAAGGCCACCCTGTGACTGCACACTGAATTTCAGGTCAGCCTGAGCTAGAGTAAGACCTGACCTCGGAAAACTTAAAAAAAAAAAAAAAAAAAAAGAATGGGCAGAAAGCCAGGCGTGATGGTGCACACCTTTAATCCCAGCACTTGGGAGGCAGAGGTAGGAGGATTACCATGTATTTGAGGCCACCCTTAGATTACAGAGTGAATTCCAGGTCAGCCTGGGCTAGAGTGAGACCCTACCTCAAAAAAAAAAAAAAAAAAATGGGCAGGGCTGGAGAGATGGCTTAGGGGTTAAGGCGCCTGTCTCCTAAGCCTAAGAACACCCGTTCCATTCTCCAGGTCCCACAGTTAGCCAGACGCAAAGTGATGCAAGGGTGCAATGCCGGGCCGCAAGCATCTGGAGTTCCTTCACAGTGGCTGAGAGGCTGCTGGCGCGCCCATTCTGTCTCTCTTTCTTTCTCTCTCTCTCTCTCTCTCTCTCTCTCTCTCTCTCTCTCTCTCTGACTCCCAAAAATAAACCAGAATGGGCAGAAGAGGGGGATGCCCATTGTTCTCTAGGACATATATATGTGCATATGTCACACATAAGTTAAAAAAAAAAACTTAAAAAAAATTCAATTTGATAGGGCTGTGGAATTAAGAGTGTTTTGTTTTGTTTTGCTTTTTTTTTTGGTTTTTCAAGATAGGGTCTTACTCTAGCCCAGGCTGACCTGGAATTCACTATGTGAATTCACTAGGTCTCAGGGTGGCCTCGAACTCATGGTGATCCTCCTTCCTCTGCCTCCCAAGTGCTGGGATTAAAGGCGTGCACCACCATGCCCAGCTCTAAACCACCTTGGGCTAGAGTGAGACCCTCCGTTAAAAACAAACAAAAAAGCTGGGCATGGTGGTGCACGCCTTTAATCCCAGCACTTGGGAGGCAGAGGTAGGAGGTTTGCCATGAGTTCGAGGCAACCCTGAGACTACATAGTGAATTCTAGGACAGCCTGGGCTAGAGGGAGAACCCTACCTTGAAAAACCAAAATAAATAAATAAACAAACAAACAAATCACTATTGACTTGGTCAACAACATTTTTTCTTAGTCTAGTAATCTGTAATGATGTTTTGTTCTATTCTCTTTTTAAATATTTTATTCTTTTTTTTATTTGAATGAGAGAGAGAGACACATAGAATGAGCACACCAGGGCCGCTGGCCACTGCAAAAGAACTCCAGATGCATGCACTGCCTTGTGCATATGGCTTACGTGGGTACTGGGGAATCAAACCTAGGTACTTTGGCTTTGCAGGCAGGTGCCTCAACTGCCATGCCATCCTTCCAACCCTGTTCTCTCTCTCTCCCTCTCTCTCTCTCTCTCTCTCTCTCTCTCTCTCTAATATCTTTACTTATTTGAGGCAGAGAGGCAGACAGAGCATATGGGCACCCCAGGTTCTCTTACTACTGTAAACAAACTCCAGACGCATGTGCCACTTGGTGCATCTGGCTTTACATGAGTACTGGGGAATTGATCCCAGGTGTCAGGCTTTGCAAACAAGAGCCTTTAACCACTGAGCCATCTGTGCAGCTCTTGTTCTGTTCTCTTAGAAGCATCTTCATCATGGCAACTTTTTGGGGGCGGGGGTTGTAGGAGGTTCACGGTACAGTCTGCCTCTAGCCCAGGTTGACTTGCAATTCACTATGTAGTCTCAGGGTAGCCTTGAATTCATGGCAATCCTCCTACTTCTACCTCCTGAGTGCTGGGATTAAAGGCATGAGCCACTACGCCTGGCTATAATGGTAACTTTAGATTTTAATATGGAGACAGTTAATTATTGCTTTTAAATTTATTTCTCAAATATTATGAAAAGCCAAGGATTTATATTTGGTTATTGATATTAATTTATCCCTGGAAATTGTCTTTTTTCTAGACTGTTTTGGTTTGGTTTGGTTTTTCAAGGTAGGGTTTCACTAGCCCAGGCTGACCTGGAATTCACTATGTAGTCTCAGGGTGGCCTCCAACTCAGCGATTTTCCTACCTCTGCCTCCTGAGTGCTGGGATTAAAGTCATTGCGCCAACATACCCAGCTTTGTTTTGTTTCTCAGGATAGGGTCTTGCTGTAGCCTATACTGACCTGGAATTTGCTATGTAGTCTCAGGCTGGCCTCAAACTCAGAGCAATCCTCTTACCTCAGCCTCTTGAGTGCTTAGGATTAAAGGCGTGCTCCACCATGCCTGGCACAATTTTTTTTTAAATTTTAATTTATTTATTTGCAAGCAGAGAGAAACACATAGGGAGAATGAGTGTGCCAGGGCCTCTCGCTGCTACAAACAAACTCTAGATACACGTACCCCTTTTGTGCATCTGGTTTTACATGGGTACTAGAGAATTGAACTCAGGTTGTTAGATTTTGCAGGCAAGTGCCTTAACTCCTGAGCCACCTCTCCAATCCTTGTTTGATTTTTTTTTTTTTTTTGAGGCACTGTCTATAGTCTCCAGCTGTCCTCAAATTCAATGATGATCCTCCTACCTCTTTCTCCTGAGTGGTGGGATTAAAGGTGTGTCCTACCATGCTGGGCTCACCTAGCTATTATTTCTGTACTGTCATTGAGGTCTTAACCATGAGGAGAGATTCTCATGATCTTGGGTGAAATGTTAATGTCTAAGGAATAATGTGCGTGTGTGCTTTTTTTCTCCACATAAAACATTGTAAGGTTTTTTTGGGGGGGGAGGGTCTCCCTCTAGCCCAGGCTGACCTGGAATTCACTATGTAGCCACAGGATAGCCTTAAACTCACAGCGATTCTCCTACCTCAGCCTCCTGAGTGCTGGGATCAAAAGTGTGCATCACCACACCCAGCTCATTGTAAATTTTTTTCGTCCCCTTTTGGGTCCATTATTCAACAAAATGCTCACCTATTTCTAATTCTTCCTTTTCTTATCACTCAACTGTTCAAGTTTAAGGATAGCTCATAAGGCTGGGGAGATGGCTCAGTGGTAAAGTGCATGCCGTACACTAAGTTTGAACCCCCAGCACCTATGTAAATGTGGGATGTGTGTGGAGTAGATGCTTTACAGGAGTTACAAATCCTTATACAATCAGTTTCTCTGAGTGACCTCATTTCTTTTTACTTTTTCTTTGCACTGACTTTACTACCTCTAGGACACCTTGAACATATTCCTGGCCCAGGGCTTTGCATTTATTATTCTGCTATCTGGAATACTCATATATTTCCATGACTTACTTCCTCCCTTACTTTAGGCTTCTGCTGAAATGCTACCTTTTTAGACAGACTACCTGTTCTTGCTGTTACCACTCATTATTTTCTGTTTTTGTTTTTGTTTTTGTTTTTGAGGTAGGGTCTCCTCTAACTCAGGCTGACCTGGAATTTACTATGTAGTCTCAGGGTGGCCTCGAACTCACAGCGATCCTCCTACCTCTGTCTCCCGAATTAAAGGCATGCGCCACGATGCCCGGCACATTTTCTGTTCTTTTGTTTGTCAGTCTCTTTAACTGTAATATCACTTCCATAAAGTCTGGAAATTGATTTGCTTCAATACTGGATCTCAAGTGAATGAAACACAATTGATCAAATCAATGAATGAATGTTACAGGTTCTGTGTTTTTTGTCTAAATTTAGTATTGGAACTTATAGAAAAATAGGTAAATAAATATTGGAGATGAAAACCATCTCTGGGGCTGGAGAGATGGCTTAGCGGTTAAGGCACTTGCCTGCAAAGCCTAAGGACCCAGATTCGATTTTCCAGGTCCCACGCAAGCCAGATGCACATGGTGGCACATGCATCTGGAGTTTGTTTGCAGTGGCTGCAGGCCCTGGCACACCCATTCTCACTCCCTGTCTCCAATAAATAAATAAATAAAAATAAGTCAGAAAACCATCTCTGGAAAATGCTTATACTTGGCTAGAATAGGAAGCTGATGGCAAGATACCTTCCTATAACAGAGATTAACTATTGGGGTTACCTCTTTGAGATCTTTATAATAGGCATCAGGACTCAAGAGATTTGTCAGGATCCTTACTTAGAAGTCTTCAAAGTTTATTTCTGGGACTCATTATCATTTGGGTTATTAGGTGGTAGCTGTTTGGTTGCATATCCTTTAGCTTCTCTGCACTATTATAATGTTTAAAAATATACTATGAGATCTAATTTTACTCAACCCTTTTTCACTAAGTATTTCTAGAATATCATTAATATATCATATTTCTTTATCTTCAGGACTGCTTGAACTTTGGTGGAAATTCTGGGGCCCATATAGATGCCAATTTAAGAAATAATTGCCTCATTGGATGTGTTTAAGATCTGTTTTTTTTTTTCCTCTTCTAGACAGTTCAAGAAGAAGAAAGAGAGATCTACAGACAGCTACTACAGATGGTCACAGGGAAACAATTTTCTGTGGCTAAACCTACCACACATTTCCCTTTACACCTGTAAGTCATAAAAGCATCTTTCATATGAACTTAATTTTATAATTTATTATTTGATATTAAAACTATATCATTCTCTTGCTAGGTCTCGATGTCTTAGTTCCAATAACAATATTTTGAAAGGCTCACTGTTCAAGAATGGAAACTCTTGTACATCTCATGTCATTGGCTCTGATACTTCATCATCTGGATCTGCCAGCATTTTAACCACCCAGGAACAACTGTCCCACAGTGCATATTCCCTGTCGTCATATACCCCAGATGTTGCATTTGGAGCCAAAGATTCTGATCCTTGCCATCAACCTCACCATCACTGCTCTATTCCACATCAGCCAGATAACTTACCAGCATCAAATACACTATCTGAAGGTAAAAATTACAAGTCTTTAAAAAATATTTTATTTATTTGAGACAAAGAGACAGATAGGGAAAGAAAGAATGGGCGTACCAGGGACTCCAGTCACTGCAAATGAACTCCAGATGCGTGCACCACCTTGTGCATCAGGCTTTCATGGGTACTCGGGAATAGAACCTGGGTCCTTAGGCTTTGAAGGCAAGTGCCTAGACCACTAACTCATTTCTCCAGCCCAATTATATGTTTTTAATCTTAACAGCTACTTAACTGTTTATTGGATCTGTTACAGGTAACCTTATTTTGAGTGTGTGTTTATCTTAATACATTTGAGACTTTAAACACATACAGTTCAGTTAATCGTAGCATGAAGAAACTAACAAATAAAATACATTCATTTTTCTCTTTTTCCTTTCTTCCCCTCTCCTTTCTTTTTGTGGGATATTCTTTCTTATTATAAATTACGTGATATAATTGTCATTTATTTAGATTTTTTTTTTTTTTTTGGTTTTGTTTTTTTTTTTTTGAGGTAGGGTTTCACTCTGGTCCAGGCTGACCTGTAGTCTCAGGGTGGCCTCGAACTCACGGTGATCCTCCTACCTCTGCCTCCCGAGTGCTGGGATTAAAGGCGTGCGCCACCATGCCCGGCTCTATTTCGATTTTTTGATACAAAATCTTGTTATGTAGCCCTGGCTGCCTGGCGCTTAATATGTACATCAGTCTGGTCTCAAATTCATGAAAATCCTTTTGTTTCACCCTCCATAGTATTATGATTACAGGCATGCACTGCCATGCCCAGCTTACTGTTTTTAACAGAGCCCAGAGTTAGAGCATATTTACAAATTCACTTTGTTTCTGTTACTTCACAATATGAGTGAATTGTCTGAAGTTCTAGGAATTTTGAAAGATCAAATCCTAGCCGGGCGTGGTGGTGCACACCTTTAATCCCAGCACTCTGGGAGGCAGAGGTAGGAGGCTCACCATGAGTTCGGGACCACCCTGAGAATACAGAGTGAATTCTAGGTCAGCCTGGGCTACAGTGAGACCCTACCTCGAAAAAAAAAAAAAAAAAAAAAAAAAAAAAAAAAAGAAAGAAAGAAAGATAGATAGATAGATCAAATCCTGAAGCATGAGAATTTAACATGTGATAAGTTCCTTGCTAGAAGCTTCATACATTTTAGAATGATCGTCAATGGGTTTTGGAAACAAGAAGAATTCCCTTCCTAATTTTCAGCTAACCAAAATATCCAATCTCTGAGCATTACTTTTACTTTAGATTTTATTATGAATAGTTATCTTTATTATTTGGTATGTATTCAGATATATAATATAAAACAGACTTTTTGACAGGTTGACCCTCTCCTCTGAGCCTCCTTAGTTTGATTTTTTAATATATTCATTGCTTTCTGAATACTCTAACTTGAGCATTAAAATTGTTTGGGATATCACAATGTTGGCATCATTATATGGCTACATATACCCACGAAGGCTTATATTATATTTCATGGAGTGATTTACTGAGAGCTATCATTTAAAAAAACACAACTAATCCTCTCACTTTAGAAACAGACATTATGTGTCAGATACTGAGATACTAGACTGGAGCAAATATACTAAGTTGCACTGTTTCATTTCCTTGTGTTATTTAATAAATACTCTTTTTAAAACATTTTATTTATTTATTTACTTGAGAGAGAGAAAGAAGCAGATAGGGAGAGAGAGAATGGACACGCCAGGACCTCTAGCCACTGCAAACGAACTCTAGACGCACATGGCACCTTGTACATCTGGTTTATATTGGTCCTGGGGAATTGAACATGGGTCCTTAGGCTTTGCAGGCAAGTGCCTTAACAGCTGAGCCATCTTCCAGCCCTAATAAGTACTCTTTATGAGGTTCCAGTTATACTACTTCAGAAGGACATAATTCCTGCCTTGATGAGTGCTTAATACAAGAAAAAAAAAGATAGAATGGTAAAATTTGTACTTTGTTGATTCCTTAAGCACTACTTCTCTTTCTTCCCTTTCCCCCCTTCTTTTCACCTAATTCAGTTTCATGAGACAGGATGAATTTAAGGTTTTTGTTGTTGTTGTTTGGGTTTTCGAAGTAAGATCTCACTCTAGCTCAGGCTGACCTGGAATTCACTATGTAGTCTCAGTGTGGCCTTGAACTCATGGTGATGCTCCTAACCTCTGCCTCCCGAGTGCTGGGATTAAAGGCATGCACCACCATACCCGGCTAAATTCAAGGTTTTTAAGCAGTCTCAACATATTCTTGTTCCCTAGATACAGAAGGAGGAACTTCAGGGAGCAGCACCGCATTGGAATAGATGCTAAAGGACCAATGCACTTATACTTCACAATGACTTTCTGATTTGTTAGACAAAGGTCTTTACTAAGACCCATTTTGGTCTCAGTGAAAATGGACTTGCTTCTCTTTCTCTTCCATCTTGTCTTTGTCCTCATGTTATTTGTCATTTGTGCCTATGCTTATGTTATTTTTGAGGAAATCACATATAACAGAGCTCAGGAACTTTAACTGGAACATGTAGGTAATATAATTGGGTGGAAGTTTATTAATAATGAAATACTCTTGTGTTTCTTTGTTTAGGATCAGACTCTGTGATTTTACTCAAAGTGAAAGATTCTCAGACTACAACTCCCAGGTAAATTTAGGAAAAGGGTCAGTCTAAGCATATTGTTTTCCCCCTTTCTTTAACCACAGTTTCTTCATACATAATATAAAATTCATATCTCTTTCATGTATTTTTTATTATTTCAGTGACTTCCTATTTCACCTTTCTTCTGGCTTTCATTTTATTCTTCACTATGCCTTCCATTATTCCATGATCTCTAATAATTCACCTACTGTGCTACAACCAAAGTAATCATTCTCAAATCCATATGTGATTATTGAAGGAATTTAGTGATCATTTTTTCAACTCCTTCAAAGGTGAATTTTCAGACATAAAATTAAACCAGAACTTCTTAGTATGGTATAAAAATGACTTGTTCATAAGCCTTACTTTCTTTTTCACATTTCTTTCCTTTAACAAATTTTTTGAGAGCCTGCTGTGTGCTGTTACTGGTATGGATATTGGAATAGTAACAGTGAACAAGATAAAGTCCCTGCTCTTAAGAGCTGCATTTTATTTCAGAGAAATGGTAAGGGACAAGTTATAAGTGAGGTGTGGTTATATAGGGTAATACATAGACTAGAGTTGGGAGGTAGTCTTTATATAGGGTAGTTGGTTGGGGCAAGTCTTAAATTAAGTGCCAGCTGAGCAGAGACATAATGCAAGTAAAACAAGAAGCCATGTGAAATAGGAGGTTCTTTCACATGATTTATTATGCTAGAGTGTTTTTACTTTATAAATATGATATGTATATATTGCCTTCACAGTCAATATTTCTTCTGTCTTTAATGTCCTCTGTCCCTCAACTTATTGGGCCAGCATTCATCTCTTTTAAGTCTTAACTCAAGCATACCTTTTGTATGGAACTTGACTTCTCTTTGAGGTATCCAATGGTTTTTCTTCTATAATGTAGTACTTAGGCTGCTATGTCCTTAGCAAATTAATTGTAGGGTGATATGACATTAGTTTTTCATTGAGAAGAGAGCATACAGTGTTCTGTCTTCATCTCAGTTCCATTACTGTGCAGCACTGATATTCATTCTACTCTTTAAAGTTCTTGATATGTAAAATTCTTTACACTTGGATTCTTACATATTTTTGGAGTCAGCTCTGATCTTGGCTTCTTCAAGTTTCATATAACTGGAGAAGTTTTATTTTTTTAATTTTACTTTTTTTTTTAAAGGTGTTATTCTTATTTTGTTTTGCCTGTATCTCTGATACATAGCAAACAGATGATCTTATTGGTTGAGGTTCTTGTAGAGTGACTTACTCTAAGGGACTGAAAAGAGGAAACTTGCAAAATTTAACAAAGGGTTTGTTAATTTCAAATCACTGACTGGTACTGCTTAAGTTGGTTGGCTGGGTGTGGTGGTACATGCCTGTCTGTAATCTCATCTCTTGGGAGACAGAGGCAGGAGGATAGTGAATTTGAGGTCAGTCCGGGTTAAATAGCAAGATACTGTCCTAACAAATGAAGGACTGAGGGATTAGTTCTGTAATTGAATGTATATTTGAAATTGTAAGGCCCTGAACTGGGCATGGTGGTGCATGTCTTTAATCCCAGCACTTGGGAGGCAGAGGGAGGAGGATCACCATGAGTTCAAGGTCACCCTAAGAGTACAGAGTGAATTCCAGGTCAGCCTGGACTAGAGCAATACTCTACCTTGAAAAACAAAAAAAAACAAACAATTTAAGGCCCTGGACCTAACCCCCAGATCCCCCCCCTCCACAAAAATCATATTGCTGTATGTCACCATTGTTAGTATACTACCAAAAAGAATCTACACTATTCCCTTCTGACTAGTTAATGTTTTAGGTTTGTTTGTATACTGTGCCTTGAATTTTAGCAAAAAAGAATTCCTCTTGGGTATTGTGGTGGTTTTCAAATGTGTCCACAAATTCTCAGTCACTTCTCTCATAAAACCAATGATGCTCTGTGACTTCCAGCTCCCACCTGGCTCTTTTTCTTGTGTAATATGTGCCTTAGGAGTCCAGCCGCCAGGTTTGGAGAGAGCCAGGGCACGTGCAGGACCTATCCTCAGTCAGTCTTGCAAAAAGCTGAGATTCCTAGCTAGCAACCAGCATCATCTACCAGATGCATGATGAAACAATCCTTTAGTTTTCCATTGAAGGCCCAAGTGGGACAAAAACAGGCATTCTGCATTGGGCCCTGTTTAAATTTCTCAGTCCACAGAATCCATGAGCAAAACAAATGTTGTTTGATCCCACCAAATATGGAGGAATTTGTTTTTGTTTTTGTTTTCTTTTCCTGGATTTTTTTTTTGTTTTGTTTTTTGGTTTTATTTATTTATTTATTTATTGGTTTTTTTCGAGGTAGGGTCTCACTCTGGCCCAGGCTGACCTGTAATTCACTATGTAGTCTCAGGGTGGCCTTGAACTCATGGTGATCCTCCCACCTCTGCCTCCCAAGTGCTGGGATTAAAGGCATGTGCCACCGTGCCTGGCTTTATTTTATTTATTTATTTATTTGTTTATTTTGGTTTTTCGAGGTAGGGTTTCACTGTAGCTCAGGCTAACCTGGAATTCACTATGTAGTCTCAGGGTGGCCTCAAACTCATGGTGATCCTCTTACCTCTGCCTCCCAAGTGCTAGGATTAAAGGCGTGCACCACCATGCCCGGCTTTTGGTTTTTGTTTGTTTCTTTCTTTATTTATTTATAATTTTTTATTATTGACAGCTTCCATACTTATAGACAATAAACCATGATACTTCCCTCCCCCTTTACTTTCCCCTTCACAGCTCCACTCTTCATCTATCCCCTCCCTGTCAATCAGTCTCTTTTATTTTGATGTCATCATCTTTTCCTCCTACTATATTAGTCTTGTGTAAGGAGTGCCAGGCACCGCAAGGTCATGGATATCCAGGCCATTTTGTGTCTGAAAGAGTCCTAGCCTTCCCTTGAAAGAGTCCCTATCTTCCCGCCACCTCTTTCACAATGGACCCTGAGCCTTGGAAGGTGTGATAGATATGTTTCAGTTCTGAGCATTCCTGTCACTTCTTCTCAGCACTATGGTGTCTTTTGAGCATCCCAGTGGTCACCACCATCTGAAAAGAGAAGCCTCTCTAACCAAAAGTGAGAGTAACATTAATACATGGGTATGAACATTAAGAAAAGTGCTTACCAGACAGATTGGTGAGCATAACATGCATTTAGCCAGACACCAGCAGGCGTTACACACCTAGGGCTCATGACTTCCCCCATCATAGGTTTTCAGTATCAGGCATGTATTCCCTCCCATGGAGTGAGCTTCCAGTCCAATCAGAGAATTGTTGGTTTCCCCCATAACAGACATGCCACTATTGCACCCATTGGCTCATTTGACCTGGCTGACCCATCTTAAGGCTTGTAGTGCCCATGGTTGTTTATCTCCACTGATGAATTCTTTCTGTTCCATGGACCTGCATGCAGTGTAGCTTTTTCCAGCTTTCTTTCAGCTGGTCTTCACAGAGAAGGTTTTCAGCTCAGCTCTAATAAGATTTCTGAGTGACCTTACAACCCAAGCATGTGGAAAGAAACTTTGTTTTAATTGAGAACTTTATAATATGAACATATGGCAAATTGGTCATATTCCCATCAGCTATACTCTATTTTTCCTCTCCTCAACCCCCATTCCACTGAGGGCTCTCCTTATTGAGGTTTCATATTCACTGTGGGGTCATGAATGCACCAGTCAGCCTCAGAGTACACTTTCCCAACCTGTGGTTTTTATATTCTTTCTATCCCCTCTGCAATTATCCCTGAGCCTTGGAGGGTGTGCTATAAGTTTCTCCTTTAGTGTTGGGCTTTCAGCAGCCTTTGACTTTCTGCTTTGTTGAGTTTTGAGTCTCCTCAGTGTCTGCCACCATCTCCCTGAAGGAGGTTCTTAGGCTAGCTGTAAGAGCAACACTCAGATTTTATCTACCACTTCCTCTGTAATGTTTCCTGAGCCCAGGCAGATGTGATAAAGTAACCATCTACTATAAGGCAGTCAACTTTCTTTCCTTGTCATGCTGATGGGTCTTGAGCCTCTCCATTATTTGCCACTATTTGTAAAAAACAGATCCTCGGGCTAGAGAGATGGCTTAATGGTTAAGGCACTTGCCTGTGAAGCCTAAGGACCCAGGTTCAATTTTCCAGGTCCCACATAAGCCAGATGCACATGGTGGGGTGTTGCATGTGTCTGGAGTCTGTTTGTACTGACAACAAGGCCTTGGCATTCCCATTCTCTCTCTCTCTAATAAATAAATAAAAATAAAATATTTTTTTAAAACGATTCTCCATCCAAGAGTGAGAATAGCATGGATAATAGGTGACAAATAGACATTTAGATTTGTTGATGGGTATAACCTTGGAGAAGTTACTCTTTTGAGCCTCAGTGTACTTATTAACAAAATGCCAGCATTAGCTGGGCATGGTGTCACACGCCTTTAATCCCAGCACTTGGGAGGCAGAGGTAGGAGGATTGCTGTGAGTTCAAGGCCAGCCTAGGATTACAGAGTGAGTTCTAAGTCAGCCCCAGCTAAAGGAAGACTCTACCTTTTCCCCCTTCCCCTCCCCAAAAAACTTGCCAGTATTAATACCTTATTATTGAATTGTGTGAAGAATAGCACACAATAAAACTGGATATGCTGGTACATACTTGTAATCCCAGCACTTGGGAGTTTGAGGCAAGAGGATGAGGAGCTCAAGGTTATCTTCATTTGAGGTGATCTTAGGCTAATGAAACACCGTCTTAAAAGAAAAATGAAAAAAAGAAAAAGAAAAGAATAGTGGGCTAGAGAGAAGGCTCAGCAGTTAAAAGCTCTTGCTTTAAAGCCTGATTGCCTAGGTTTGATTCCCCGTATCCACATAAATCCAGATATACAAAATAGCTCATATGTCTGGGTGGGTGGGTGGGTTGGTTGGTTGGTTGGTTGGTTTGTTTTTGCAGTGGCAGGAGGCCCTGACATACCCATTCTTTCTCTCTCTCTCTCTGTCTCTGACTGTATCTTTGTTTCTCTCTTCTCTCTGTTTCTCTTTCTCCAAATATGTAAATATTTTAAAAAGAAAATAGTGCCAGACGTGATGGTGTACTCCTTTAATCCCAGCACTTGGGAGGCAGAGGTAGGAGGATTGCTGTGATTTTGAGGCCAGCCTTAGACTACATAGTGAATTCCAGGTCAGCCTGGCCTAGAGCGAGATCCTGCCTCAAAAAAACAAGAAAGAGAGCAAAGTCACAAAAAGTAAACAAAAGTAGACATTCTTTCTTAGAGGGAAGATCTCAAGATCTTCCTGATTGGATCATTTCTCATTGGTTCTGTACTATCTACTTTTCAATTACTGAGGATTTCTTCTAGTAATTATTTGAAGAATGAGATAGAAAGAAAAATGGCTGCTGGGCAAGATGACTGAGTAATGCTGTTGGTGGAAGTTACAGCCTGCTCTTCCAAGACTTGGTTGATTGGCTTTCTGGTCTTAATTTCTTGCCACTGCTGCTCAGTGAAGTTCTTACAATGAAGACTTGCCCTTATTTCTTAGAATATGGCATGCCATTTCATACTTCTGCACTTTGTATATTCATCCTTCTGCCTGGAATTCTCTTTCTCTGTCTACTGTATTTTGCTTTTCAAATTCTGATCCAGATGTTATTTGTTCTAGTGGGTTTCTCTGACTTCCCCTGATAGCATTAGTCATTTAACCCTTCCTGTACTTTGTTAGTAATATCTTTGCACTTATCATCTCATTTTCATGTGATAGGTACTTAGTAAATCTTTGCTAAATAAATGAACTTCCTAGAAAACTGGAGATGCTCTTTCGAGTAACTCATGTACTTATTTTTTCCCTTCATACAGTGAGTAGTTTGCTGAAAATAGTTTTTCGGATTAGACAAGATTTCTAATACTGGCTGTTCTAAGACAAATTACCTTCTGATAAACCTCAATTTCTTTTCTGTACAGAATGAGCAATAATTCCATGTTACATATTGTATTGAGTATTAAATAATACGGACAACAGAGTTTTGCATGTAGATCATTAAAAACATACTGAGCTGGGAAAATGGCTAAGTGGATAAAGCATTTGCTGTATAAGTGTGAGGACTGGAGTTCTTATCCCTAGCACCCATGTAAATGCAGGTCTTGGCTGCCTATTATAATCCCAGTGCTCAGGAGGTGGAGACCAGATCCTTGGAGCAAACTGGCTAGTTAGACTCGCTGATTTGGTGAGCTCTAGATTTTAACTGAGATACTCTGCCTCAGTAAATGAAGTGGAGAGCAATAGAGGAAGATACCTGAAGTCAACTTCTGGTCTCCCTGCGCACACACGCACATACACAAACATACATACACATGTGCACGTAAACAACAACATACTGTGTTCAGAATATGCTTTGTAGCTATTAATACATGCCTCAGTTATATGAAAAATAATGCATAATCTTGGAAAAGCCATTTTATCTACAGTTGACCTTCCTGAGCCAACAAATACCTCAGTGCCTTGAAGAGAAGTACTTGCCCCCGTATTACTCATTTACTCAGCAAATAATGTATGTGTTTTGTATGTGTTGAGCACTATTCTAGTTGCAGAGGATTAAGTAGTTTACAAATAGATAAAATATTCTCATCAAATTTCTGTTTTAATTAGGAATGTAGACAAATCTGACCATGATCCATTACTGTGACATGCTGGCTGTTTCTTCTTACATCTTTATCTATTTTTCATTTTATTTTATTTTATTGATTGATTGATTGATTTTTCAAGGTAGGGTCTCACTTTAACCCAGGCTGACCTGGAATTCACTATGTAATCTAAGGCTGACCTCAAACTCATGTTGTTCTCCTCCTTCTGCCTCTCAAGTGCTGGGATTAAAGGTGTGCACCAGCATGCCCAGCTTTATATCATTATATCATATAGTAAACATCTTTTCATGTTCATGTGATTTTGGAATCACACACTAAATAACTTCCTAGTGTTATGTGTGTTGGTTGTAACATGAGGTATTCATTGTGCCAAGAATGACAGGCCCTCATTAACTTTAATGACAGAGAAGGCAATACAATAGCATTTTCATTGTCAGCAACCTAAGGGTGATTGGGAATTATGATTATCAGAAATTAGGTTCAGGACCTCTTATTCTTGCCCTTACTAGAAGAGACTGTAGAGACTTAAGAATTCTAATCACACCATATTTTCCATGTTTTTTTTTTTTTTTTTTTTTTTTTTTTTGGTTTTTCAAGGTAGGGTTTCGCTCTAGCTCCGGCTGACCTGGAATTCACTATGTAGTCTCAGGGTAGCCTTGAACTCATGGCGATCCTCCGACCTCTACCTCCTGAGTGCTGGTAATAAAGACGTGCGCCACCATGCCCGGCATATTTTCCACATCTTGAAACCAGGGCTTATGGAGGTGAAGTGACTTGATCAAAATCATAATACTAAGTTGAGACAACTCCCTTAGATCCAGGTCTCTTAACTTCTAATTTTATGCTTTATTCACTGTGTACGTATTGTGTACATATATAGTTTTGTTCTTTGGAAAAGTATTCATTCTGCCATTTGTTTCTGTGATAGACCCTTAGGTTTGGTTTTGTTTTGAAGTAGGGTCTCACTGTAGCTCAGGCCTACCTGGAATTCACTATGTAGTCTCAGTATGGCCTCAAACTCACTGCAATCCTCCTACCTCTGCCTCCCAAATGCTGGAATTAAAGGTGTCCATGCTGACTCAGCTTCTTTAAGGTTTTTTTTTTTTTTTTTTTTTTTTTTTCCTGGTATGGGGATACAAGAAGTTGAAAAAAAGTGAGAAGTTGCTGGGACAATTAACATGCCTCAGACTCTGCTCACCATTGCTCACTTTGTGTTGTCCACAAGAGCCATTTGGAATGGAATTAGTCTCATCTTTGGAATGGAGCTATGTTTCTTATTTCTCTACTTTTGCTCATTAGTTTGTTTGATATGGAATATTTTGTGGACAGGAGTTTTTAGTATTTACTATCATTTGGTTAGATTCAATTTGACTTAGACTGAGAAGTCCAAGAATCCAAAGATTTGGTTAAGTCATTAGTAAATATGTCAGCCTGAACAATTTAGGAATAGTAATTCTATAGCTTTATATATTTTCTTGAGAAAAAAATGTGTTCTTTTACATAATGTTCTTTCATGCATGTGGAGAGCTATGACACACTTCATTTCCCTGTGGAGTTTTATGAGGTCTTTCTAATAACACATATGTAGATGACTTACTTGTTTTCTTTTGTTCTGTTACAATTATTTTGTGTCACATACCTTTTGTTCCATAATTGCAAAATAATTTGATAAACCATTTAGATGATTGTTTTTGTTGGTGAAAATATTTGAATTTTCTCATAAGCTTTTTGCTCATTTTTCTTTTTCTATCTGTAGTCCTACTTTTTTCCAGGCAGAGCTATGGATCAAAGAACTGTAAGTTATTTGTTTTGTTATTATTTTTCTTTCTCAGTCACTTCATTTTCAGTTAGGAAAAAAAAATTAAACAACTGGATAATTATCTTAATTATTTTTATTCAATAAAAATTACCCATTTATTTGAGAGAGAGAAAGAGGCAAATAGAGAGAAGGAGAGAATGGGTACTCCAGGGCCTCCAGCCACTGCAAACAAATTCCAGATGTAGCACCCCTTTCTGCATCTGGCTTATGTGGGTACTGGGGAACCAAACCTAGGTCCTTAGGCTTTATAGGCAAGCACTTTAACTACTAAGTTATCTCTCCAGCCCCCCACCCAAAAAAATTGATGATAGATTATTTTCTCCTCTGGAGTTCAATTACATTTTTGGATTTCTACAATGAAATTTCATTTTCACCACTATCTAAGAAGCATGTTTTAGAAATGCACTATTTGTTTACAAATACCCACAAAGGTCAGATATTCACATTAAGCAGCATACTAATTATATTAATCATTTCAGTAAACATGGCAGAATAATTTATACACAATCCTATGTTTTTCACTATGTGTCTTTTTATTTATTTTTATGTATTTACTTGAGAGACAATGAGAGGATGCTCCAGGGACTCTAGCCACTGCAAATGAACTCCAGATGCATGCACCACCTTGTGCATCTGGCTTTACAAACTCAGGTTCTTAGGCTTCACAGGCAAGTGCCTTAACTGCTGAGCTCTCCAGCCCTTACTATGTGTCTTAAAATGTAAGTGTAGTGAGACATAAGTTAATGTAAGGATTTTGTACATCTTGTAGAGACTTGTGTGTTTGATGCTAAGATGGTGATCTGTATTTGTGTCACTTCATTTTCTAGAACTAGTGTTTATGATTCTCGAGCACGAGAAAGATTGCGTCAGATAGAAGAACAGAAAGCACTGGCATTGCAGCTTCAAAATCAGGTACAAACCACACTGGTATAAATAGCAAATCCATGTTGAAACTATTTCGGAAAAATATCTGGATTTGGATCATTAGTTTTATAATTGTAAGATTTTACAGTAGCATAGTATTGTATGATAGGTGGCATATTTTCATAATCCACTTAGAACTATTCAGTTTACATAAGTCAGACAGTAGATTTCTGCCTCCCACTTACTCCGAAGTTGTTTCCAGAGATTACAGGAACACTCAGTGCTCGAGTCAGTAGAACTGCATCTTCGTGTGCCTCTAGAAAAGGAGATTCCTGTCACAGTTGTCCAAGAAACAGAAAAAAGAAGTCATAAATTAACTGCTAGTGAAGATGAATTTCCTGAAATTACAGAGGTAAAGTACATACTAAAAATTTTCATAGTAGCAGTATGTTTAGAAAGAATTCTTTGGGCAGTTTCAAACACCTGACATTTAATGTTATTGCATAGGTATTCTTTTACATTTACTACTTGGTTATTTAGTGTGTTTTTTTTTTGTTTGTTTGTTTGTTTGTTTGTTTGTTTGTTTTGTTTTGTTTTTCAAGATAGGGTCTCTAGCCCAGGCTGACTTGGAATTCCTGGTGTAGTCCTAGGCTGGCCTCAAACTCACAGTTATCCTCCTATCCTTCTACCTCTGCTTCCTAAATGCTTGAATTAATCAGGTGTAATGTCACACACCCTTAATCCCACTACTCAGAAGGCAGAGATAGGAAACAAAACAAAAACAAAAGCACAAAATGCTGGGATTAAAGGCATGCACCATCACGCCTAGCTATCTTTTTTTTTTTTTTTTTTTTTTTTTCTTGGTCTGAGGTAGGGTTTCACTCTAGTCCAGGCTGACCTGGAATTCACTATGTAGTCTCAGGGTGGCCTTGAACTCATGGCGATCCTCCTACCTCTACCTCCCGAGTGCTGGGATTAAAGGCGTGCACTGGCACATCCAGTTTTACTTTATTTTTAAAGGACTATTGGAAAATTTTGAAGAAATTTTAGCAACTTCAGTGAAAAAGCATTTAATTTATATTTCATGTGCACTTTTTAAAAGTATTTTTTAAATATTTTATTTATTTATTTATTTGAAAGAGAGAGACAGAATGGGTGCACCAGGACCTCCAGCCACTGCAAACAAACTCCAGATGCATGTGTTACCTTGTGCATCTGGTTTATACAGGTCCTGAGGAATCAAACTGGATCCTTAGGCTTTGCAGGCAAGTGCCTTAACCACTAAGCCATCTCCAGCCTCTAAAAATATATTATTTATTTGGAAGGAGAGAGGGGGGAGCAGAGAGAAAGAGAATAGGAATGCTGGGGCCTCTAACCACTGCATATGAACTCCAGATGCATGTGTTACTTTGTGTATCTGGCTTTACATGGGTATTGGGGAATCAAACCTGGGTTATTAGGCTTTGCAAGCAAGCACCTTAACCGCTGAGCCATCTCTCCAGCCTGTCACATGCATGGTTTTGGGGTTTTTGTTTTGTTTTGTATTTAAATATTTTTTATTTATTTAAGAGAGAGGAAGACAGAGAAGAGGCAGATAGAGAATATGGGTACGCCAGGGCCTTGTACCACTGTAAACGAACTCTGGACCCATTCACCACTTTGTGCATCTGGGTTTATGTAGGTATTGGGGAATTGAACCCCAAGTTGTCAGGCTTTGCAAGCAATCATCTTTACCACTGAGCCATCTTCCCAGCTCTTTTGTTTGTTTTGTTTTGCTTGCAGTTCTAAGGATTGAGTCCAAGGCTGCGTGCATGCTAGGGAATTGCTATCCCACAGAACTACACTCCTAGACTCACATAAGCATTAACTTGACATCCAGTTATAAGATGAGAAATACAATTTCTTGTTTTGCTTAATTAGGACTGTGGTATATTCATACATACTTTGCTTCTATACTGTTACTTTTTTTTTTTTTTTTTTTTTTTTTTTTTTTTTGCGAGGTAGGGTCTTACTCTGGTGTAGGCTGACCTGGAATTCACTATGTAGTCTCAGGGTGGCCTTGAACTCACAGTGATCCTCCTACCTCTGCCTCCCGAGTGCTGGGATTAAAGGCGTGTGCCACCACGCCCAGCTTATACTGTTATATTTTAAGCAATAAACACCCATTGTAGAACATTCAGAACATATATAGACTCGTTGTGTGTGTATTTTAATCTGTTACTTAATTCATACTTCTTTTCAAAAGCTATTGGAGCTGGGGATATAGCTCAGTGGTAGAGTGCCTTAGGTTTTGGATTAGACCCTCAGCACCATTAAAAGGGAAGAAAAGTAGGGCTGAAGAGATGACTCAGTGGTTAAGGTACTTGCCCACAAAGCCTAATGACCCAGGTTCAGTTCCCCAGTACCCACATCTTAAAGTGGCACATGCATCTGGAGTTCGTTTGCAGTGAGTAGAGACCCACATTCTTTCTCTCTCTCCCCATCTCTTTCTGTGTGTCTGCATCTCTCTGTTTGCAAGTAAATAAAATATTTTTTTATTTTTTTAAAATTTTATTCAGTGGTCTTCTGTTCATTTCTGGTCTGGAACTTGCTACAATCTTTTTTTTTTTTTTAAACTTTATTATATTTGTTTGTGTGTGTGTGTGTGTGTGAGAGAGAGAGAGAGAGAGAGAGAGAGAATGGAGAATGGGTGCACCAGGGCCTTCAGCCATTGCAAATGAACTCCAGACGCATGTGCCACCTTGTACATCTGTTTACATGGGTCCTGGGTAATCAAACCTGGGTCCTTTGACTTTGCAGGCAAGTGCCTTAACTGCTAAGCCATCTCTCCACCCTTATTTTATTTTTTCAATATTTTTTAAAAAAAATTTTTTATTTTTTGTTTCTATTTTTTCAATATTTTTTATTTTTATTTATTTGAGGGGGGGCAGATAGAAAGAATGGCACACCAGGGTCTCTAGCTGCTGCAAACAAACTCCAGAAACATGTGCCACCTTGTGCATTTGACTCCTGAAGAATCAAATCTGGATTCTTTGGCTTTGAAGGCAAGCACCTTAACTAACGCTAAGCCATCTCTTCAGCCCATAAAATATTTTTTAAGAAGAAAGAAAATAAAGAAAAAAATAAACTATATGCAGTTAGAGAGCACAGCACACCTATAGTTGTTCTTGATTCCATGTTTTAAGCTTAATAAAGTATAATTTTTTATGAAAAGAGCACCTATAAGCTATTACCTTTACTCTGTTAGTACTTTTGTGCAAACTTCTATTTCTCAGAAAGTCATTTGAACCAGAAATAGGAAACATAAGGAGGCCTTTTCATAGGGTTGGGAAATTTGATAGCAAAAGGTTACCTTAGGCTTCAGGGATTAACATGAAATGAGCATCTCAATGTTGTGTTCTGATGCAGGAGGGAGGAATAGATGGGATGAAAGGAGGTGATCACCAAGATTACTGGGAAGGAACAGAAACCAAAGTGCTAGGTAGAAGTGAACCAATTAACAATAGATTGATAATAGTCTAGGAAATGGTGAGACTCTCATTTGTCCAAAGCCATGTGTGTATGATATCTGACACTTTGTTTCCTAGGAAATGGAGAAAGAAATAAAGAATGTGTTTCGTAATGGGAACCAAGATGAAGTTCTCAGTGAAGCATTTCGCTTAACTATTACACGCAAAGACATGCAAACTCTAAACCATCTAAACTGGCTCAATGATGAGGTAATCTTGCATTTATTTTTATATGCAAATAGTAAATATTGAGTGGAACTAACTGAAGGCATTCATTGTTTCTCAAAATGTAGTTCTCAGGTAACCCTCATCAGAGTCACCTACAAGCTTCTTTATTTTCTTAAGTATGAGTGAATGTGGTTTAGACACACATGTTGCACCAACATCTCAGATGTTTTTATATACTTTAAAGACTGAGCATTCCTAAATTTATCTTTTTATTGTTTTAGACAAACATCCTTAAGTTGATATATTTATTTATTTGTAAGCAGAGAGACAGAAATAGAGAGAATGGGCACACCAGGACCTCTAGCTGCTGCTAACAAACTCCAGATGCATGCACCACTTTGTGCATCTGGCTTTGGTACTAGGGAATTAAACCTGGGTTGTTAGGTGTTGTAGGCAAGCACCTTAACTGCTGGACCATTTCTCCAGCCTCTCTTTTTATTTCATTTAATTAATTAATTAATTTATTTATTTATTTCAAGATAGGGTTTCACTCTAGTCCAGGCTGACCTGGAATTCACTGTGTTGTCTCAGGGTGGCCTCGAACTCATGGCAATCTTCCTACCTCTGCCTCCCATGTGCTGGGATTAAAGGCTTGTGCCACCACGCCTGGCCCCTTTTTTTATTTTTTTACTGATGATTTGAATTGCTAGAGAACAAGACATTCACTCATTGGTATTCTCACTTATTTAAGGTACCTACCCTCATATCTTCTGAGCAAGTATTTAATAACTGACTATGTTGTAGCATGTAGGAATATGTTGGGATTTCTAGGGAGGAATCAATTCTACTTCCCTTTCTTAATATATTTGTTTTTAGGTTATTTAAATTCTAAGTGTCAAGCTTTTTTTGGGGGGGGGGGGCGTTGAGGTAGGGTTTCACTCTAGTCCAGGCTGACCTGGAATTCACTATGTAGTTTCAGGCTGGCCTCGAACTCACAGTGATCCTCCTACCTCTGCACCCATGTGCTGGGATTAAAGGTGTGTGCCACCCCGCCCAGCTCAAGCTTTTTAAGGTAACTTATTCATACATAATTTTTTTTTTTTTTTTTTTTTTTTTTTTTTTTTTTTTTTTTCGAGGTAGGGTTTTACTCTAGCTCAGGCTGACCTGGAATCCACTATGTAGTCTCACACAGGCCTCGAACTCATGGCAATCCTCCTACCTTTGCCTCCCAGGTGCTGGGATTAAAGGCGTGCGCCACCACACCTGGCTGAAATTTTTAAAACTATCATTGAAAAAGTTACATATTTGATTTATTGGGGAAAGATATCTTCACCTTCTAGTTCCAATTAAATATATTAATTATGCTATAGAAGCCTATTTTATTTCAGAAGAAGACCGTTGAGGTTGGATATATACCTAGATATGTCCTTTGTTTTTGGTGGGGGTGTTTGAGGTAGGGTCTCACTCTAGCCCAAGCTGACATGGAATTCAATATGTAGTCTCATGTTGGCCTCAAACTCACAGTGATCCTTCTACCTCCACCTCCTGAGTGTTGGGATTAAAGGTGTGCACCACCATGCCCAGCTCCAGGTATGTTCTTTCTTAGGCTCATAAGGGCCAGATCTTCTGGATATAGCTCCAGAAAATTTTTAGACACTCAGTATAGTAAGCACTAGATATCCATATCCTGTTACTACATGCTGAAGGCTATTTAAACATTAATATTGCAATATCTGTTGTGCATTGATCTCATGTTGGGCACTATTCTAACTGTTTATGTACTACAATCATATAATAGTTATAATACCCTTAGAAGTAGATACAGTACTTTATTCATCTCTTCTCACAGAGTAGAAAGATTAAGAAACTTATAAGATAATACAGCTAGTAAATAAAGCCAGGATTTAACCCAAACATTAGGTCTTATTTACAATATTATACTGCCTCAGAGTCCTAAAATGGATCTGTCATAAGCTCTGGTATATAGAACTTAGTAACTGTATATTATGTCCAAGATACTGGTTTTCTCTGGAACCAGCTGGACTAGCCCTATTGTCTCAGCCATTGATCACTACAAGATAACAATTTCAGTTCACCACTCCCTGAGTAGCATTCTTTGATTAAATGGTAAAGAATCCATGGTTTGATAATATGTCTGTGGGAAAGTTCCACTGCTTCTTTTGCTTGTTAGATATTGGAACAATGGATTAAATAATGGGGAGGGAGCTCATTACATCAAAGAGGAAATAAAAGTCAAGAGAAATCAGAAGTATCCTCTGCTAAGTTTTTGATCTGTGGTCATTTTGTGTTCTTTGCTTGCCACTGCCTGAGAAGAGTCAGGTGTTGTAAAGGGACTGCACATAGCCTGTTTGTTATAAATGATGCATCTCCTTCTAGGGGGCAGCAGTGAGTAGGGTTACAGCTGAGTCCTTGCTCTTTGGTGGGGCAGTTACCTCAGAGAGATCCCTTACAGAGGCAGCATTCATCAGGACATTTTCCATCCCCTGGGCCCATGAGAGGCTGGACTAAGTGAAGCAAATGGAAATTCCGTAACTTAGAGTAGATGAAGGGAAGGAAAGAGTCTTTCTTGTCCACTTTATCCCTACCACATCTACCTGTGACTTTTCTTTTGAGTTCACCGTGTTAACCTTGGAAACAAGTGTCAATTCATATGTCCTTGAAGAGGAGGAGGACTATTTTAAGAAGTACCATTTTTTTATATCATAAACAACTTTTAAAAATTTTATTCATTTATTAAAGAGAGACAGAGAGAGAAAGATTGGGCATGCCAGAGCCTTCAGCCACTGCAAACTCCAGATGCCTGCACCACCTTGTACATCTGGTTTACATGGGTTCTGGGGGAATCAAACCTGAGTCCTTTGGCTTTGCAGGAAAGCGTCTTAACCACTAAGCAGTTTCTCCAGCCCAAGAAGCACCATTTTGAAAAATTGAGACAAGGTCTCAGTCTAGCCCAGGCTGACCTGGAAATGACTATGTAGTCCAGGATGGCCCTGAACTCTCAGTAGTCCTTAGCCTCCCACATGCTGGAACTATATATGTGAACCACCACACCTGGCTTTTTATTTTTTTTTTTTAGGTAGGGTCTTCACTGTAGCTCTGGTCTGACCTGGAACTCACTTTGTAGACTAGGCTGCCTCAAACTTATGGTGATCCTCCTACCTCAGCTTCCTGCGTAATGATATTAAAGGCATGAGCCACCATACCTAGCCAGAAGTATCATTTTTAAACTATTATACTTTATAGGCTGGGAAGTAAAAATTCTGATGAAGTATTAGGTATACTTTAATTTTTATTTTTATTTTATTTTAAAAGTTCATATTTCTTTTTTCTCAATTGAGAATACTTAGTCTTTGGCAAGTAGTCATTCTCTTTTTAATTCTCTTCCTCCCTTGGTAAATACTTTTGTTAATAAGGATTTCTCTTCTTTTTTTACATATCCTATCAATTTCATAGGATATAGTCTCTGAATGAAATATAGAATTCCTATATTGGGGGTATGCCATATTTAGCACAGGAGCCATGCTAATCTTCTCTGTATTGTTCCAATTTTAGTATATGTGCTCCTGAAGCGGGCACCCTACATTTGGGGTATGTACAAAGCCATTAGGCTACACTTTCCCTGATCTCTCTTAAAAGAAAAATAGACTTTGATGCCTGCTCATAGAATGCACTTTTAATTTTTTTAAGTTTTAAAAAAATATTCTTTATTTTTATTATTTACTTATTTATGAGAGAGAGAGAAAAATGGGCATACCAGGACCTCTAGCCAATGGAAACAAACTCCAGATGCATGTGCCACCATGTACATCTGGCTTACATGGGTTCTGGGGAGTTGAACCTGTTTCCTTAGGCTTCACAGGCAAGTGCTTTAACTGCTAAACCATCTCTCCAGCCCTCAGTTTGTTTTTCATGAATGAATTTATATACCAGTGAATATGGTTAAATTTTATATGACTTCAAAGGGTAAAATGATTGATGAGATTGACATTTTTACCACCACATAAGAAAATTAAACTTCTTTGACAGGCATGGTTGTGCACTCCTTTAATACCAGTACCTGGAGGGCAGAGGTAGGAGGATTGCTATGAGTTCAAGGCCAGCCTGAGATTATAGAGTGAGTTCCAGGTCAGCCTGGGCTAGAGTGAGACCCTACCTTGAAAAAAAAAACAAGAGTAAAAGAAGAAAAGAAATTAAACTTCTCAAAAATGGAATGTGAGAACTGTACCTTATTTTAAAAATTACAAAAGGAGGGCTAGAGAGATGGCTTAGCAGTTAAGGCATTTGCCTGCAAAGCCAAAGGAAACAGGTTCAATTCCCCAGGACCCACATAAGCCAGATGCACGAAGGGCACATGTGTCTGGAGTTTGTGTGCAGTGGCTAGAGGCCCTGGCATGTCCATTTTCTCTCTGTCTCTCTCTCTCTCTCTGCTTGCAAATAAATAAATTTTAAAAAATCAAAAAAAAATTCAAAAGGAGATAAAAGGCCAATTAATATCAGGGATGTCATAGATAAAGAATTTTGTACTGGGTTAGGAGATTGATTATTAATAAACATATCTAAAAAAAAGAGAATGGGAGAATAGGGTTAAAGAAAGGAAAAACTGCCTGAAAAGTAAATTGAAAGTCAGCATCAAGAAACAATTATTTTCAAATAGATACCAATACTAGAAATTGTTCATTAATTCCTAGAGATTGATTGTTATGATACTCTAAAATTACTCAACTTTAAGATCATTAATTATCCTTAGAAGAATAATGCATTGGGCAATGTGCTTCTCCTCATGACTAGATGTTTTTTGCTTCTTTGAGAGCCCAAGAAGTGTTTTGTATGACATTAAATAAATTTAGAAATAAATAAAATGAGTCTTTAATCCCAGCACTTGGGAAGTAGAGATAGAATTGCTGTGAATTCAAGACCAGCCTGGGATTACAAAATAAGTTCCAAGCCGGGCGTGGTGGCACACGCCTTTAATCCCAGCACTCAGGAGGCAGAGGTAGGAGGATTGCCGTGAGTTCAAGGCCACCCTGAGACTAGTTAATTCCAGGTCAGCCTGGGCCAGAGTGAGACCCTACCTCGAAAAACCAAAAAAAAAAAAAAAAAAAAAAAAAGAGTTCCAGCTTAGCCTTGGCTAGAGTGAGACCCTACCTTGAAAAAAAAAATGTGAAAATAGGGCTGGAGAGATGGCTTAGCAGTTAAGGCATTTGCCTGCAAAGCCAAAGGACCCAGGTTCAATTCTCCAGGACCCACGTAAGCCAGATGTACAAGGTACAAGGTGGCACATGTGTCTGGAGTTCGTTTGCAGCAGCAAAGGCCCTGGCATACCTATTCTCTCTCTCTAACTCTACCTATCTATCTGCCTCTTTCTCCTCTCTCAAATTAAATATATATATGTATATATATGTGTATATATATGGGGGCTGGGGGTGGTTTTCGAGGTAGGGTTTCACTCTAGCCCAGGCTGACTTGGACAATTCACTATGTAGTCTCAGGGTGGCCTCAAACTCATGGTGATCCTCCTACCTCTACCTCCCAAATGTTGGGATTAAAGGCATGCATCACCACACCCAGCTTCAAATAAAAATAAATTTTAAAACAATGATGTGATAATTTCCAAGCACATATCTGATGAGTCCATGTGGAATTTAACTACTGAATTTCCTGGACAATGATAAAAATATTTCTTTATGATAAATCGAATTCTTTCAATCAATAGTGACTCAGATTGAAGGCATCTTTCTTATTAATGATTTCTTTTTCTCACATTTTATTTCAAGGGTGTATATATACTTATGCATTTAAGTTTAAATATTTATCAGTATTGACTTACTATAAAAATATGCAAAGCTAGCCAGGTGTGGTAGTGCGTGCCTTTAATACCAACAGAAGTAGGATCACTGAGTTTGAGGCCAGCCTGAGATTGCATAGTGAATTCCAGATCAGCCTAGGCTAGAGCTAGACCCTACCTCAAAAATCCAAACCAAGGGCTGGAGAGATGGCTTAGCAGTTAAGGTGCCTGCCTGCTAAGCTTGGGAACACCCATTTGATTCTCCAGGTCCCATGTTTAGCCAGATGCAGGGATGCAAGGGCACAATGCTGCACTTGCCCACAAAGGGGCACATGCATCTGGAATTCATTCACAGGGGCTGAGAGGCCACTGGTGCGCCCTTTCTCTCTCTGACTCTCTCAAAAAAAAAAAACCAAACTAAAGGCTCAAAAGATTGCTTAGTGGTTAAGGCATTTGTCTGCAAAGCCAAAGGATCCTGGTTCAGTTCTCCAGTACCCACGTAAGCCAGATGCACAAGGAGGCACATGCATCTGGAGTTTGTTTGCAGTGGCTGGAGTCCCTGCATGCTCATATTCTCTCTCTCTCTCTCTCTCTCTCTCTCTCTCTCTTTCTCTCTAACAAATAAATAACTAAAATGTTTTTTTTTAATGTAAATTTTTATTTTTAAATTTTTAAGTTCTCCCTTATTGACAACATAACAGAGATCCTTATACATTTAAATTATCTTAAAACTGAATGACAATAGTTAGCTATATTGTCATTGAGAAGTGAAAATATACAAAATAGTTTTAAAAACACATGTATTTCTATATCCTAGTACACTTATAAATCATGAAAAGGCACATATTTATTTTTCAAATAAAAATTTTTAAAAATGAAACCAGTACATCAAATTTTTACCAAGATATGCAAAAAATAAAAATTGATGCAGAACTAACACTTGCAACTTAGCTTTTTAACATCTGAAAAGTCACCTCAGTTCTACAAATGACTATTGTAAAGATGGAACTTCAGCTGTTTCCTTTCATTTGTCATGCTCACCTAAAAATATTTTTATTTATTTTATTTATTTGAGAGACAGAAAGAGAATGGGCATATCAAGTCCTCTAGCCACTGCAAATGAACTCCAGACGCATGCACCTCTTTGTGCAGCTGGCTGACATGGGACCTGGGGAATCAAACTGGGGTCCTTATGCTTCTTAGGCAAATGCCTTAACCTCTAAGTCATTTCCCCAGCCCTAAAATATATTTTTTAATAAAATCCAAACCAATGCAGGCATAGTGGTGCACGTAATCTCAGCACTTGAGAGGCAGAGGTAGGAGGGTTGCCAAGAGTTCAAGGCCACCCTGAGACTACATAGTGAATTCCAGGTCAGCCTGGACTTGAGTGAGACCCTACCTCAAAAAAAACCAAAAAATAAAAATGAATAAATATAAATTTTAAAATATTTTTTTAAAAGAAAGAAAATAGGGTTGGAGAGATGGCTTAGCAGTTAATGTGGTTGCCTGTGAAGTCTAAGGACCCATGTTTGACTCTCCAGGTCCCATGTAAGCCAGATGCACAAGGTGATACAAGCACGCAAGGTCATGCATGAGCACAAGGTGGCATATGCATCTGGTGTTTGATTGCAGTAGCTGGAGGCCCTGGTGTGCCAATTCTCTCTCTCTCTCTCTCTCTCTCTCTCCTCCCTCCCTCCCTCCCTTTCTTTCCCTTGCATTAAAAAAAAGGGGGCCAGTCTGCTGGGCTTGCTTCAAAAAAATGTGAAAATAATTTAGGTATTTGTATAAATAGAACTGATTTTCCTTTTGGCCATGATGGTATAAAAGGAGAAAGATTCACCCTTTCAAATTAACTAGTATTGTAAACAAAACATACGGAACAATTGCAGACATTGCATAAAGGCAGTACACGACAGTGATCCCTGAGAGAAGGGAATTAAGGGATATGCTCTGTAGTTTTACCTGCTTGCTGCTTTCTGGTGAGTGCATCACCAGAAAAGGGCTAGCAGAGCCTTTGCCAAAGGGCTACCCTCAAGTCCTTTGCTGAATACTGATATGTACATTTGTGAAAAGAAGCTACCAGAAGCTGCTGGGGAAAGAATTGTCAGAAAGAAGGAATCAGAATAATCTCAGGGCCTACACAGGTGTCAAGAATCATTCATGCTCCAACTAGTTAGTTAGAGTGGAAAAATTTGGTGAGTCAGAGTCTGAGTAGAATCTTTCGAAGAAAATTGTCATAGGAATGGGATCAAAGCTAATCCGGACTCAGTTAACAAAACTTAAAAGCAGTGTTCAAGGGGCTGGAGAGAGAGCTTAGCAGTTAAGGTGCTTGCCTGCAAAGCCAAAGGACCCAGGCTCAATTCCCCAGGATCCACGTAAGCCAGATGCACAAGGTGGCATGAGTCCGTAGTTGGTTTGCAGTGGCTAGAGGCCCTGGTACTCCCATTTTCTCTCCCTCTCTCAAATAAATAAATTTAAAACAAAACAATAGTCAAAAGCTTAAAAACAAATCCAAGTTTCTTAACATCACCTTTAAAAAGTCCAACAGGTTTTAAAGGTATACAGCAGATATCAGAAACAGCAAAACCCAACATAAAATTTACAATGTCTAGTAGCCAATCAAAAATTACTGGGTAGGGCTGGAGAATGGCATAGCAGTTAAAGTGCCTGCCTGCCAAGCCTAAGATCGCCTGTTGGATTCTCTAGGTCCCACATTTAGCCAGACCTAAAGCAGCACAAGGGTGCAATGCCGCACTTGCCCACAAGGGGGTGTACGCATCTGGAGTTCGTTCACAGAGGCTGAGAGGCCACTGGCACACCCATTCTCTCTCTCTCTCTCTCTCTCTCTCAAAAAAAAATTACTAGAGCCAGGTGTGGTGGCGCATGCCTTTAATCCCAGCACTCAGGAGGCAGAGGTAGGAGGATCACTGTGAGTTCAAGGCCATCCTGAGACTACCCAGTGAATTCCAGGTCAGCCTGAGTTAGAGTGAAACCCTATCTCGAAAAACGGAAAAAAAAAAAAAAATTACTAGGTAGGGCTATGGAGATGGCTCAGTGATTAACAGCACTTGTTTCCAAAGCCTAATGACCCAGGTTTGATTCCCCAGTAACCACTTAAAGCCAGATGCTCAAAGTAGTGCTGCATGTATCTGGAGTTTGTTTGCAGTGAAGTGGCAGGAGGCTCTGGCATGCCCATTCTCTCTCTCTCTTCTCTCTTTTTGTCTCTCCTCTCTCAAATAAATAAACTGGGCAGAGGGCTGGAGGATGGCTCAGAGGTTAAAGGTATCTGCTTGTAAAATACTGGGTAGTATATAATTATTGCATGTTAATTTAAAAATGTAAAGTATATAAGGAGGTGAAAAATGAAGCTCATAACAAGGGAGAAAACCAACCACAAGAAACATGAGGCTGAGGAGATAGCTCAGTGGGTAAAGTACTTGTCTTGCAAGCATGAGGTCCTAAGTTCTATTCCTAGAGCTCATGTAAAATATTGAGCATGGTGGTATGTGCTTGCATTCCTAACACTGAGGAAGTGGAGACAGGTGGACCCCTGGACTTACTGGTTAGCCATTGTAGCCTAATTAATGAGCTCTAGGCTACTGAGTGATCCTGGCTGAAAAACAAAGGAAAGAAAGGATGGAGGAAGGAAGGAAGGAAAAGGTAAAAAGAAAGAGGAAGAAAAGGAAAAGAAGGGAAGGAGAGAGGGAAAAAAGAGGAAGAAAGAGATAGGGGAGAGAAGAGGAAAGAAAGAACACAGGGAAATTAGTAGTGATTGTACCTGTAGCAGACAGCTTCAGGTTCGCTGAGATGAATTTCCAGACCAGGCACAGGTATGGAGGAAGGGATATTATTTATTGAAGCTTACAGATCCAGGGGAAGTTCCATAATGGCAAGAGAAGCGGCCTGCTCTCCACAGAGCCAAGCAGAGAGAGAAAAAGCCAACCAGCCACCACAGCACACAGAGCAAAACTCCTGCTAGGCACATTTGCATATCTTTACAATGGAATCTCAAACCCACAGGACACCTTAAGACCAGCCCCCAGTGACCTTGCCTCTAGCAAGGTGATTGCAGATGCAAACTATAACTAGTAAAACACTGAATATATTGGGGGACATATATTCAAACTACCACAGTACCTTTGTAAGTTTTTTAAAATACTTTATTTATTTGAGAGAGAAAAAGAAGCAGAGAGAGAGGGAAAGGGCGTGCCAGGGCCTCCAGCCACTGTAAACAAACTCCAGATGCATGCTCCCCCTTCTGCATCTGGCTTATGTGGGTCCTGGAGAATCAAACCAAGATCCTTTGGCTTTGCAGGCAAATGCCTTAACCAGTAAGCCATCTCTCCAGCCCCTTTAATTATTTTTAAGGAATAGTTAAATCTGAGTGATGCTCACTAGGAGAAAACAGCATAAAATATTAGACAAAACTAGCACTGTCAATAGGTTTTCTTTTTATTTATTTATTTTTTATTTTATTTTATTTATTTATTTTTTCTTTTTTGGTTTTTTGAGGTAGGGTTTCACTCTGATCTAGGCTGACCTGGAATTAACTGTGTTGTCTCAGGATGGCCTCGAACTCACGGCAGTCCTCCTACCTCTGCCTCCCGAGTGCTGGGATTAAAGGCGTGCGCCACCATGCCCGGCTTAAATTACTTTTTTAAAAAAGAAAACCTGCCAGGCGTGGTGGCGCACACCTTTAATCCCAGCACACGGGAGGCAGAGGAAGGAGGATTGCTGAGAGTTGGAGGCCACCCTGAGACTACATAGTTAATTCCAGGTCAGCTGGACCAGAGTGAGACCCTACCTTGCAAAAAACCAAACTAATAATAATAATAATAATTTATTTGAGAGACAGATAAAGAGAATGGGGATGCCTGGACCTCTAGTCATGGCAAACTCCAGATGCATGTGCACTTTGTTCATCTGACTTTACATGGGCAATGGGGAATCAAACCCAGGTCTTAGGCTTTACAGGCAAGCATCTTAGCTGCTAAGCCATCTCTCCAGCCTGGGAATAGGTTTTCTTTTATTTATTTTTATTTTTTAGTTTTTCGAGGTAGGGTCTCACTCTAGTTCAGGCTGACCTGGAATTCACTATGTAATCTCAGGGTAGCCTCAAACTCATAGCAATCCTCCTACTCTGCCTCCCAAGTGCTGGGATGAAGGCGTGCGCCACTATGCCTGGCTGGGAATATGTTTTCTAAAGGGAATAAAAAGCATCTTGCATCAGAAGGAAAGAAACTAGGCAAAATGAAATGTTAGTTAAGTGAATATGCTGAATCTGTCATATGCTATATATTCTTATAAAAGGAACAGAGTGAAATCTGGTGTTTCTAACATGACAGTGTTAAATACTGCTTGCACCTTGGTATAGCTTATGTCATAGAACTACTTTTGATAAATCAGGGACTTATGGAAGATCATGTGGAAAATAGAAAATTTTCCTTATAAATGCCTCCATAAAAAGTAGGTGTTGACTGCCTGGTTTTTTGTTGTTTTTTTTTTAACGTTAGTAGTAATTCATCTGGATGTGGTGGTTCATGCTTGTAATCGTAGTGAGTTCAAGGCTAGCATAGGCTACAGAGTGAACCCCAGGTCAGCCTAGGCTAGAGTGGTACCCTGCCTCAAAACAAAACAACTTCAGCAGTAATTCTAATAATTTGTTCTTGAATTTTCATGTGAGGGGGAAAAAAACTCCTATGTACAATGAGGAAAGCTGTCTTCTTTGTTTCTATAATTTTGGGCCAGATCTTGAGTGAACAACCTTCTGAACCATAATAGTAAAATGCTGCCATTTGGTCTTGGTGTCTGCTTGAGAGTGCTGCTGTGCCCAGGACTCTCTCAACATTGTTTTCCTAAGCTACATTATAGATACAAAATAAACATGAAAGGGTTAAACACTAAGACTTTACTTCTAAGTACTATATTACTTCTGTATGCCTAAGAAATCAAGTTTGTATGGTATACTGGACAAGGAGAAGATGAAAAAAAAATTGAATCCTCAGTTTGAAAACATTGTAGGCTTTTCCTTTCAAGAGAAACATTTTTTTCAACTTCAGCCTGGCAACTCTTCACATAAAATCCAAAAGGAACAAAGACACTGTAAACAACACCCGTACCCAAACAGGACTGCATAGACAAGCAGACGCTCATGGTCAATGCTGTGAAGACAGCAAAAAGGCATCTCCATAGGCACCAGCAGTCCCAGAGGCAGCCAGTATATGTGTGCTCCAGAAAAAGTGACACATGAACTAACAAACATCGGCAGTAGTATAGTGACAAAGCAGACAGCTAGACACAGGACTGATCTGCTTGTAGACCCCATTGCAAAGAGGAATCCAAGATCTACTGGAGCTAAGAGCATTGGGTACAGAAAAAGGGTTCTTGCCAGTGGGGGAGGGAGGGGACCTTTCTCTTCAGAAAATAGAAGCAACTTTTCTGACCATTATTGCTGCTCTTTCATCTTGAATACTGTGATCTCTTCTCTCATTTCTTTTTCCTTTGTCCTCAGCCTTCTTCTGTGGGATGTCATGCAGTATTCTTTTTGTAGCTTACTTTGAGTGTGATTGTATCTTGATTGAACTCTGGCAGTTTTCCTCATTTGAACAGAGTAATAGCTAAAAACACAAAAAGATAATACTTGGATCTAAACTTTGCCACCATTTTCAGATTATATATCCTCAGTTAATGGGAGGGAGCATTGAGGCCACCAAATGCCCTCCTATTGGGATATACAGAAAATGAAAGGGAGCTCAGATCATGCCCTCTGGTTAATTAACTCATTAACTTTGAAGGAAGTCTTTTCCCTCCCAGAAGAGAAATTTTGTCTGGAGTCAGGACAAAAGCAATGGGAGAAGGGTTCTCAAAGGAAACAGATACTGTCATATCCACTCCCTAATTTTCTGTTTCTTGTTCAACTGTGTTAGTCTTCAACTTAATAGTTCATCCTCTCAAGATGGGGGAAAAAAACTTGGATTCTATAAGTCCAGCTAAATTGCTTTAGTTGGTAGAAATTTTTTCTTCTGAAAAATAAGATAGTCATGTATAAAAATGTTTGTATCGTCCTATTTTTAGCTTCATAGGTAATTATTCCAGCGTTACTAACTCTGACAGGAACCTGAGAGGAATATATATGCATGACTTTCATGCGCTGGACTGTCTTGTCTCTACCTGATTGCTTTTACTTTTTCCTTTAGTTCTTATTGCCTGTTAAACTGTGCAACCTGTTAACCCCTGTGAAAGGTTAGGCTTTCAGTGACTGACAGGTCATATGCCAATTTACTTCTTGCCTTTAAAGGGGTTAGCCTCAAAAAAAAAAAAAAGTGGCTAACATAGTAGACTAGACAGAATTCCAGAGAAATCTTACTAGTTCTTTTTGGCTAATTTTCTCCCGCTAGAAAATGTAGTTTTCCTAGAGATTCATGCTGACTGGGCAGATCTTCTTGCATTACAATCTGATTTCACAGACCTAAATGTATCGTTTAGCACTGTGAAAACCTAGATTTAAAAAATATACCATTCTAGGGCTGGAGAGATGGCTTAGTGGTTAAGGTGCCTGTCTGCAAAGCCTAAGAATGCCCATTCAAATCTCCAGGTTCCACGTTTAGCCAGACACAAAAGTGACACAAGTGCACAATGTCACATGTGCACAAGGGGGCACAGGCATCTGGAGTTCGTTCACAGTGGCTGAGAGGCCACTCTGTCTCTCTCAAATTTAAATATATATAAATATATAAATAAATATATAAATATATAAATAATTCTAATAGTGTCTTAATTCATTTTCATTGTTTTTTGTATCATTTTCATTACTTAAAGCAACTGTACACCAGTTAATATTGAGCAGAGGGTTAACCACAGCCTGAGCCCTCTACTCCCCCTGGGTTTATTGCACAGTCATCAGAGCTGCAGGCAGAACAGTTTCTTTCTTCAGAACTAGCCTCCTCCCACCTTAGAGCTCTGCCTCGTGGTGAGTGCAGTTTCCTTACAGCTACCTAGGCATCACATGTATAGGCCCTTTCTGTAGTGTAGACCCTGCTCCAGTGTGTTCCTGGCAGTGTTCCCTACTGCCTATCCAATAGGAAGTTGCCTGCTGTTGGGCAGTAGCTCACTGCTTTGGCATCCTGTTGTGTAAATATTTGTCAAAGGACAGGGGCATTTTCCCATTCCTCAAAAAACATTCTGAAAAATGTGCCTGTTTTCATAGTCATATTTCCAAGCTGTGGCTCAGTTAGCCCATTCATTCCTTACAGTTGACAGATACTGGCCTGGCCTCATGTCCGCATAAAGTAAGTATGCAGTAACCTCTGACACAATAACTTTCAAGCTTTAGTACCAGGTAGTTCTGGGCTTAGAGTACTATAGACAATATAATAAGTATTAGAGAAAACATCATTTCATATCTATCAAACATTTTAATTTCTTTTATTCACACTTGAGTGAACAAGGAAATAGAATAAACAAAGATGGGAAAGTTATGCATGTAGATTTGGGGAGAGAATTTTATTCTTCATGTTTGTGGCTTTACTTGTATAACTTAAGTTTTCATATTATATCCATGTCTGCATGTATAAAGATGACATTGCTGAGCTACTACTGTCAGTTTGAAGGGGTTTTTCCAGTGTGATTGATGGTTAGTCCTGTCATTTAGTTCTGCTTGAGACCAAAACAGTTTGCTACTGCAATATGGCTAATGAAGCTGAAAAGTAGTCTTTAAATAGAGAACAAAATTTTCTTTGTATAAAACCAGTTAACTCTCTTGTAACATTTGAACTGTTTGATGCCAGCAACTCAAGGGGCTGAGGTAGGAGTTTGAGGCCAGCCCAGGCTACATAGTTCCAGGTTAGTCTCTTACAAAGTAAGACCCTGTCAGGAAAGGGGGGAGAAGGAGAAAGAGGAAAGAGAGAAAGAAGGGGAGAGAGAGAGAAGAGAAAAATGAAAGGAAGGGAGGGGAAAAAAGAAAGAAGAGAAAAGGAGGGAAGAAAGGGAGGTTGGTTGGTTGCTTGGTTGGTTTGAACTGTTCTTAGTAGACTAGTACTAGTCTCTGAGCTCAGGATCCAGTAACTCACATAGTCCAGTAGATTAAAGTAAGTCATTGCTAATTTGCCTTAAACTGCTTGCATACCTTCATTTCCTTTTCTACAACACCTCATCTTCCTCCTTAATCCTCAGTGTTTTACAAGTCTGGCCAACATCTGCCTATCTGCTCTGTTTTTCCAGCAGTTATATGCAATGGTTTGATTACTGCAAAAGTGTGATTAATAAAATCTTCATATTAAGAATGATATTTTGGGGCTGGAGAGATGGCTTAGCGGTTAAGGCGCCTGCCTCCTAAGCCTAAGAACGCCTGTTCCAATCTCCAACGGTTCCAATCTCCAGGTCCCACGTTTAGCCAGATGTAGTGACACAAGGGCGCAATGCCACACTTGACCACAAGGGAGCACGCACATCTGGATTTCATTCGCAGCAGCTGAGACGCTGCTGGCATGCCCATCCTCTCCCTTTCTGTCTTTCTCTGTGTCTCTCTCCAAAAAAAAAAAAAAAGAATGATATTTTGGCCAGGCATGGTGGCATACACCTTAATCCCAGCACTCAGGAGGCAGAGGTAGGAGGATCACTGAGAGTTCAAGGCCACCCTGAGACTACATAGTCAATTCCAGGTCAGCCTGAGCTAGAGTGAAAAACCTTGGAAAACCAAAAAAAAAAAAAAATATATATATATATATATATGGAGAGGGGGAGGGAAAGAGGGCACGCGCTAGAGAGGTAGCTTAGTGGTTAAGGCCTTTTCTCTCTGTCTCAAATAAATCAATAAACTGTTTAAAAAGGAATGAATATTTTAAATAAAATTTAAATCTATTGAATTGATGAGGAAACAACATGCTGTTCAGTATAGAAGTTCCTTTTCCCTGTATCATGACTGTTTTCAGTGTCTGTTCTAACTTGGGTAATTTCTTCCCACAGATTATCAATTTCTACATGAATATGCTAATGGAACGAAGTAAAGAGAAGGGATTGCCAAGTGTGCATGCATTTAATACCTTTTTCTTCACTAAGTTAAAAACGGCTGGCTATCAAGCAGTGAAACGTTGGACAAAGAAAGTAGATGTATTTTCTGTTGACATTCTTCTGGTGCCCATTCACTTGGGTGTGCACTGGTGTCTAGCTGTGAGTCGCCTTTATTTAAATCATTTATTTATGGGGTTTTGTTGTTTGCTTATTTGTTTTTTGAAGCAGGGTCTCACTCTAGTTCAGGCTGACCCTGAACACATGGCAAGCTTCCTAACTCAGCCCCTGAGCGCTGGAATTATAGGCATATATTACCATCATACCCTGCTTCTTCTTTTACTTTGACAAAATTAAAAAGAAATTTACATAATTATAGGACACACAAAGCATCATGAGTTCTACCTCTTCACTTTATGGAGAGAAAGAATAGAATTTTAATAGTGATAGGTTAGCTAAAAATCACATAGATCAATAAACTTCCTGCCTAGGTGGGTAGGTGATGCTTAGATTTGTATGAAAGCAGTAAAATATTCTGTTATGAAAATATTTAAAATATAAGGCATGGGCAGAAAAGTAACTTTGTGTGTATGTGCATGCACACTCACCAGGGCCTCTTGCTGCATAGGAACACCAGGCACTTATGCCACTTTTTGCATCAGGTTTATGTGGGTGGCTGGGAAACTGAACCCTGGATGGGCAGACTTTACAGGCAAGTACCTTTAGCCATGGAACCATCTTCCCAACCCCGAATTGTTCTTAATAGTGCTGCCTACTCAGATTCTGTGACTGTTACTTTCTGCCTAATTGTGACGCCTTGCATTTGTGGTCATTTTATGTTTTTATGACACTGAGAATATAAATGCATTAGTTTAATGTGTTGATAAAATCTATTTTAAGGGCTGGAGGGATGGCTTAGCAGTTAAGGTGTTTGCCTGCAAAGCCAAAGGACCCAGGTTTGATTCCCCAGGACCCACATTAGCCAGATGCACAAGGGGGCACATGTGTGTGGAGTTTGTTTGCAGTGGCTGGAGGCCCTGGAGCGCCCATTCTCTCTCTCTCTCCCTCCCTCTCCCCCCTGTCAAATAAATAAATTTTTTAAAATAAAATATTTTAAAACTCTATTTTAAGCTGGAAGTGGTGGCGCATCCCTTTATCCCAGTATTTGGGAGGCAGAGGTAGTAGATTCGCTGTGACCCTGAGACTACATAATGAATTCCAGGTCAACCTGGGCTAGAGAGCAAGACCCTACCTCGAAAAAAACAAGAGAAAAAGAAAAATCTATCTTATATTCTGTCTTGAATTACATTTAAAAGGTATAAACCAAAAACAAAAACTTCAAGGTAAAAAAACAAAATCCAGTATCATTTTACCACCTTTCTTAAGCTGTGGAAATGACTTTAAGATACTTGGCTTACTTTCTTTGAAGTACATGTTGTTTCTCAGAGAGAAACTAAACCATAAAAGGATTACAAGCAATAATGGATCAGTGTGTTTCTATGTAAATAATCCCTTTTTTGCCTCTGAAGATTAAGTATAATACGATGCAAAATATCTATTAAACATCTTACAGTTTTATAGGAAGTCTGAGGAAAAGTTCCAAGGTCCAGGTAAAGAAAAGCTGATAAACCAATGATCTTCACCGTTTAAACACAGATTTTTTTTTTCCCTTATCCCTAGGTTGTGGACTTTAGAAAGAAGAATATTACCTATTATGATTCTATGGGTGGAATAAACAATGAAGCCTGTAGGATCCTCTTGTAAGTGGGGGTTTGGTGTTGAGCATATGCTCTGTTTTAACAGCTGTTAAACTCAATTGTTTGATGCCTTTGGAAGCATAAATAATAAAATATTCACATTAAGTAAGGCTGAATATATTAAATCTAAGTAAAATTTAATGATGTAATAGTAGCAAAAATATGCCTTAGTGTGGTGCAATTACTATTATACTAAAATGTAGAGCAAGTATATAGATAGAATGTAGTCAACAGTTAGAAACCATTTAATCCAACCTCCTCATTTTTCACATGAAAAAACCAAGTCCCACAGAGGTGACTGATTTGCCAAGTTCCAATTAATTATTGGCTCACCTGGGAACTAAAATGCAAATTTTTAAATAATTTTGTTTATTGTAAACAGAGAGAGAGAATGGGCATGCCAAGGCTTCTTGCCACTACAAATGAACTCCAGATACATGCACCACTTTGTGTATTTGGCTTTACATGGGTACTGGGAAATTGAACCCAGGTCATTGGGCTTTGCAAACAAGTGCCTTAACTACTTTCCTCCATGGTGCATGCATCCCCTTCTTTCTCTTTCTCTTTCTCCCTCTTCCTCTCTCTATCTCCCTTCTGTCTCCTGTTACAGTAAAGTCTTAACCCCCCACAAAAAAAGAATACTAGTTCCATGTGAAGTTTTCCCTCATTAAAATAATGATTTGGAATGAATTTTTCCACAGAAGAACCAAGCCTATTAATGTTACATATATACCTTGATACTACTACAGAAATGTTTATCCACTAGATTGACTTCTCAAATCAAAAATTGTTCCTAGGCTGGAAAGATGGCTTAGTGGTTAAGGTGCCTGCCTGTGAAGCCTAAGAAAGCCCATTCAAATCTCCAGGTCCCACATTTAGCCAGATGCAAAAATGACACAAGTGCGTAGTATCGCACATGCGCACAAGGGGGCGCACACACATAGAGTTCATTTACAGCAGCTGAGAGGCTGCTGGCATACCCGTTCTCTGTCTCTCTCTCTCTCTCAAATTAAAAAAAAATTGTTCCTAGCAGGGTGTGGTGGCACATGACTTTAATCTCAGCACTTGGGAGGCAGAGGTAGGAGGATCATCATGAGTTCAAGGCCACCCTGAGACTACATAGTGAACTACAGGTCAGCCTGGGCTAGAGTAAGACCCTAACTCAAAAATCAAAAAAAAAAATAAAATAAAATGTTCCCAAGGCCAGGCGTGATGGTATGCCGTTAATTCCAGCAATTGGGAGGGCAGAGTTAGGAGGATCACTGTGAATTAAAGGTCAGCCTGAGTCTACATAGTGAATTCCAGGTCATCCTGGGCTAGAGCAAGACCCTACCTCAAAAAAAACAAAAACAGGGCTGGAGGGATGGCTTAGCAGTTAAACGCTTGCCTATGAAGCCTAAGGACCCCGGTTCGAGGCTCGATTCTCCAGGACCCACGTAAGCCAGATGCACAAGGGGGTGCATGCATCTGGAGTTTGTTTGCAGTGGCTGGAGGCCCTGGCACACCCGTTCTCTCTCTCTCTCTGTCTCTCTCTCTACCTGCCTATTTCTGTATCTCTCTCTCTCTCTCAAATAAATAAATAAATAATAAAATATTAAAAAAAAAAAAAAAACAATGCTGGAGAGATTGCTTAGTGGTTAAGGCAGTTGCCTTTGAAGCCTAAGGACCCATGTTCGACTCACCAGATCCCACATAAGCCAGATTCAAAGGTGACGCATGTGTAAGATCGCACATGCGCACAAGGTGCCACACACATCTGGAGTTTGATTACAGTGGCTGGAGACCCTGGTGTGTCGATTCATATTCTCTCTCTCTCTCTCTCTCTCTCTCTCAAACAAAGCCAGTCTATTGAGCTTGCCATAAAAAAAAGGAACTGTTCCTAAGAAGAGTAGTAGGTTGAAGGAGTTGTGGGTTGGACAGAGTGGGTTGGTTGTGGGAGTTGAGAGTCAGGCTCAGCTTTGGAGGATGCTTAGCAGTCCAAAGACTCCCAGCATTCTAAGCTGTACTCCTCAGAAGAACAGTTGAAACTTCCTGAGGACTGCCAGCCCCATTCTTAGCAAGACAGCTGTCATCATGGTTCCCCACTGCTCATCTTATTCTCTCCCAATGCCTTTAGGCAATACCTAAAGCAAGAAAGTATTGACAAGAAAAGGAAGGAGTTTGACACCAATGGCTGGCAGCTCTTCAGCAAAAAAAGCCAGGTACATTTCATGTAGATGTGATGTAAATCCTAAGACTAGGTTGTGTGGGGAGGAGGAGATTTTACTGCTTGATTCCTAGGGACTTCATAGTATCTAGACTGATGTCAGCTTTGTTTGGTTCCTCGAGGCAGGTAAATTTACGTATTTGTGGGAAAACTTGTAACATGTTTCTTATGTAGTACTAAGTTTGCTAAGTGCCTACTGTTTTGCTAAATTTCACTCTTTCGAGAAACATTTGTTAATTATTTGACTCCGTGGAGGGACCAGTTTTTATCCTCTTAGGTAATGAATGTCTGGACCCCTGTATGATTAATATGAAGTAAACAACACACAGACAGCACTAAAATGGTACTCCTCCCCCCTTTTTAGCCTCTATTGTCCTGAGTGGGGGACCAAGGCCATGTATTCAAAATTCAGGGAGATGGTATAAAGTTGATATCTTTTGCTGCTTTTTAATCTAAGAAGGAAAGAAGCTTGCAAAATGTTGTTGGTCTTTCAGGAAATTCCACAGCAGATGAATGGAAGTGACTGTGGGATGTTTGCATGCAAATATGCTGACTGCATTACCAAAGACAGACCAATCAACTTCACACAGGTAAGCTAGGCCTTCAAGATGGTATCCTTGGGATCACCTTGTCTCCAAGCAGTCTGTAGACGACTTTCTAACTGTTCTCTGGAAACTATCCTGACCTTTAGCATGCTTCAGGCTATGTTTCATAACATTGGAGGTTACTGCTGTCTATGACACTTCACAAAATAAGAAGTGATGGGCTACATCCTGGGTAACCGTATGTCACCTGTGTAAGTAAATGAATCCTGGTTAAAATAGGGCTCTATTCTCTGCCCATCTCTCCTACCCCACCCCAAATCTTTAAGAAACAGAAAATGGACCAGAGAAAGCTTTCTTCTGATGCCTTGAATTTAGTTTGCATTCAAGTTTTAGAATAGGCCCTAACTTGACCTTCTTGTGCAACTTGTTATGCTATCTCCTCCCTTGCATGTTCATTTAATGCAGATGGTCAGTCTTTTCTTGGTATGTCCAAAGTGCATTGAGACTGGAGATTACGGCATATTCTGATAACATATGTCTCTCCCAGAAATACCTTGGATTCATTATCATTATTATTATTTTTGTTTGTTTGTTTTCCTTTTTTGGTTTCTTGAGGTAGGGTCTCACTCTAGCCTAGGCTGACCTGGAATTCACTATGTAGTCTCAGGGTGGCCTTGAACTCATGGCGATCCTCTTCTGCCTTCCGAGTGCTGGGATTAAAGGTGTGTGCCACCATGCCCGTCATTATGTATTTTTTTTAAGTTTTTATTTTATTTATTTGAGAGAGAGAATGGATGTGTCAGGGCCTTCAGCCACTGTAAATGAACTTCAGATGCATGCACCACTTGGTGCATCTGGCTTACATGGGTACTAGGGAATCAAACCTGGGTCCTTTGGCTTCTAAGGCAAATGCCTTAACCGCTAAGCCATTTCTCCAGCCCCTCATTATGTATTTTTTTTAAAAACTTTTTTTTAAATTTATTTTTGGAGAGAGACAGAGACAGAGGGAGAGGGAGACAGATAGAGATGGGCGCGCCAGCAGTGTCTCAGCTGCTGCGAACGAAATCCAGATACGTGCACCCCCTTGTGGTCAAGTGCGGCAATGCGCCCTTGCGTCACTTTGCATCTGGCTAAACGTGGGACCTGGAGATTGGAACCAGCGTTCTTGGGCTTAGGAGGCAGGCGCCTTAACCGCTAAGCCATCTCTCCAGCCCTCATTATGTATTTTTAATATTTTTATTTATTTATTAGAGAAGGGTGCTGCAGGGCCTCTAGCCACTGCAAATGAACTCTAGACACATATGCCACCATGTACATCTAACTTACATGGGTTTTGAGTTGATTTTTTTTTTTTTTTTCCGAGGCCAGGTCTAGTCAAGGCTAACCTGGAATTCACTCTAGTCCCAGGCTGGCCTCAGACTCACAGTGATCCTCCTATCTCTGCCTCCTGAGTGCTCGTACTAAAGGTGTGTGCCACCACACCTGGCTTCATTTTTAGTTAAGTTTTGGTCATTGCACATTCAGAAATCTTTTACTGTTACCAATTTTTTTTTTTTTTTTTTACAATCTACACATCCAGTTCTACATTCAATTACCCATAAAAGTCATGACTCACAGTTTTTAACCCTTAGAAGTTTAACATAGAAGACTTGATAGACACCATTCTCAAAATTCTTGGATTCCTTTGAACATAACCTGGGGGTTCTTGATGATGTCCACTATAATTCTTAAGACTATAGCAATATAAACAGCAGCAGAGAAAATGGGGGTGGAAGGAGGAAGCCTCATAATCAAGAATGAACATTTTGAGCCAGGCGTGGTGATGCATGCCTTTAATCCCAGCACTCGGGAGGCAGAGGTAGGAGGATCACCATGAATTCGAGGCCACCCTGAAAATACAGAGTGAACTCCAGGTTAGCCTGGGCTAGAGCGAGACCCTACTTCGAAAACCAAAAAAAAAAAAGAAGGAGAAGGAGAAGAAGAAGGAGCATTTTGAAAGATTAGAAACATCACTGACTTTGTTAGTTGGAAATCTTAAGAAGTGTGGGAAAGGAATATTGGGCCTATATAAGTTAAGGTTAAAGATTGTCTCTGTGTCCTTACAGCAACACATGCCATACTTCCGGAAGCGGATGGTCTGGGAAATCCTCCACCGAAAGCTCTTGTGAAGATTGTCTCAGTGAGCAGACACTGACCCTGTGGGGGACCAGCCTTTTGCTATCTACAGCCAGAGACCTTGGAAACAGCTGCTCCTAACCCTCTGTTCTTGTAAAGCCCTTGATCCTGGACCAGGCCAGGCGAGATGCATTCACAAGCACATCTGCCTTTCTTTTTGTATCTCAGATACTATTTTTGCAAAGAAACTTTGGTGCTGTGAAGAGGTGAGGGTCATCCTTAAGATGAAGAGACTGCTTTTTACTTTTTCAGTTCTGCCATCTTGTCAAAGGGCTCCAGCCTCACTAAGTCCCTAATTAGGGGGCTGAGGAAAGCTTGGAAAAAATCTTGGTTTCTCATTGCTAGGTCTTACTAAGAAGTAGAAAAGGGCATGGACAAGAGGTAAGGGCAAAAACCACCAGCATATACATGCACATAGGTTTCAAAGATGCAGAATCAGGAATGTGACAGAACTGGACTTTAGGGCACAAGCATAAGTCCCCTTTTCCAGGCCCCTTCCTATTTATAGGCCCCTGTATGAAACCTAACTGCTTTTCTTCAAGGCTGTTTCATCATTGTAGCAAATTCCCATTTGAGGCACAGTACACAAGCCCTGGCAGATCCCAAAGTCCCAAGCAGTCCTTCCCTTAATGAGCAAGGGTGTGTGTGCTAACAGCGCATGCTGTGGGGAAGAGCCCCCTGGAGGGTTCAGTACAGCAACAAAGCCCCAGTTTTACTGTTGCCCACTTCTGATCTAGAAGAAGGACCTCAGTCTTTAGCATAAAATTCCAGCATTGAGCGAATGCAGGTCTAGTTGGTCTGTGGCTAGTTAGTTAAATATGCTCCTAACCACAGAGGAGTTTATATATACATATATCTTTATATGTGTATATAGATATTTCACAGGGATATGTTTTTTAAAAAAGACTGAATGTGTTCACCATTTAGCCTGTAGATTTATTTTCATTTTCCAAATTCCAGCACACATAGATCCCAACCCCTATGTATAGGGTGTTTGTAGATTTCCTAACAGAGTATTTTGAGGTCTGGATAAACTTTGACTTAGGGGTAATGATTATCATCAAGGGAGACAAGATTTTCATCTGAAAAACGGGTGGAGTTTAGACTGATGGACTTGAGATTTTTAAAACTACTATTCCTTGTGTTCTTTCTAGCATCTCTCCCACCTTCTGAGAGCTCCTGAGGTTTAGATAGTGAAGTGATCCAATGCCAGTGTCATTTTGTACTTAAGTTCCAAACTAGGAACATTTTATACGTTTTTCTGTATTGTAATAGGTAGTTTTATATGAAATCTTTTCTCCCCTTGTATCCCATCCTTTCCAGCATTGTGCTTTCTCCTTGGGCTTATTTGAAAATTTTACTCTGTTTTATACCAAGCTTGTTTAGTACATTTTTCTATGTTTTACCACAAGTTGCAATTTGAAAAGAAAACTATTTTTTTTAAATAATTCCATTGTTAACTGAATGTTACTGTCTCTCCACCCCAGCAACCACTTGTCCTACCTTTACCCTAACTGCTTGCTTTTCAGAGGAAGACAACCTTTTGTGAGTTTATTTTCTTCCTCCTTTGCTTTCTTCCTTTGTTTCTTCCTTTCCTTCTCTTTTTTCTTTTCACATTTTCTATAGGAAATAAATAGCTTTCTATGTATCAGTTTCTGGGACCTTTCACCTTCTCTGTTAGAAAGCTGTAGCATGCAGACTCACTGTAGGATTCTTGGAATATTGTCTCATTCTTGGTACTATTTTTTTAAGTGACAAAAGATGGCAATAAGGTGTCAGTTTAGACTATGAAAAAAAAAGACTTGAGTTTTTCAAGCTGTCTTGCTGTTGTCTAGGGGCAACATAAGATAGTTCTATGTATTTATTATTTGTTCCTTTTGATAACATCTGTCTTATCTTCCTTGACAATTCTTTGTATAGACCAAAGCAACAAATATTTATTGCCATGTATCTCAGAAAATGAAACATGCAACAAAAGCACTTTGCAAAATATATAAGAAATTGTTGAGCCTGTCTGAAAGTTGGCCCCCTTTTTCCAATGAAGTTTAAATATATACAAGGTGTAAGCTAGTGGTACCAGGCCATCCTGTCACCTCAGGTCTGGTAGGAGTAAGCCAAACTGTGGCCTCGGATAACTTAATAGGAGCAAAGTATAAACTTCATAAAGGGCCATTCTTCTCAGAGACACAACCAGCAAGACCAGGATAAGTATCTGGAAACTTCCCTTTATTCAGGAGTGGACATTGATGATCAAGACTGAAAAGGATACTTCTATATCCCATGGCCAAGGGCATGTTACCAGCATCTTTAACCTTCAAACCAAATAAGCTTATTGTTTTCCTTTGCCTCTGTCTCCCTTTTCCCCTATGTTCAGTGCTCATAAACACCTACCTCCCCTACAAAAGGAATACTTGAAGGATTAGGAGTTCTGTGTAGGATTGAATGTAGTACTTTCCCTTCATGTAGCTTGGAGACTTACTTGGTATCAGTTCATTCTTTTGTATTTGAGGACTTTCATATTTATGCTATTAACTTCTCTATTCTTTTTTCGCCCCTCCCCCAAGGTAGGGTCTCACTGTAGCCCAGACTGACTTTGAATTCACTATGTAGTCCCAAAATGGCCTCAAACTCACCGAGATCCTCCTACCTCTGCCTCCAAGTGTTGGAATTAAAGACGTGCACCACCAAGCCCGGCTAACTTTTCTGTTCTTTAGCCACTGTGACCATAACAGCATCGTCTGCCCACTGCTCTCGGCAGGGGTAGAAACAAAAAACCTAGAAAAAGTTCTTCACCCACACCCTTCCATAGCTTATCTATCGCCCTCTGGTTTTACATGGCCCATGATAGGATCTAGTGGGAGAGGGTACAAAGAGCACCTGCTTTTTAATGTATGAGCCTCTAGAAGCACGTCTTATTGGAGAACAAGGGACTGACACTTGGGGTTTGTCTTTTTCTTTGCTGCTGTACCTGGATGAGCTAATGCAAGATGGAGTAGTATGCTTTCAAGTTAAAGTTAAAGACCATTGTTGACATTGGCTTGGTTTTAGAGTTAAGGCCTCCATCAGAGCCTTACCCTAAATATGACAGGCCACACAGGCCTGGTTGCATACTTCTAAGCTAAGGAATAACCATCAGTTACCTGATTTCTTCTGTTCGTTGCCCTACCATTGGCAGAACCTAAGTACTAGGAAAGGAAAGTATGAGAGAATGGTACATATGAGCCCAGGGTCTATTCTGGTGGGGATCCCTCATTCAGTGTATTTTTTTTTCAAAAATACCTACTGAATACATATATCCAACTCTGGCTTGAAAGTCTTTTCTGGTCATATTGTCTTACTGTCTTATCTTGACTTTTGTAGCCCTTTTAATTAGGGAACAATATCACTGTTGGGTCTGTACCATCATCCATATTTTACATTGAAAGTGGACCAAGACATGAAACTGCTGAGACCAGGTAAATGATTTGTTCTCTTTCAAATCCAAAGTGCAAGTGGTTCCTTGTCAGTCTGCTGAGGATGAAGTAAGGATGTTCTAAGAAATGTTCACTTAGAACTGTAGCATTGTAGAAGTAAGAGAAAGGATTGTTCATGGCACCCTCAAGCCTCTGGTCCCAGAGAATTAATCTCTCTGATCTCGAAGTCTTACTCTGCCTTTAACAGAGACACCTCTCAGCAGTTCAGCAGGTTGCCCTTTAAGGATCTCAGGTACTATCCCAAGAGGCTTATCAGAACATATTTTCTAAGTGCTTATCTTCCTTTTAAATAGTTTTTTTTCCTCCACCCTTTTTATTGCCAATGACATTTTACATCCCTTGTATATTGAGATGTTGGGTCCCTTCCTTTGTCTTGCCCTTCTAAGGCACTTGTCTTACCTGAAACTCACAGAGAATCCCTTAGGCTAGGTGTTGCATAAGCATGGTTTTCAGCAATGAGCTTAGAGGCCCTGAAGGGTGGAGGAAAGAGATGATTTGACCAAGAAAATAAAAGTCTCTTTGTCTTGAGGGTCTTATAATCTATAAACTTATAGTTTGCTTGATTTGAGAGGCTAAGTGAACACCAAGCAATATACCTTATCAAGAAGGCTGACTCAAGCACATAGTTAGAATGGAACTGAGTAAAGATGGGGTCACGTCAGGGATAATGGTGCCTTATCTACCTGTCAGTGTGACTCCTTAGTATTGTTTTGTTTTGTGTTGTTTTTTGCTTTTTCAAGGTAGGGTTTCACTCTAGTCTAGGCTGACCTGGAATTCACTGTGTAGTCCTAGGGTGGCCTTGAACTCATGGTGATCCTCCTGCCTCTGCCTCCCAAGTGCTGGGATTAAATGCATACATCACCATATCCAGCTCCCCCTAGTTTTTTTAAACATTGATTTATTTAAAATAAATTCTATGGATTTTGCTTCCTTGCTTTGACTGAAAAGTCCCTGGTTAAAAGGATTCACTAATATTTGTCTCTCTAAGACTGTCTCTCTGTCTCTGAGACTGTTTGTTTTGTCTCTGTCTGTGCCTGTCTCCTGATCCAAGCTTGACCAGTGATTGGATCCTCAGTGTGGTTTGGATTTCAGAGTCCACCCCTTTACAGGAGTCTGAATACTGTTCATTCATTCATTTCATTCCACATACTTGGGATTGAAGCCTGGAACGCAAATAACATGCAAATCAGTGGGGGTTTAGGTGCTTTTAAAAACCAAACCTGTCTGTGGAGGCTTCCAGAGAGCCCTTCTGGCCAAGCACACCAGTCAAGACTCCATCCCACTGTGTTAACTGTACCTTTTGTCTTGTTGGCTTTCCTGAACCCCCTTTTCCTCACAATACTGCCTCAAACAAGTACTTCCCACTGGCCTACCCATAAAACTCATGCTCACATGAAAGACTAAGAAAGTCTGCTCATAGTCTGGTGGAGAAACATTTGTGCATTGGGTTAGGAGAGCCCATGTTGTCTCTGGAAACATTTTTGGGCTCTTAGCTTTTTTTTAGACATAACATTTTTCAACTATCTGACAATGGTTGGAGTGAAGAGAACCACCTTCAGGCCACCTACTTATTCTTGAATGTGGTTAGAGATAGCTGACAGTTGCCTGCATCTGCAGCCTCTGTCACCAAACAAGGAAAGACTGCACTTAGTGTCAGAGTTAGCCTCTCTCCTCCATGACTCCTGGGTGATGTCCTGGTGGCTCTGCAGAAAGTTCCAGAGGAAAGGAATGAGTGTTTGTGCCTTAAGGAATCCTCTCCAAACACTCCTTGCCTACCTGTGCCCATTTACCATCAGCCCATCACCAGCCAATTTTCTATGCCTACTATGGCCTGGCAGGCCCTGCAGTCAGCCCACCACCTCTTGAAAGCCGTCTTACCCCTCCTGAACGACTTGACCTCACCACCCTGGCCTTTTTTACTCTTTGTCTATCAAGCCAAATTTGCTTACAACCTCAGGCCAGTCCACTCACTGCTTCCTCTGGCTCTGGTGGAATATCATTTTGTACCCAAATTCTCACAGTCTGCAGCTTTCTCAATTTGTTTTTCCTCCACTGTGCTTACCATTATCTAAAGATAATAGTTACTGATGTGTTTTATGAATCTCTTGCTAAAATGTCTGTTCATCCAGGTGTGTAGGACAATTGAACAAAAGTAGTTGAAGGTGTGAGTGAATTACTATTATTGACATGTCCCAGGCTTCATGTCTTTAGCCTGTGTAGCCCAGGCTAGTGACCCTCCTGTTTCGGTTTCCTGAATGTTGGGATTATGGCATGTGCCACCATGCCTAGCCTTTCCTTTCCTTTCCTTTCCTTTTTTTTTTTTTTTTTTTTTTTGTTTGTTTGTTTGTTTTTTGTTTTGTTTTTTTTTGAGGTAGGGTCTTCCTGTAGCCCAGGCTGACCTGGAACTCACTATGTAGTCTCAGGCTGACCTTGAACTCATGGCAATTCTGCTACCTCTGCCTCCAGAGTGCTGGGATTAAAGGGGTGCGCCACCACACCCAGCTTGCCTTTCCTTTTGATAGTTTCCACCTCATTCCAAGTTCTCACCTCATTGTTTGATTTATAGTACTTTCTACCTTCAGAGTCTCTGGCTTCAACTTTGTTTTCCACTTAGCAAGTAAAGCCTCCATCTTTCAATAGTTAACATATTTACAGTAAGATTTATTAAGGTCCTGGTCTAATATGTATATGCCACACATTTCATATGTATTGCTTCATTAATTCTCAGAATTCTGTGATGTAGAAAATAGTACCCATTTCAGAGATGAGGAAACAAGGAGCATAGACTGTCCAAACTCCACAGATGAGTGATAGGAATAAGGCCTCCAAGCCTAAGAGCAGGTAACTATAGAGCCCTAAAAAGTGCAAAGAGCTGCTGCTTCCACACAGGTAACACTGTGGCATCCTCACAGGGAAAACATCTGACATAGATTTCTTTTTTTTTTTTTTTTTTTTTTTTTTTTTTTTTTTTTGAGAGAGAGAGAGAATGGGCGTGCCAGCAGCCTCTCAGATACTGTAAACCAACTCCAGATGCTTGCGCCCCCTTGTGGGCAAGTGCAGCATTGCACCCTTGAGTCACTTTTTGTGTCTGGCTAAATGTGGGACCTGGAGATTGGAACCAGCCTTCTTAGGCTTGGCAGGCAGGCACCTTGACCGCCAAGCCATCTCTCCAGCCCCTAACATAGATTTTATAGTACTCTACTAAACTGAAATCAAAGACAAGAACTTTTGATGGGGTCCATTCAATCTTCCAGCCTTCTTTGTCACATGAGCAAGATTGGGATTCTCGTTCATATTTTCACCTCGGTTTGGAAGGTTGAAGAGAATGGCAGGTTCCCTTTGAATTTTTCTTGGCATTCTCTAGAAAGAGGATGACAAGGAATTCTCTTTATCCCTCCCACAGCAACCCTTTCCCTCAATGTTCTTTTCCTCCTTACCTCCTACTCGGCTCTTTGCTGCTTACATTAGCAAAACTTTTCCTTCAGGGTCTCATCCTAACCAAGGAAAAGAGAAGCCTCAAGATTAAGGGTGGTGAGTAGGGAGACACCAAACAGGCCTAGGGCCTCAGGAAGCAAGCATGCAGGCGAGATATGTGGGGGATGGGAACTTCCTCCCCATCTGGAAACATTTCAAGTGGTCCATTCTGTCTTTCACCTCTGCATCTCCCCAGAATGGGGTTTCTTCTGCCATCCCTACTGGTTTGAGAATCTCAGGAATGCAGAACCCAGTGCCCTCTCTCTGTCCTACACACACACACACACACACACACACACACACACACACACACACACTCACTCTCCCCCCACCCCCGCCCTATAGAGAGAATGCAGAATCCAGTGCCCTTTCTCGTCCTTCTCTCCCTCCCTCTCCCTCTCTCTCTCTGCCCTATAAAGGGAATGCAGAACCCAGTGCCCTCTCTCTGTCCTATACCCCCCACACAACACACACACACACACACACACACACACACACACACACACACACACACACACCTCTGTCCTGTAGAGTGGGAACTTAGTTCCTGGGGCTGAGGGGGAGGAGACTGAGAAGAAAAGCAGCGCCCTGTCATCCCTTCCTCCCACCCTCTCCTATTTCTTCCTCAAAATTCTGCTACTTTCATCCTCCTCACAAACAGATGGCCTTTCCCACCCTCGCCTCTCTTGCTGGAGGCCCCTCTTGATGGTAATTACTCCTAATTGTTTTCCCTTGGCTCACAAGGCCTTTCCTAGCTGCCCTGAGCCAACAGCTTTCCTGTGTCTACTCAGAAAGTGGGCTCAACTCACAGAAAAGGCAAGCCACTTTGAGCCTCAAATCCCTGGCTTTCTAGATCTAATTCAGATGGAACGCTCCCATGTGGACTCTCCCTAGGTTAACTGCTGCAGAGAATCCTAACCAAACTTCAAGTGCAGGGCCTCTGAGAAGCTCTGAGCATTTTCTTTAGAGTGTCATCATCCGAGGAAAGAACAACAGGATTACTAAATGGAGCCTCTAAGCTTCCCAATCTGACCTGGTTGATCAGAACTGCCAATCTCATCAGCCAGCCCCCTCCTCACTAGAGATCAGAATCCATTCTTCTCTCCCTCCCAGCCAATGGGGAGAGGAGGCCTTGAGTGAGCACTTGAGAGCATTGCAGCCCCACACTTAGCATCCAGGATAGTTTGGTGTTGCTGTTTCCCAGTTCTTCCAGCTTCTGAACCAACATCAGGATAGTAGCAGTCGGCTAGACAGGGAGGGTGAAGGTGTGGGAGGGGGACTGTGGGTAGTGGTGATGAGGAAAGCAGGGTTCCTGGTCCTGATTCCTTCTACCTCCAAGTAAAGGGTCCCAGAGAGTCTAATTTACTTCATGGAGAAGGATTTTGTAGTGTCAGCCAGGGGAACATGTAGAAGTCTTCCTTATTTCTTACTTTGATTCATGCATTCTTTTGTTCAATTATTTGATTTTATTTTATTTTTTAATTTGAGAGAGACAGGGAAAGAAAGAGAGAGAATGAGCCTGCCAGTGGCTTCTCAGCCACTGTGAATGAACTCCAGACATGCGTGCCCCCTTGTGTGCATGTGTGACATCGTGCACTTGTGACACTTTTTTGTTTCTGGCTAAACATGAGACCTGGAGAATTGAACAGGTGTTCTCAGGCTTCACAGGCAGGCACCTTAACCGCTAAGCCATCTCTCCTGCGCTTTTAAAATTTTTATTTATTTATTTGACAGAGAGAGAGGGAAGGAGGGAGAGAAGGTGCACCAGAGCCTGCAGCCACTGCAAACAAACTCCAGATGTGTGCGCCCCTTGTGCATATGGCTAACATGGTTCCTGGGGAATCGAACCTGGGTCCTTTGGCTTTGCAGACAAACGCCTTAACTGCTAAGCCATCCCGCCAGCCCCCTTTGTTCAATATTTAATGAGTGTCTATTGAATGCCAGGCTTGTTATTAGAAACCATCTTTCTTCATCTGGTTTAAATACATAACATCTTGGGTTGGAGAGATGGCTTAGCAGTTAAGGCACCGGCAGCAAAGCCAAAGGACCCAGGTTTGATTCCCTAGGACCTACATATGCCAGATGCATAAGGTGGCTCATGCATCTAGAGTTCATTTGCAGTGGCTAGATGCCCTGTCATGCCCATTCTCCCTCTTCTCTGCCTCTGTCTCTCAAATAAGTAAATAAAAATAAATACATAACATCTTGAAGGAGCCTTGTTAGTGCAGTAGGTAGCGCGTCAGTCTCATAAATACATAACAACTTGTCCCAGCCTGAAATATCTGACCTGGTTCTGTGGCTCCTGGCACCTTGGTAGCTTGAGCCACAACTCAGTTCCCAATCCAGCCCAACTCAGTGCTGCTTATCCAGCTGCAGAGCACCTTTTCTGGTAGCACAGAATCCTTTGCAAGAGGAGTCCTGGGAAGTAGATATTTAGATGTTGAAAAGATCACTTTACCCAGCCCTGGGCCCCCAGGGGAGTCTCCAAGACATGCAATGAAGGCTCTAGGCTGAGGACTTGGCCCTTAGATTCAGGGATGGAATGGTTACCCTGTTTTTTGTTTGTTTGTTTGTTTGTTTGTTTGTTGTTTTTTTAAGATCTCTCCCATATTTGGGCTAGGATGTCATCTTTTTATAAAAATGTCTGATTATAAGAATCTTATTTACCCATTCATCCATCTATCCGCCTATCTATATACTTGTCTGTTTGACCATCCACTCATCCCTTTAGGACAGGCACTGGGGATACAAGGAAGATATAGATATGGTATGGTTGCTGATCTCCATGGGCTGACTTGTGGTCCTCAGGAATCTCCTTCAGCCTTGGCTGTTTCCTCAGAAACCAGATCTCCCTTCTCTCCTCATAGGGGACTAGATTCCAACCCAGGAGGTCTTCCACTGGATAACTAGAAGTCCTAAACCAAAGGCCACTGGTAATTGGGGCCAGAATGGTGGTTAGAGGACTGAAGAAGGAGCCCAGCCAGACCACTGGGCCCATCACTGTGGTTTGGCTCTGCCGGTGAAAAAAAATAGCAGACTTGGACAACTGTCTCCCTGTGTCCTGAACTCCAGGTTGCTCCCAGACAGGAGTCACTCCATTAAACAAACCACAGCCAAGGACAACAGGGGCCCAGGCCCAGAGAGGTCTGGAAGGGGGAGTGGGAACACAAGGCCCTGGACAGAACTTGAGCCAGCCTGTCCATTACGAATACAATGGTGCAAGTGAGGTCTGTTGGCTGGATGGAGGTATGAGCCTGCACAGTGGGAGCTGCAGGTGAGGCAGAGAAAAGGCAGTTATCCACACCTAACCTCCCAGGTACCAAGGCATGCCTTGTGTGAAACTGACTTTGACATGGATAAGTAGGGACTCCTTGCTCTAGAACCTGTCCTAGGATATTAGAAGATTCTTCCCCCAAAGCTGTCAGCTGTTCAAAAGGTCATCAATAGGATTGAGAAGAAATGACAGGGCACTTGAGGTATTGGACACTGTGTATAGGGCTACATGCAGTCTCTTCTGAGATGGGGTTTGTGCAGTGTCTTCTGCATTTTATACTTCATTATAAAGTCCGAGGAATGACTGCTTTGGGTTTCTCTGTGCCTCTCCCCTTCCCACATGAGACTGAGGGTGAGTTAATGGGCCCTGCATACACAGAGGCTCACACAACCTTGAAGACAGAGGCCCATTCATACCAGGAGCAGCACACCACCTCTCCCAGGCTGGCCTGCAGTCCTGGTTCTGTCCCACCAACGTGCAAGTGAGCGACGTGCACCTTTGCACATGCAGCCTTATTCTTAATACACACACACAAAACCACACAAGTTCTTTAACCCTTCACCATCATAGACTAGCTATGCTTTCCTCAATCGCTTTGACTCAACCCTGATCCATTGGAGTTCTCAACAACCTCAGGACCCTAGGCAGCCCACCTTGGTCATTTGCAAAGCTTCCCAGGCAGGGAATAGCATGGAGACATTACCTACCACTGAAGGAAGACAAAGGACTCGATAGCTGGGTTCAGGTGACAGCTATGCCAGCAGTAAGATGTTAGACCTCTGGCAAGATATTTAATCCCTCTGGGCTTCAGTCTCCCAACTGTGAGATGAGGAAGAAGAACTTGAATAGTAATAAGGACTGTAGATAAGCCCACTGATATGAGATACACGCACATTGAATTCTGCATTTTTAAAAAATAGCATATGAGAGAGAAAGGGGGAGAGAGGAGGAGTCAGAGAGAGAGAATGGGCTCTTCAGGGCCTCCAGCCACTGTAAACGAACTCTAAATACATGTGTCACCTTGTATATCCGGCTTACGTGAGTACTGGAGAATCAAACCTGGGAACTTGGGCTTTTCAGGCAGCACCTTAACCTTAACCACTAAGCCTTCTCTCCAGCCCATGGATTCTGCATTTTGCTGGAAAAAGTCATTGCTAAGTTTAGTCAGCTTCTTACAGGTTCCTTGAGCCTCCTCAAAACAAGAATCAGTGAATTACCTGAACATTCCAGGAGTCAATTTTTGTTTTGTTTTTTCCTAAGGTAGGAACTCGATTTAGTTCAGGTCAACCTGGAATTCATTCTGTAGTCTCAAGGTGGCCTCGAACTCATGACGATCCTCCTACCTCTGCCTCCCAAGTGCTGGAATTAAAGGAGTGCACCACCACGCCAGACTCAGGTTTCTTATAAGTAATGTAAATGTGACTATTAAAAGTTCACTCCGAGGGGCTAGAGAGATGGTTTAGTTAAGGCACTTGCCTGTGAAGCCTAAGGACCCAGGTTTGACTCTCCAAAACCCACATGAGCCACACACAAGGTGGTACATGTGTCTGGAGTTGATCACAGTGGCGTACCAATTCCCCCACCCCAATCTCACTCACACACACAAAAGTTTCAATATGAGCTGGGTGTGATGGTACATGCTTTTAATCCCAGCACTGAGGAAGCAGAGGTAAAAGCATCACTGAGTTCAAGGCTCCCAGAGACTACATAGTGAATTTCAAGACAGCCTAGGCTATCATGAAACTCTACCTTGAAAAATGAAAATTTCTCTCCATCTTCTAAAGTCAGGGTCAACCTCACCCTGTCCCTAGTGTCTTCCTGATACCCATTCCTATTCCCATAACTACAAACCACACACCTTTGTTGCTTCCCTGAAGAATCCAGTTCAGATGCATATGGAAGCTCTCTCACCTACTGGATGTGAATGGAGTGGAGCCCAGTAAGGCCCAAATGGAAGATGGCAGATATTAACTGTAATACTATGTAAAGATACTACTGTCAATTGAGTGCTTGCTAGGTATGTGTGACCAATAAAGTGAGCAATATCATTATTCCCATTTTACAGATGAGATACAGTACTAGGGAGATTGTTGGTTGTTCGGGATCACTGAACCAGTAAGTGGTAGGCACTAGTACTAAAACTAGTCCTGACTCAAGACTATTGTTGGGAAAAGAAGGGGAGGATATTGAGAGTTTGGCCACTTCCTGGGGACATTTCAGGTGAGTCAGGCACCACACAGCAGCACTTCAGGACCAAATCCACAATGAGGAATCCCCTTGGAGGAGAAGGCTAGCACCAGCAATCTACCTGATTGTGTACTTGTAGGTGTGAGGGCAACGAGGAAGTGGGGCCAAAAGCCAAAGCCTGGCCCAAGGGCCTCTCAGATCTCTGCAAGGAGCTGGGTCCTGGAGCCATCAAGGGCTGTTCCACCACTATATTGACATCTCCATTCCCTCTACCCTCAACTAAATGTTAGCCAGCCTTTATTATGCCACCAGGTTTCTAAAAGGCTAGGTGGCTCAGGGACAAGGGGCAGGACTGCTGGGGAGATGGGGTGAGCCAGAGGAAAGGACTGAAAATCACTTGCTCTTCAAATGGGATTTGTTCAATTTGTGTTCATTGTTAGGGGTTGAACACAGAATCTTGCATTCTGGGCAAATGAATCTGTCACTAAACTACATTCCCAGTGATGCTTCCTGAATAATCAAATACATTTAACTTCTTTCATAGGTAGAAAATGAGAATTACCAGTAATTTATTTTTATATTAAGAGCTTTATAAACTAATTTGAAAGTGTCAGTAAAAATTAAATTTTGATTAATATTTAATTGCTTGTTATTAAAGGAGTCAAGATTCCTCCCATCTCCCATTGTCCCACTTCCAACCTCTATGGTATCAGAAAAAAGTGGATGACTGGAAGTTATAACAGATTTTTGTTTTTTCAGGTAGGGTCTCACTGTAGCTCAAACTGACCTGGAATTCACTATGTATTCTCAGAGTGGCCTCAAACTCACGGCGATCCTCCTACCTCTGCCTCCCAGGTGCTGGGATTAAAGGCGTGCGCCACCACGCCCAGATCCCAGTTAGATTTTTTTTTTTTTTTTTTTTTTTTTTTTTTTTTGGTTTTTTGAGGTACAGTCTCACTCTAGCTCAGGCTGACCTGGAATTCACTATGTAGTCTCAGGGTGGCCTCGAACTCACGGCGATCCTTCTACCTCTGCCTCCCAAGTGCTAGGATTAAAGGCGTGCGCCACCACGCCCAGCCCAGTTAGATTTTTTGATAGACATCCTTGCTCTTAATTCCAGCCCTCTACTTGGACTGGAGCCTAGGTAGAAGTGTATATGAAGGAGTCCCTGGTCCTGAGGAATTCTGGTGGGCAGTGCCATTTCTACCATTGAGTAGGAATTGGGGAATCTTCCTTTCTTAGTCCTCTTGCTAAACATTCCCAAGACACTTTTCTACTTTCACTTTTTGCCTTGGCCTCTCTGGATGGTAGGGACAGCAATCATTGCATTGCTGAAGCCTAGGAAGTGATTTAGAACTCCATGGGAGCCTCTGTTTCTTCCTTGCTTCCTGCCCTTTCTTTGCAAAGGGTGAGCATGAGGATGTTCACAGACAGGTGGGCTCTCCCAACTTACCTGGGTCCCGGATCCCAAACACCTTTCCCATGGCCTCCACTCCTGCCCCAGCATACAGTGTCTTCCTGTCCTGGCAGGCTAGCTCAATTTCACTATTAATGCTAGAAACTTTGATGTAGAACATTGTGGCCAAAGGGCTCTGGGGGCCTGTGATGGTGGGAAATTAAGGCCAGCTGGTTCAAAGGCAGACTAGAAACTAAAAACTTAAAACTAACTAGGCTGTAGAGATGGCTTAGCGATTTGGGTCTTTGCCTGTGAAGCCTAAGGACCCAGGTTCGATTTCCCAGTACCCGCATAAGACAGATGCACAAGATGGCGCATGCTTCTGGAATTTGTTAGGTGGCTAGAGGCCCTGGTGTGCCCATTCTCTCTCTAATAAGTTAAAATAAAAACTAACTCAGTGTTTGGGTTTTTTAAATTTTATTTATTTATTTGAGAAAGATAGAGAAAGTGGGAGAGAAGAGAATGGGCGCACCAGGGCCTCCAGCCACTGCAAATAAACTTCAGATGCATGCACTACCTTGTGAGGCTTACATGGGTACTGGGAAATTGAGCCTTGAACCAGGGTCCTTAGGCTTCACAGGCAAGTGCTTAACCACTAAGCCATCTCTCCAGCCCCAGTGTTTGGTATTTTTAGAATATCCAACTAATCATAACAAAAGTTAGAACTTTGGGCTTTTTTACACTTTACCCATTTTCAGTGCTTTTATTTTTTTAATATTTTATTTTTCTTTATTTATTTGAGAGAGAGAAATAGGCAGGGGGAGAGAGAGAGAGAATGGGTGTGCCAGGGCCTCCAGCCACTGCAAATGATCTCCAGATGTGTGTGCCCCCTTGTGCATCTGGCTTACATGGGTTCTGGGGAATCGAACCTGGATCCTTTGGCTCCACAGGCCAACGCCTTAACCACTAAGCCATTTCTCCAGCCCATTGCTTTTATTTTTGAATACCAATGTGTTCAAAACTTGGCACTTGTAAACGTTTCTAAAAATATTTTTAATATAGTTTATTTATTTATTTGAGAGGAGAGAAAGAGGCAGAAAGAGAATGGGCACACCAGGGCCTCCACTGCAAATGAACTCCAGACGCATGCACCACCTTATGCATCTGGCTTATATGGGTACTGAGGAATCGAACCTGGGTCAGGCTTCACAGGCAAGTACCTTAACCACTAAGCCATCTCTCAAGCCCAGTGGTTTTTTTGTTAATGTGTTTATGTTCGTGTGTGCAGGTGCACATATATTCATACATTTGGAGGCCAGTGGACAACCTCAAAGTGTCATTCTTCAGAAATGCTCTTCACCTGTTTCAAAACAGGATCTCTCATTGGCCTGGAGCTCACCAATTAGGGTAGAATTTATTTATTTATTTTATTTTTGGTTTTTTGAGGTAGGATCTCACTCCAGCTCAGACTGACCTGAAACCCCCTATGTAGTCTCAGGGTGGCCTCGAACTCGGCAATCCTCCTACCTTTGCCTCCCGAGTGCTGGGATTAAAGGCGTGAGCCACCACTCCCGGCTTGTTTCTTTTTTTTCTTTCTTTCTTTCTTTCTTTCTTTTTTTATTTGCAAGCAGAGAGAAGATAAGAGAGGCAGACAGAGAGAATGGGCATGCTAGGGCCTCCCACTACTGCAAACGAACTTCAGATGCATGTACCCCTTGTGCGTCTGACTTATGTGGATCCTGGAGAATCGAACTGGGACCCTTTGGCTTCACAGGTAAATGTCTTAACCGCTAAACCATTTCTACAGCCCTTTTTTTAAATTTTATTTTTATGTATTTATTAGAGAGAGAGAGAAAGCAAAAGAGACTGGGCACACCAGGGCCTTCAGCCACTGCAAACGAACTCCAGACGCATGCACTACCATGTGCATCTGGTTTATGTGGGACCTGGAGAATCGAACCGGGGTCCTTAGGCTTTGCAGGCAAGCACCTTAACTGCTAAGCCATCTCTCCAGCCAAGTATCTTCCTGTTTATCTCCCCAGCATTGGGATTACAGATGTACACCACCACACCTGGCTTTTTTTAATGTGGGTTTTGAGGATCAAACTTAGGTGTTCATATTTGCAAGGTAAAGCACTTTACTGATTGAGCCATCTCCCCTGTTCACTTGTAAAGGTTTCAATCCAGCACCAAGGGCTCTGTGTTGTGCCTAAATAAGAAGAGAAGCAATCTGGCAGAGTTAGCTCTCCGTGGTCCCCAAAATGTAGGTGGAGAGAGAGCTATTTGCTGTAGAAGAAAAGCAGAGAGAACTGGGAAGACGGTTCAGTCAGTAAAATTCTTCCATTGAAAACATGAGTACCTGAGTTCAATCCCCAGAAGCCATGTAAAAAAAGCCAGGCATGGTGGCGCACACCTGTAATTCCAGTGCTGAGGAAGAGGAATCAGATCCTTGGGGTTCATTGGCCAGCCAGTCTAGACCACTTAGCAAGCTCCAGGCTAATGAGAGACTATCTCAAGATGAGCAGCATACCTGAGGGTGACATCTGAGGGTGTCCTCTGGTCTGTACACACAAATACATGTATATCCGCACACAAACGTGAACATGTGCACCACACATGCAGATACACACATTTTTTAAAAGCATAGAATGTGGGGCCAAGATGTTCCAGTTCAAGCCTCAGAGGCATCACTTGCTAAGGGGTCTCTCTTACCCTCTCTGTACCCTATTTGTTCCTCTAACTAAGATGGGCACAATATTACCCAGTGCTATTTGCATGATATGATCCGCTTACTTTGTAGAGTACAGCAGTGGCACATGGGGTTGCAAATTTCAAGACACATTGAAGGCAGTTACTCCACAGCATTAGTCCTCATGAGAGCAAATGGTGGAAGGAAAGCCAAGCGTGACCTCTAGAAGTTTTATGATGCCATCCTCTCTACCTCTTGGCCTCAAGTCCAACCCAAAAATATCCAGGGAAGAAGACCCCAGACCCCTGCACTTTAGTTCTGGGCTCATGATGGGCTTGGTGATGATGGCCTTTAAATTGCTAAAATAGGGCTGGAGGGATGCCTTAGCCGTTAAGGCGTTTGCCTGCAAAGCCAAAGGATCTAGGTTCAATTCCCCAGGACCCATGTTAGCCAGATGCACAAGGAGGTGCATGCATCTGGAGTTCATTTGCAGTGGCTGGAGGCCCTGGCATGCTCATTTCTCCCTCTCTCTCTCTCTCTCCCTCTTTCTCTCTGTCAAATAAATAAAAATAAAATATTTAATAAAATAAATTGCTAAAATAGACCTCTTGGTTACATGAGCATCAATTTACATTTAATTCAAGACAACTTTTTAAACTTTTTTTTTTGTTTCACTCTGGCCCATGCTGACCTGGAATTAACTATATAGTCTCAGGGTGGCCTTGAACTCATGGCAATCCTCCTACCTCTGCCTCCCAAGTGCTGGGATTAAAGACATGCGTCACCACGCCCAGCTTCAATTTTTAAAATTTCTTATTGACAGCTTCCATAATTATAGACAATAAACCATGATAATTTCCTCCCCATCCCCAATATCCCCCCTCACAAATCTACCATCCCCTCTCAATTAGTCTCTTTTATTTTGATGTCATCCTCTTTTCCTGTTATGATGGTCTCATGTAGGTAGTGCCAGGCCCCATGAGTTCATGAATATCCAGGCTATTTTGTGTCTGGAAGAGTGCATTGTAAGCAGTCCTACCCTCCTTTGGCTCTTACATTTTTTCTACCACCTCTTCCACAATGGACCCTGAGCCTTGGAAGGTGCGACAGAGATGTTTCAGTGCTGAACACTCCACTGTCACTTCTTGTCAGCACTATGGTGACTTTTGAATCATCCCAGTGGTCACCGCCAACTGAAAAGAGAAGATTCTTTAACCAAAAGTGAGGGTAGCATTAAAATGTGGGTATAGACATTAAGAAAAGTGCTTATCAGGAAGTTTGGTGAGCATAATATGTGCATTTAGCCAGGCACCACCAGCAGGTGTTACTCCCCTAAGTTCTCATGACCTCCTCTGCCATAGGCTCCTTTTTTTTTTTTTTTTTTCCAAGGGTGTCACTCTAGCTCAGGCTGACCTGGAATTCACTATGTAGTCTCAGGGTGGCCCCGAGCTCATGGAGATCCTCCTACCTCTGCCACCCAAGTGCTGGGATTAAAGACATGTGCCATCATGTCCCTCCCCCCCTCTCTCTCTCTCTCTTTCTTATGGGAGAGAGGGAGAGAGAGAGAATAGGCATGCCAGGGTCTCTAGCCACTGCAAACAAACTCCAGACACATGCACCACCTTGTGCATCTGGCTTATATGGGTTCTGGGAAATTGAACCTCAGCCCTTAGGCTTTGCAGACAAGCACCTTAACCACTAAGCCATCTCTCTAGTCCATGGCTGGCCAGCTTTAAGGCTTGCATGTGCGCTGCTGTTTACCACCATTGATGACTTTCTCCCATAGGGCTGCATGCAGCATAGCTTTTTCAAATTTTCTATCAAGACAAATTTGTAAAAGCACTCCCACTGGTTTACAAACAACAAAACCACAAGGGGGCTAGAACCTCTTTAAGGAGCCCCTACTACACAGAGGTGCTCAGTCCCTGTTGTGGTCATGAGGACTCATTCCCACAATCACCTTCTCTCTCTCTCTCTGGCTGTGGCAGAGTGAAGCTCAGTGTAGCAGGCCTGTCATTGGACACATGGGTGTCCCAGGCTGTGAATTGAAAAGTGGCTCTCCCTGGATGGCCCCCAAGTACTGCATATATTTTTTAGTGCCTCTCAGCAGCCACACAGATGAATTTATCTTTTCCGCATGCACCATTTGGCTGTTTCTGTTATGGGGAACCACAGGCTCAATGAGTTCCACTATTCTACCATGCATGCTGAACAACTGCAGTTCTGTTCTCCCAGCCAACCCTGGGGCCTGGAGTCCTGCCTTGGGAATTCCAGAATGCTAGACTATTAGGGTTGGACAAGACCTCAGTCCTTGCCTAATACTGTTCCCACCACTACAGATGGGGAAACGGAGGCCTGTAAATCCTTTAAGGAGTATGGACTAACAGACTTTCCTGTGTTCCTTAGGTAGGCACTAGTGGACTCCCCAAGCCCTGGCCTGCTGGTCTTAGCCATTGAGAGGTCAGGTCTCTCTCTCCCAGGTCTACTCACTCTGTTGCTGGAATAATAGGAAAATTCTAATACTGGGCTAAAATGGGGGTCCAACCTCACCTGTTTGCACAGTAGTTAAGGAGAGATAGGACTGCACTACACAGAAAAATTTAAAGCCAATTTTCCCTCAAAGGGAAGGACACAAACTATTCTAGATTTTTTTTTTTTTTTTTTTTTTTTTTTTGCCTCTATCTACCAGATTGGAGAGGAAGCCCACACCCTGGAGCTCACACAGAGGCCTGGATTCAAACTGTGCTCTATTGTGTAAGAGCTGCATGGTATGGGAGAATATCTTCCTGACTGTTGAAGCCCCATCCCCTCATCTGCAAAACCAGGAATACTGGGTTCACCTCCAAATGCTAGTCTGAAAACTACAAGCAGTGTTTGGAGCAGTGTCTGGCACATGGTGAGTTTTTTTTTTTTTTTTTTTTTTTTTGAGGTAGGGTCTCTAGCTCAGGCTGACCTGGAATTCACTATGTAGTCTCAAGGTGGCCTCGAACTCCTAATTCTGCCTCCCAAGTGCTAGGATTAAAGGCGTGCACCACCATGCCCAGCTCAGTGCTAACCATTTTTATTAATTTCACTGCTATTGGTGTCCTAAGCACACAACATGAATCAGTTTTCCACTTCTTTGCTGAGGATACTTGGGGATATATTTGTTGTATATTTGTGTAGTGCCATGGGAAAATCCAATGCATGTGTACAATACGGAATGATCTGATTTGGATAACTGGTATTGCCATCTCCTCAGATATTTGGGTGTTGTATATGGTTGTTTTAAAATGTTTCGTAAATCGTTGAAGGCTGGTTACTACACTATGCTCTACAGAATACAAGATGGAATGCCATATTTCTTTTTCTTTTGTAAAAAATTTTATTTATTTATTTGAGAGAGATAGAGAATGGGTGTGCCAGGGCATCCAGCCACTGCAAGTGAACTCCAGATGCATGTGCCACCTTGTGCATCTGGCTTACGTGGGTCATGGGGAATCGAACCTAGGTCCTTTGGCTTTGTAGGCAAGTGCCTTAACTGCTAAGCCATTTCTCTAGTCCAAGGAATGCCATTTTTCTTTGGTACCTAATCTTTCCACTACCCTCACTCCTCCTCCCTCCACTATTCTAGTCTCTTCTATGATATTAACCACTTTAGATTTCATAAATGCATGAGAATGTGTAGTATTTGTCTTGCTATGCCTGGCTTATTTAAATTAATATATCCTCTAGTTTCATTGTCACAAATGACAGGATTTTATTCTTTTTATGGTGAAACAGCATTTCATTGCTTGTGTATATAACCACATTTTCTTTATTCCACCATCTATCTATAGACACCCTGGCTTATCCAAGCCTCCTGCAGTCCAAGCAGCCCCGTTGCTGCAGCCTCTCTCCATGTTTTTGCCTTAGGCCCCTGGCTAATGGGCATCCTTTCAGTTCTGGGGCTACACCATCCCATCTTGCCATGGCATCTGCAGCTCCATAGCCCTCTCCCAGCTGCAGCAGACAGCTGTGCTGCCAGAATCTACACCCCCAAGGCAGCTTCCTTTATAGCCCTTGACATTTTAATTTCTTCCTTTCATAGTTGTTTTTAATTTTTTTTTTCTATTTCAGTTATTTATTTGAGAGAGAAAGGCAGAGAGAATGGGCATGCCAGGGCTTCTAGCCACTGCAAACGAACTCCAGACACATGTGCCCCCTTGTGCATCTGGCTTCCGTGGGTCCTGGGGAATCGAACCAAGGTCCTTAGGCTTCACAGGCAAATGGCTTAGCCACTAAGCCATTTCCTCAGTCCCTTTCATAGTTGTTTTAAGGCATCCTGGGTCCCAGCTCTATTCTCCCCTTAGATTTGTGTTACTCAAACACCAGTCCCAAGCCCTTGGGCAAATAACATACTACTCTCTGCTGATCACATGTTCTCCAAGGGAAATAGCCTTTTCTCCTAGACAGGAGTTTCAGGAAGCATTTTCAAAGGTGCCTATCCCACCAATCACTGGTTCTATGTGAGCTGATCCTAAGTTCTGGACATGAAAACCTATGGGAGAGTTCTGGAAGCAAGGGCTTCACATAGAGTTCATGTGTGTCCTACTCCAGATGGTGGTTCTGTGGGCTTTTCTTTGGTCTTCTTGGTATAGCAGACAAAGCCCAGCCAGTGGTTTTACAGGCAGAGGTGGTGTTGGTTCCTAAGATTCTGATGACTGCTAGGTCAGCACAGCCCATTGCTGTGCCTAGAGAAAGGTTTCCAAATGGGTCAGTCCCTCTCACCTTGTTGGCACCAGTCAACTTAGCCCATTTACACAACTCTGCCATGGATCTGCTCAACAGCTCAGGGAGTAGGCAGGGAGATTAATTATTTATGGTCTACAGAAAGATAAGAAAAACCAGTCAAGAAAACTTAAATAGCTTGTTCAAGACCACCCAGGTAACAGCGGGAGACTACGTTTGAATGGAGGCCTCCTGGGCCTGATGCCAGTGCTGATCCTTCCTTGCAGCCTTGCCTGGCTCCTGGGCAGGAGCACCTGGTCAGACCCAGGTGAACCCGCATCTCATCTCGTGCCTAGCTCAGAACCTGGCTTGGTGGGTGCTTGGGGGCCTTTGTCTTTTCTGTCACAGCCTGAACCAGAGTGGAAACTGGGTGGAGCAGACTTCTCCCTATCTTCTCCCCCAGTGCTGGGAACACAGGGGAGTTCGTGGGACGTAGGGCCAGATCTTTAGCTATAGCTATAAATGTGGCCACAATCTCTTGCTGATCCTTTGTGCTAGGTATCTTTCAAGGTGTGCACCTCCCCACTTTCTCTTTGTTGACTTCAAGATCCAATCTACACTCCTCACATCCCTCCTCTCTGTGAAACTTCATTTTCCTCTGCTTTCAGGCATAGAAAATATAAATATTTTCTATACCCAGTGTATCTGAGCTTTCTCCTTTGATTGGCACACTCTCTCACTCTCCCTCTTTCTCTCTCTCTCTCTCTCTCTGTCTCTGGGGATGTGTGTGTGTGTGTGTGTGTGTGTGTGTGTTTGTGCGCGCGCGCGCCTTTCTCTCCCCCTTTCTGCCCAGTCTTCCTTCAAAACTTCTGGATCCAGTTGGCCTGTGAGAGGTCCCCAGCCCTGGATATTGGGGCTATGAGCTGCACTCTCAGACACACATCCTCTCCCAGCCCTCTGTGGACCCTGCCCCACCTCACCTTAGCCGCCCCTCCTTGATGGTGGTGGGGCTGAGGCAGGCACAGGGCTGCCTTTAGAGCCATTTCCCCTGATACAAAAGCTTCTTTCTACCCCTCAGAGATGAGGTTTCCAGGCAGGTTATTTTTATAGCAGGGCTCAGGCAGGATCCTTCAGAGAAAATAAACAAAGTCACACACACCAGTCCTTCACACCCCTCAGCCCCTTCCCTGGAGTGGGGCCCAGCCTGGCTGAGCTGACATGGGGACGCCCACTGCCCCAGAATGGCTGCCTGGGCTGCTGCTCAGGGGACGGGGAGGAGGGAGTCTAGGTTGAGGGCAGGATGCTGGGGCAGGCAGTTGGGCAGACAGAGTCCTCTGCTGCCACACTCTTGGGTAGGGCTAGCCTTTTAAGGGCTGTCAACATCTGAGCCGGGGTCTCTAGCTCTGCATCTATAGAGAGAAGTCAGCTGGTGCGGATTTAGCCCACGCTTTCTAAATGCTGATCAGTGTCCAGGCTTGATGTTCAAGTACATGTCCAAGGTCCTCCCATTCACTGAGTCCAGTAGAAGTTAGCTCACACTAGATGCCATTTGGTAACTACTGCCGTCTGCCAGGCACTGTGTTTGGTACTGGCCAGATAAGAATAAACAAGACAAAGGTGCTGTGCTCCAAGAAGCTTCTGGTTGGGAGAGGGTTGCAATAGCTTGAGGCCTGGTGTTTTGGTTGTTGTTACTGTTGTTGTTTTTCCAGGTAGGGTCTTACTTGAGCCCAGACTGTCCTGGAACTCACTCTGTAGTTCCGGGTTGGCCTTGAAATCACAGCTGGGATTAAAGGCCAGCGCCCCACCACACCCTGCTGAGGTTTGTATTTTAATACTCCTTTTGCAGCTAACAAAACTGAGCATTAGGGATCAGGAACTATTCAGGTATCTCTTCCCACAGATTTCCTCCTGCAGGGAGGAATTTCAGCTAAGAAGGTATGGAGGGCAGGAAGCCTGAGAAGGGATGGAGGGGATAAGGCATAGGCGTAGCTTCCTGGGGTCTTGGGCCATTCCAGACCCAAGATGAGGCACTACAGTCCCTGATCCTTGAGGATGCACAGTCAGAACACCAAACAGAGCCCCAGAAAGGAAGGCCTTTCATAACCTGGTTCACTGTGGTTTTCTCAAAGCTCTGTTATGAGGAAGCCTCAGAGTCAAAAAAAAAAAAAAAAAAAAAAAAAGCTTAATAAATCATGTGCATTCCCGGTTGGGCATGACAAAAATACATGGTCCTGCAGGTCCCTGCCCAGCAAAGGCAAACAGATCACTGGAGCAACACTGAGAATCCACACAGACTAACTACTGTCCTCATCCTCCCTCTGAAAAGCCTGTCCCCAATGTGGGTCACCCCCCCCCCATCACCATCCTCAGCAACACAGAATTCCAGATACCAGACATTCACATTAATTACTCTGCAAGAGGAGCGAGTTCCAGCGTGGCCTCAACCCCAACACACATTCAGACTTTTGATGACTAATTGTGGAATGAAGGAATGTGTCCCTGGTTGAAAAGCTCCAACATCATTGGTAGGTAGAGATCAAGAGAATAGTTTGAGAGTCAGGGAAGCCCCAAAATAACACATTCTCTTATCTATGCTTCCTTATCTTTGAAACAGAGCTAATAATACTTATGTCATTGAGGTACTAAGAGTTTGTAGATAGGTAGGGTTGAACTCATTGTCTGACCTGAAGCTTAGCACATCTGACTGGCCTCCTCCCCAGCCAGGATTCTGGCTAAACCCTGACTCTATCCAGGCTTGCAGAGTGCCTGTACTGAGACTCTGGAATTCGGTCTCCTGGGCCCAACCCCCATCTGAGGGGCTTACATAACCGAGGCAAGGTTAGATCTCATCTCCGTGATACCCAGAATCAGGCAAGACACTTGGTAACCCTTCACTACCCAGGACTTTCCTTTCCTTCCCAGCTTGAGTAGGAGAACCCCACCCACCCCTCCCCCCATTCTGTAGTTACCTTCTACCCCTCTCCCAGATCTCAATTTATTGTTTTTGTGCTCTGGGGGCTGACCTTAGTTATGGCTTAATGGCCTTTTCCTCCTGCAGCCCCTCTTAACTGACACCTGGAATGCCTCGCTGAGTTGCCTCTTTTTTTTTTTTTTTCTGTCACCGCTAATGAGGTTTCTAACAAAGCCATGTGTCACTGGAAGTCTGCGCACAAGGGGACTGCTGGACTGCAGCCTGGGGGACCAGGCCTCTGCGGGGAGGAAGGGGATGTGGCTAGGGGGCAGGGAGAGAACACAGCCTTTCTTTCACAGAAGGCCATGCTGGGGAGGGAGTGCATGCTGCCAGGGACTGCTTTCCCTCTGGCATGCTCCAGGGTGGCCACACGCTGGCAGCTGGAGAATTCTTCCCAATCTCCATACTTTGTAGCCACCTGAGCAAGAACTGAAGGACCAAGGGCCTGAAGAATCAAGAAGCAGGGCCTAAAACTTAGAGGGTACTCCTCACCCAGTGCCTGGTACAAGGAGATGTTGGTATGTTCTGGTCGCCCGTCTAGTCTGTCTACTCAGGTGGCTTCAGAACAGACACCCTGACTATCCTGACACCCAATTTCTGTCCCCCCACCTCTGCACTGAGGAAGGTTCTTGTGGTATCTCTACTAGCCATGTCTGCTTCTGGGAAAACACTGGCTATCAGAGCAAGCCTGATGAAGATACAGCTTGAGAAAGAATCCTGGATGCCAAATATAGCTGGACTGAGAAGAGAAGGCCACGGGCTGGCCAGGAACAGACTCCTCAAATTTCCACAGGTCCGTGAAGCCTCAGAAGACATGGAGCCTCTGATTAAGAGAAGGTATGTATGTAGGGAATTCCCCGCAGGACAGCACAGTCAACACAATCAAATACCTGGTCCCTGGAAAACAAGTAGCTGAATTCCAAGTTTGACAAAAGCACAGACTCACAATTCACATACTGTTTCTGTGGATCAGGTTCTATGCCAGGAGCACCCTGCCCATTGGCTTCTCCCAGCACACCTGGGCGGAGGTAGATGTCACTGTCACCACCCAGTCATTGCAGATAAGACAACTGAAGAGCAGAGCAGACAAGGGGTTCACATGCAGTAGTGCTGGGGTCACACTCAAAGCTGACTTGGGTCCTGTGCTATAATGTACTTGCTACCTCACCTGCGGGGGCTGGGGGATGGCAGTGGGAGGCCGCTTAGCAATTCATAGCCACAGAGCAGAATGGGCAGCCGTGAGACCAAAAGGAAGTGCCCACAACCCCAGACAAGGAGGGCCTGGGCCTGGAGAAGAGACTGACCTGGGGCAGAGATGGGACTGCTGTGCTGAGCAGGTTCTTGAGTGCCAATCCAGGAGCTGCCTTCTCTCCTGTGGACAGTGAGTGCAGTGTTTTAGGGGAACAACTCTGGCTAGCAGGGACAGGCAAAGGGCAGGAGAAGCCTGGCCCAGTGAGCCAGGACTAGTCAGTGGGGCTCTGTGGCCCTGGAGCAGCCATGTCCAGGGCAGGCCCTCCCTGTCCCCAACTAATAGCATGGTAATCAGACTGCCATGTCCAGGCAGCACTATGTGAGAGCTGAGATCTCATGTGGAATCAGAGGACACCCCAGGCTGCTGTTGACTTTGTACCTTCCTTCAGTCAACTTTTTCATTCTCTCCTGCTTTACCATAACTATTTCAACAAGAGCTCTCATTCAGAACCCACCTAAAACCACCCAGGAATCTGCTCTTAGGAAATGTTGCCTGTGACCTACCCTTTGCTCTTCAGCTGAAGTAACCTCACTGGAAGATGGCACTTTTTGTTGGGGGGTGGGGTTCGAGGTAGGGTCTCACCGACCTGGAATTCACTATGTAGTCTCAGGGTGGCCTCGAACTCATGGTGATCCTCCTACCTCTGCCTCCCTAGTGCTGGGTTTAAAGGCGTATGCCACCACACCCGGCTCTGAAGATGGCACATTTGGAAAAGGCAAGTCAGAAAACCACTCAGTGCCAAGGGGAGGGAAGAAAGCCAGGCATGGTGGGTGGGGGGAGCTCTGTAAATAAGACCCTGTGGGGGATTCTGGTGGGTGTGAGTCTGGGGCTTGGGGAAGCGAATGAGGCCTTGTTGAGGGGGCCAGCCCAGCTCTGCAGTGTGCATAGATCCTGCTGCAAATGGTTTCTTAATAAAAGTCCGAGTTGTCTGGACTAGGAGCTGGTTACCCAGAGTCTGGGTGAAGTGCTACTGTCTTCTGGTCAGGATTCTACCCCTCCTCCTATTGCGCCCCCTCTCTCCTGGTGTCCTCTTTCCTAGATCAGTTTCTAATAGCCAGTGCTGGCACCCTAAGTTCTTGATCCCCATAAGCACTTCAAAAGGTAGGAATGAAAGCAAATGATAAAAGAAAAAATTAAAACCCAGCTGGGGAGGTGTGGTGGCTCACACCTGTAATCCCAGCACTCAGAAGGCTGAGGCAGGACAGTCACCATGGGTTTGAAGCCAGCCTGTACTAGAGTAAGTTCCAGAACAGCCTTGGCTACTACAGAGTGAGGTTGTATCTCTTAAGCAAAGAAGCAAACCAAACAAAAAACAAAAAAGGTTGGTATATGGGTGCAATGGTGGCATGTTGGTTATGGGGAAAGACAACTGCTCTCTAATTGGACTGGAGGCCTGCTCCATGGGAGAGAATACATGCCTGGTACTGAAAACCTAGTCAAAAGCCTATGGTGGGGGAGGTCATGAGCCCTAGAGGTTGTCTGGCTAAATGCCTATATTATGCTCACCCGACTGCCCTGTAAGCACCTTTCTTAATGTTCATACCCATATATTAATGCTACTCGTTTTTGGTTAGAGAAGCTTCTCCTTTTAGATGGCGGTGAACAGTGGGATGACTTACAAAGTACCATAGTGCTAAGAAGAACTGACAGTGAAGAAGTTCAACACTGAAACATCTCTATCATACTTTCCAAGGCTCTGGGTCCATTGCGGAAGAGGTGGTGGAAAGAATGTAAAAGCCAAAGGAAGGGTAGGACTGCTTACAATGCACTCTTCCAGATACAAAATGGCCTGGATATCCATGATCTCGCAGTGCCTAGTACTACCCACACAAGACCCTCATAATAGGAGGAAAAGATGATGACATCAAAATAAAAGAGACTAGCTGGGCGTGGTGGCACTAGCCTTTAATTCCAGCACTTGGGAGGCAGAGGTAGGAGGATCACCATGAGTTTGGGGCCACCCTGAGACTACATAGTGAATTCCAGGTCAGCCTGAGCTAGAGTGATACTGTAGTTCGATTCCCCAGGACCCACGTAAGCCAGATGCACAAGGTGGCACATGCATCTGGAGTTCGTTTGAAGTGGCTGGAGGCGCTGGTGCACTCATTCTCTCTCTCTCTCTTCTCTCTCTCTCTCTCTCTGCCTCCTTCTCTCTCTGTCTGTTGCTAATAAATAAACAAAATTTAAAAAAATTTAAAAAAGACTAATTGAGAGGGGGAGGGCTTATGATTGAGGGTGGATTTGTGAAGGGGAAAGTAGGGGAAGGGGAGGGAATCGTCTTGCTTTATTTTATTGCTTTTATTTATGGAAGTTTTCAATAAAAATGTTTTTTAAAAAGGTTGGTATACTTAGCTGAAAAAAAAAAATCCAAAATCCCAAATGTTCCACATCTGAAGTTTTTTTCTTTTTTTTGCCTCTATCAGAGACAAAGGGGAAACTTTCAAATTTAACCTCATGTGACAGATCTCAATCAAAATGCAGGTGCACTAAAAATACTTTCTAAAAGCTAGAGAGATGGCTTAGCAGTTAAGGTGCTTGCCTGCAAAGCCTAAGGACCCAGGTTCGATTCTCCAATACCTATGTAAGCCAGATGCACAAGGTGGCACATGCGTCTGGAGTTCATTTGAAGTGGCTAAAGGCCCTGGTGTGCCCATTCTCTCCCTTTCCCTACCTGCCTCTTTCTCTCTCTCTCTCTCAAATAAACAAATAAAACATTAAAACATACTTTCTAAAATTACCTTCTGGACCTGGTGATGTAGCTCAGTGGTAGAACCCTTGTCTAGCATGTGTAAAGCCCCAAGTTAAACTCCCAGAAGTGTAAACATTTTTTAAAGTTTTTCAGACTATACATATATGCTCTGAAAAAAATTTTACATTTGTATAAAATTATGTATAAAATATTTTAAACATATATGTGTATATTTAAATATATATGTATTTATATGAAACACAAATTTCATGTTTAGGTTTGGGTCCCGTTCTCAATATCTCATTATGCAAATATTACAAAATCTTAAAAAAAAACCTTGAGGGCTGGAGAGATGGCTTAGCGGTTAAGGCGCCTGCCTCCTATACCTAAGAACGCTGGTTCCAATCTCCAGCGGTTTCAATCTCCAGGCCCCACGTTTAGCCAGATGCAAAGTGACGCAAGGGCGCAATGCCGCACTTGCCCACAAGGGGGCGCACGCATCTGGATTTCGTTCACAGCAGCTGAGAGACTGCTGGTGCGCCCATCTCTATCTGTCTTCCTCTCCCTCTCTCTCTCTCTGTCTCTCTCTGTGTCTCTCAAAAAAAAAAAAAAAAAAAAAAAAAAGCACCTTGAAATCAGAAACACTCATGGTCCCAAGTATTTCAGAGAAGATACACTCAGCCTGTATTAGTACTATACCACGTTCACATGTCAGGAAACATGTAAGCATATCAGGTTGTATAACAATTAAGAAGAAGGGTCTAGTTAGCTCTTTAGGCCCAGATCTGGGTGATTGCAGAGCCCATGCCCCAAGCCTTGGTACCCTGGAAACTTCAGTGTCGCTCATCCTCACCCTCGCCAGCATGGAGCTTTTCCTTTCCTCCTCCACGTCTCCTCTCAGAGCCAACCTTAGCTAGTGGCTCTCCCTACAGAAAGACGTGGGGAAACCCTCTTTCCCATGTCACTGCACCAGAAGCAGCACCACACAAGTAGGACAGGTGCTCTGCAGTTCAGTTGACTTTCCTGTGAAGGGACCGATCAATGCTTTGCAACCATTGAAAGCCATTTAGATTCTTGGACTGGCTTCAGATAAACAGGATAGATGAACCTTGGTGGTTTCTGTAATTTTCCAAGAATTCGGCACATCAAAACCAAGTTCTAGTTGGAAGCTTGAACTTCTCTCAAGCACCTTCCAATGATGATAGCAGTTTTGTTTGGTTGACTTATCTCAAGGGCTGTATGAATGCATAATAGAGCTTTTTTTTTTTTTTTAATAAGAAGCATAGACACAGGGCTGGGAAGATGGCTGAATGCTTAAAGACCATTGCTTCCAAAGCTTGCCAGCCTGGTTTTAATCCCATAACATCCACATAAAGCAAAGTGATGCACACATCTGTAATCCCAATCACAATGGGAGAAGGAGCCAGGAGAATGCAAAGCTGGCAGGCCAGCTAGTCTGACCTTTGTTTGCAGTGCTATGAGACTGTCTCAGAGAAAGTGGAGCACAGATGCCTTGAAATTGTCCTCTGACCGCCACATTTATGCTGTGCCCCCCCTTTCTCTCCTCTCTTTCTCCTTCTCCTCTCCTTCTTCCTCTCCTCTCTCTCTCACACACACACATACACATTTTTTCTTTCTTTTTTCTTTTTTTTTTTGGTTTTTCAAGGTAGGGTTTCACTCTAGCCCAGGCTGACCTGGAATGTAGTCTCAGGCTGGCCTTGAACTCATGGCAATCCTCATTCCTCAGCCTCCTGAGTGTTGGGATTAAAGGTGTGTGCCACCACACCTGGCAAATATTTTTTAAAAAGAACATAGATGCTCAAAGTCCTTATTGGCTTTTTTTGTAGACAAGGTGTTTCAGGAAAGGAAGTACCTTAAAAAGAAAGTTTTTAGATGTCAAGTGACAGTAACACTGGGCTGGGATTAAAGGCGTGTGCTACCATGCCTGGCCTGGTATGTAGCTTATAATGAATCAACTGGCATATGCATTCATACCACCAAACAGCTACATAATGTATGTAGATCACAACAAATAACTGGTATATTTCATCCATATTGCTAGGATAGCCACACTGACTGGATCTGTGTATCTGTTGGGTTTGGAGCCTTTCGTTGGGCCAAGCTGGTCTGCAGATGTATGATTTGCAAACTCCCAATCCGGAAGCAATCAGTTGGCAGCTCGAACCTCTGTATAAAAGGTATCTGATTCTGTGCTCATAAAGATGCTACTGCATTTATGCATGCCATTCTGACACTGTCTTGTGACTCTCTCAGGTTGGGTTTGCCTGCAGATATAAACTCCGTGAGGGATAGTTCTTCCCAGGTAGAGATTTAGACAGAAAGGATTAGCAGACCTACGCCTTGCTCTCTGGGGTGTATGTCCCCGGTGTTTCTGGGCCTCACAGGTTGAAGCACCCAGTTAATACAAGAAAGATAAAAGATAGAGAAAACACTCATGAAGAATCTCACAGCTCATGAGCCCAAGCACAGGCTGTTTGTTCAGTGGAGGGAAAACTGGGTCTAGTCAGACCCAAGAATTGGTCCAGCTTCTCAGAGGCCGCCTATGAAGGCTGCTCAGAGTAAGGCAATGGTCCCGGCTCTCGAAGTCTTCACAAGGACAGAGAAGTGCTTGTTGCCGGCAGTTCCTTCAGGGCTGAAATTCCACTTCGGGTCTCAGCACCTACAGTCATTTTTCTTCCTTGTTTATGTTTCCTGTGGAAAGTCTGAAGAAAAATCTGTGGAGCATCTTTCGAGTTTGCATTTGGAAGGGAGAAAATATGTCGCTTCTCTGCTGGGCAAACACTGCAGACATTGGTGCTTTCACAACTCAAACACAAGCTGATTTTCAAAGCGCCCGGCTTGGCCGCCCAGGCTCCATGGAGCTTGTTGGAGGGACAAGAAGGACACAGCCACCTGAGCTAGGGAGGTTTGCTTTGGGATTAGAGCTTGGAATTTCTGAATTTTCTACTTCAAGCATATTCAAACTATATGGTCTTTGCCAAGCCAATGTGGCTCCATATTTCTGGGAGAAGGTGGGGGACACTGGGCCTCCTCTAACCTCATGCAGCCCTTGGTGAGAGATTTAGTGGGGAGGGAGTAGATGGACAAAATGACCTCAGGTACCCTCGGTCTACCATAAGTGATGTTGAAGATAGAAGCGAGGGCAAGAGTGAAGGAAGGAATTTGGGTTTGCACCAGCAAACTCTCCAGGCTTGGAGGAGATTGCAGGCAGACCATCGGGTAGTGGTCCTGGCGATCTAGAACCATGAGAATAGCAGATTCCCACACTGGGCTGGCCAGCCTTTCAATGCACTCTAGCAAGCTCTCTCCCTCCTTCGTTCTCCTTTCTTCGCTCTGTCCCTTTCATTCCTTTCAGAAGAGAATGGTATAATACACTCCCAAGCACTCACCATTCATTACCTTTAACTAATGTCCAATCCTACAACTGTACCCTCTCCACCCACTCCCTCCCTGCCCCCATGCCATGGCATAGTTTGCAGCAAATCTTAGTGATATCATTTTACCCATAGATACTCAGCTTTCATTGTCATATTGGGCTCAGATCACCAAGGAATCTCCTGCCTCACATATTAGAATAAATCTCTTCCTAGGTCTTCCCATAAACTTTGTCAAAAATCATTGCTGGGGTTATAGGGACTTGAGACCTAAAACCTCTGGTGTGCAGAAAGCCTCTAGCTCCAATGGGAAGCATTCTTGTTGATGGTCTAGATCCACTAGCTGTTCCTCTGAAGGGGATGGACATTTTTGTTTTAATGGCAATCAGTATTGACTGAGTGAATAGCCACCACCCTGCATCCTTGTGGACAAAGAAGAAAGGGCCAAGGTCCACTGCTGCCTTCAAGGCGCTCACAACCCAAGAAGCAAAGCTGTAGCTTGCCAGCACAGGAAGACCTTTAGCGAGGTCTTTCAGTGGCTGTTAAGGTGTTTGATTAGAGTCCTTCTAATAAAGACCACTTCAATTTACACATGACCTTGCCTGATTTAGGGAATAGATGTGAAGTTTCTTGAATTTTCGGATCGCTTTGTTTCTTTGACTGACTAACAACTATCTAAGAGGTCTTATGCCCACATGTTATTATGCCACACATTCAGAGCTCTCCACCTACTTGGAGAAACAGGGCTTTGTACTTGAAGCTGACAAGGAAGAAGGAGGTGGACATGTTAGAAGACCCAAGCTCTCGAGCCGGTCGTGGTGGTGCACGCCTTTAATCCCAGCACTCGGGAGGCAGAGGTAGTAGGATCGCCAAGAGTTCGAGGCCACCCTAAGACTACATAGTTAATTCCAGGTCAGCCTGGACTAGAGTGAGACCCTACCTCAAAAAAACCATAAAAAAAAAAAATAAAATAAAAAGAAGACCCAAGCTCTCATTTTGCCACTGACCAAAATTTAGGCAAGGCCCCACCCTTCCTGCCAGGGCCTGGCCTAGGGTGTAAACTCTACTTCCCCCTCCTCCTCTTCCTTCTGCTTTTTCCTTCTCTCCTTTTGAGACAGGCTCACTATGTAGGCTGAACTCAAACTCTTGAGCCTCTTGAGAACTGAGGTTACAGTCAATGCCTCTACCACACGTGGCATAATGAATTAGCAATGGTTTTTTTGTTATAACTTTTTTTTTTTTAATTTGAGAGAGAGAGAAAGAGGCAGAGAGAGGAAGAAAGAGAATGGTCACACCAGGGCATCCAGCCCCTGCAAACGAACTCCAGGTGCATGTGCCATCCTATGCATCTGGCTTATGTGGGTCCTGGAGAATTGAACTGAGGTCCTTTGGCTTTGCAGGCAAACACCTCAATCGCTAGGTCATCTCTCAAGCCCTGTTCTGACTTTTTATTTTTTACTGGGGATTGAACCTAGGGCCTCAAATATGCTAGACAAGAGCTCTATCACTGAGCTATATCCTGATTTTAGGTTTTGTTCAAGTCAACAGGATGAGAGAACTCAGCTCTTCAGGAAAACTCATCTCTTCAGAGTCCCAGAGAAAACCCTCAGAGTACAATGTAATGGGCTTAGTAATCAAGATCAAGAGCATTTTATTATAACATTTCAACGGTAATAATGTGTGTTAAAAACCATGATAAAAAACATGAAAAATTTAAATAAATACAGGACAATATTATTGAGTTTTCCTTTTGCCTTGGACTCCAATATGTCTGAACATAGCACTGCCCCTAGGCCTCCCCATTCCCTCCCAAGTCAAGAGGGTCAAGGCATTTGACTGCTAAGACTGCTAAGGAGTGGGCTGGGCTCTGATGTTTTATTGCTTGATAATGAAGTGCTATTGAAGATGAGAGCCCATTTAACAAAGCGCTAATTGTGCAGCTCAGACAATAGCAGAGGTGGGGGCAACAGAGCAACTTCATGGAGACAAGAAAAAGCACATGGGTTGAAGCTTCTGGAGGAGATGAAAGCACTGGCCAGCTTTCTCTTGCTGTTCTCATTGAGCCTAGGTCACAGAGCCTAAGGTGACAATGCACCTTGCCTCTCTCCTGAGCCTCCTTTGGAACTGGGCTCCTGCCTAGTAGAAACACCGAAAAGCTTCATTCACTGATAGTCTTTCTAAGGGTACCTCCAGGATGTTTGTAACCTGCATTCAGCAGGGAAGCAGAGGCACCTTGCACCAGTGTTCTGGGACTTGACCGGTAGTGGCACGTTTTTGTTTTTTGCCCCAAATGGACAAAACACTATGGCTTGCTCTCTTATAAAACTGAGGGCCCAGCTGTGTTGAACCAATCCTCTAAGACTGGCATGGAATGGGTGCTTGAGAAGAGCCATGACTACAACGATTAAGAAATTCTATGGGGGCTGGAGAGATGGCTTAGTGGTTAAGGCACATGCCTACAAAGCCTAAGGACCCCGGTTCAAATCTCCAAGTTCCACATAAGCCAGATGCACATGGTGGTGCATGTGTCTGGAGTTCGTTTGCAATGGCTAGAGGCCCTGGTGTACCCATTCTCTCTCTCGCTCTCTCTCTGTCTCTAATAAATAAAGAAATAAATAAATAAAAATAAAATAGTTTTTATAAAAAGAAATTCTATGGCATTGTGAGACAGATGTTCTTCCTCATGAGACTGCCCATTGATGCTCTTCTAGCAGCTCCACCCCTTTGGGATGGCCTTACTGCTAATGGTACCCAGTTTCCTCATTGCCCATTTCAGACACCCATTGCCCCAACCTTCACCAGCTTAGAGATGAACATTGATCTCAGCAAAAGTCATTCATCACTAGAAAGTCACCGGGGCTCTGAGGTTTTGTTCAAATCAACGGGATGAGAGAACCCAGCTCTTCAGGAAAACCCATCCCTTCTCCCTGGCTCCAGTGTCCCTTCCAAGGCTTGCTGCACAGGGGCAGTAGAAGGCAGTGGGGCTTGGAAAAAACAGCGGCCTCCACCCTGCTGTGGTAAGAATGGCTCCCTTCATAGAGATGGCTCTAGGACGCCAGGGCTCTGCAGGCCCCAGAGTGAGGAAGTGAATCAGCCCTTCCCAGCCTGCAGTCGCCCAGGCCTGTTCAGTACCCTTTGCTGGTGTGGTATTTGGACATGTTTTGTCAAAAACTAATGAACATCTCACTTAGACGCTGGAAACAAACATAAGCCCCAGCCAATTCTTACACTTGCTGAGGAATGAATAAGCCCCTTTGGCTGCCCAGCCAGCCAGGCCCAACAAGTGAACTCAGACTGGGAAGTGAGCTGCTGGCCCTCACATGGACTTATCCATCAGAGTATGACCCTAGCTGGCTGCATAGCCTGAGAGCAGCAGTTCTCAGTCTCAGGCATGCAATGGAATCACCTGGGGCCCTTCAAAAATGCTAATGCCTGGGTTCCTCTCCCAGAAATTCTGATTTATTTGGTCTGGGGTTCAGTCACAGAATTGGGATTTTTAAAAGGTCCTCCATTGATTCTAATATGTAGACAACAATGGAAGCCACTGCTCTAAACCATGCTCACAAGTTATGATGTGCAACGACCCCAGGATCTTGTTGCATGTAGATTCTGGTTCAGTGAACAGCCACAGGTAAGGTGATGCTGCCGACCTGCGAACCACACCGAGTGACAAGGTCATCTGCATATGCCATCCACTATGGTGGCTTGCAACCACAAATAGCTACTTAGTGCAAATTAAAAGTCATTAACATTGAGCAAACTTTCAAAATTCATTTCCTCAGTTGTCTCAGCCACATTTCTTTTTTTTTTTTTAGAAAAACGAAAACTGATTTTTTATTTTATAAACAGCCATTCTTTAAACATGAACATGCATACGTAATATTCTACGCACACATCACAGTTTTTAACGTTAGTTAATAAAGGTTTAAACACACAACATACATCCTTACAAAAAAGTCAAAATGCAAACTTAAAAGTCTTACTAATTAAAAAAAGTTTGTGTTGGGTGCCATTTGTACAACACAGCTAATTTAAACATTTTCATTTTGGCAGCCACATTTCTTTTTTTTATTTATTATTTTTTTTATTGACAACTTCTATACTTACATACAAAAAACACATGCTATTTCCCTCCCCTCCCCCTATAGCCACATTTCTTAAGGCCCCATGTGGCCATGGCCACCATACTGGACAGCATAAAGAGAGATTTATCTTCATCACAGAACGTTCATCGGGCTGCTCTGTTTTAGAGAGCAACGTCTTGTGTTAACTCCTTCTCAAGTTGCTGGCCTTTGGAATATGGATAGAAGCTTTCTTGGTGACAGGAACTAGACAGTGGTTCTTTAGTACTTGGTACCTGTGACTAGACCTTCAATAGGGGCTCAATTCATGCTAGTGCAGGCCAGAACACTTATGCTTTGTGTAAAGACCACTGTCATGTAGAACATTAGCTGATTACTCGATGTTTACTTGGGCATCAATTAGCATTCTCATGGAGTTATATCCAGGCAGCTCAGTGGGCATCAGCTTGGCAGAAGGCAATGATCAGATTGCCTCTTACACTTTGTAAGCCTGTGATTTGGACAACAGCAATAGTCAAGGATGCAAGTGGTCTCCTCTGCCAAAGCACCTGCCTTCTGTCCATCAGGAGTCACTGAAGCCCAGGAGGTGGGCTAAGATGTCCTGGTGCAGCAGATATGATTCTTCTAGGCCATTTGAAAGGAGACAAATCGGGACAAGAAGGAAGGCAGAGCAAGAGAGAGCATCAAGGAGGAAGCGTGTCAGGACAGTGTGTGTTGGGATCCCAGGAGCTGAGCCTGGTAGGGAGGTGCAGGACAGTGGACCCTGGCTGCCCAGACAGGTACCTCAGATGGGGCAGACAGAGTACCTTCCTGGGTTTGTTGCACCCACTCTTCTGCTCCCTCTCCATGTTGTTTTGGCAACTCTAGAAGCTTACCGCATGTTCTCTTGTGCTTTTCAGGGACTTCCTGGAGGGCAGGCCCACCCCACCCATGGGGCAGGATACACATGGTTTCCAGGAGACTGGCTTTCTCCCAGGTGCTACCTACCATGTTATGCCCAGAGACACCCAGTAGGCTCCTTGCTTTCCATGGTACATCCCATCAGGGAGCACTCATTTGTCGGGAATCCTGGAGGGCTCACAGTGGGAAGGAGGTAGTAACAGACCCACGCTCCTCCACTCTACCCTGTGGGAGCCAGGAGTGAAGCTTTCATCATGGCTCATTTTCCTCCTTGTCTACTGAAGAAACAGAACAGAGAAGTGACCTTTCTCCCACTGCCGGAGGAGCTGACCCTCTGAGAAATGCGACAGTCATACACCAAAGCAGGCTTTTGTCCATCCCTCTCTGTCTTGGTCCATTTTCTGTTGCCATAAGAAAATACTTGATAATGAAGCTCTTTTGGCTGGGAAGTCCAAGAGCATGGCACTAGCAAAGGCCTCCTGTGCTTCAGCTTATAGTGAAAAGGAGGAAGCTAAGCAGGGGAGGGTGGAAGAGAGCACATGAGAGGTAGCCTTTTTCTAGGAAAGAGTTTATGTTTATTTTTATTTTTAATTAGTTAATTAACTTATTAGAGACAGAGAAAGGGAGAGAGAGAGAATGGGCACGCCAGGGCCTCTAGCCACTTCAAACGAACTCCAAGTGCATGCACCACCATGTGCATCTGGTTTACGTGGGTCCTGGGGAATCAAGCCTTGAACCAGGGTACTTAAGCTTCACAGGCAAGCGCTTAACCACTAAGCCATCTCTCCATCTCTCCAGCCCTGTTATTAATTTTTAATGTGTTTTTAAATATTTTTATTTATTTATTTATTTGACAGAGAGAGAGGGAGAGATTTAGAGAGAGAGAGAGAGAGAGAGAGAGAGGGCACACTAGGGCCTCCAGCCACTGCAAACGAATTCTAGACGCATCTGGCTAACATGGGTCCTGGGGAATCGAACTGGGTCCTTTGGCTTTGCAGGCAAATGTATTAACCACTAAGCAATTCCTCCAGCCCTATTTTTAATTTTTAAAGTTATTTATTGATTAGAGTGAATGAGTGACTCTGAGAGAGAGAGAGGGAGAGATGGGACAGAGAGAATGGGCATGCCAAGGCCTCTAGCCACTGCAAACAAACTCCAGAAGCATGTGCCACCTTGTACATCTGGCCTACGTGGGTCCTGGGGAATTGAACCAGGGTCTTTTGATAAACTTCTCATTCAATTAAACTAGTGAATCAGCACTGGCTTCCTCAGTGTGGGAATGACAGCCTCCTGGCCCACGTTTTTACTTGTCTGTTGGGATCCAAACTCAGGTCCTCAGGCCTGTAAGACAAGCATCCCCTGATCCATCTCCCCAGCTTGTTTTCGGGGGAAGAGAGAGGAGGACGGGATCCATTCTGTGCTTTTACTGTGCTTCTGAATTTCTAAATTCGATGTATCCTTGGAAACTCACTTCCCCTAGGAAATCCTCTGATTACGGCTTCAGGAGTGCTCCTTCCTGTCCTCTCTCCTCTTTTGTCCCCTCTCCTTTCCTTCCATTTACCTGCATCAATGCTCACGTTCCTCCTTCCTATCCTTCCCCTCCCCCACCCTCCCTTTCTCCTTTCCTTCCTACCGCTGAAATAGAGTATATTTCTTGCAACATTTTTCACCACCCTTTTTCTCTTGTATCCCCTCAGATCTGGAGGTAGCATTGGAATCCTGTCTCTCTGCTTCATGCAGCAGTAGATGTCTAGCATAAATGCTCAACTGAGTTTGTACGGCACTGGGACAGGCCTGAGGCTGGGTGGGATTCTTAATGCTGTTTGCACTTGAGAATACATAGTAGCACATTTATGCTCCTATGGAATGGAATGTACACCATAAATCTGGAAAACCCTATTCTGGACAGTCCTGATCCTGTTACTGCAGCCCAGAAATGCCAAAGGAAAACATAAACACATCTTGAAAGACTGTCTGAACTGAGCCCAACCAACAGAGGCTGGTGTCAGGGGGGCCCACCCCTCCTCCAAGGCTGTCTGTGTGAAGGTGTCATTCACCACCTGCCATATTTGGGGTGAGCCTACCTCTTTGGAATGTGAATCCTTCCTTACTGTATCACTATTTTTAAATGGATTTAGGTAGAGGAAGAGAAAGAGATCTTTTCTTTATAGTCCACCTATTAATATCTTTCCCAATGAGGCTGTGTCTACATAAGTCTAAATTTGTTCAGGGACATAGCAGTAGTAGAGTGCTTGCATAGCATACTTCAAGCCCCCAAGTTCAACCCCTGCCTCCCCACGAGCCTAAATTTAATATTTCTCTAAAACAGAAAAAAATAGTGAAATGGTTATTTTGCACTCATAAAATTCACAAAATCACTGACTTACTTGAACTGCTTAACTATGTCAGTCTGACTTGAGGTAGCTACAGTGTCAGTTTGTTTAATTTCTAACTGTTTTGTCTCATGTCATGCATATTTTCTAAAGGTGTAAGTGAATGACGATGGCCATGTAGGACCTCGATTTTCAGCCAACTAGACCCCTCACCTACCACGTGGGGAAGACAGTTCCAGTTCAGTAGCTGTAGAGATGGTGGCATCTCCTCACGAACCTGACATTGATGTGATAGGAAACTTTTCACACTAAGGGAATGTTTATCTTCATTATGATTACTGGACCCCTTTCTAAGCTAGAATAAACATTCTTCTTTCTCCTGGAAGAGACTTTATTGAATCCCAAGTAACATTTACCAGACATTTAAGTTCATCACAATGAGCTATAGGAAGCTATAAACCGGGATACTCCCTGAAACCACCGAGGACCATAATGCCATTGGCCCTGTACCCTGTTGACCCTAGGCATCCCTGTTTTGTACTTACTGTGTCAACTTCACATTGCTTCTCTTGTCTTGTCTCAGTTACCAATCTTTTTTCCCCCCTCCCAGCACTAGGGATGGAAGCCAGGACTTCATGCATGCTAGGCAAGCTCTCTACCATGGAGCCACATCCCCAGCCCTCTTGGTGTATTCATTGTGTTATTGTACAACAGCTGTTTCATTTGTCTGCATTGAATTTGTGAGGTCAGACGACATTACCTTTCAATACAACATGCTGGACTGTAAACTGATAGACACAGAATAAGATGGATTCATCATGTACCACATCCGCCCTACCTACTCAAAGCTCTACTTTCCCATCTTTTCCGTCTCTTCACTATGTTCTAGGGAGGTGGCAGGATAGCTTATCTGCAAATCAGTGATTTGGGGTGGCACATCTAGGTTCAATTCTAGTTTGAATAATAAATTGGAAATTTCATAGGTGGGGAAAATATTAATACTGGTGTTTAGTTGCCTGTAGAACTTAAATAATTTCCATAGTTTATTTTGGTTTTGTAAACTTAAGTCGTATTTTGCTTTTATTATTATTTCCCATTTCTTTTCTTTCTTTCTTTTAATCAGAAGGGGTAGAGAGCTCAACTTTGTAGTCAGAGATGGATTATGCCTACTGGAAACTCTTATATTACAGGTCGAGGGTGCCAGCAAGAGTAGATTAACACAATGCAAGCATGGACCGCTTTGCTGCTCACTGAGCTAGAGCATCTTCAGGTGTACTACGGTTTTATTAATATACATTAATACTTTAGCACTTTTTTTTATTTTTTGAAGTTGGGTCTTGCTCTAGCCCAGGCTGACCTGGAATTCACTATGTAGTCTCAGGGTGGCCTCAGACTCATGGCTATCCTCCTACCTCTGCCTCCATTGTTGGGAATAAAGACGTGCCCCACCATGCCTGTCAACTTTAGCATGTTTTTCCCCAAACTCTTTTCCGTTGATTTTTTTTTGAGGTAGGGTCTCATTCTAGGCCAGGCTGACCTGGAATTCACTATGTAGTCTCAGTGTGGTTTCAAACTCACAGCAATCTTCCTACCTCTGCCTCCAGACTACAGGGATTAAAGGAGACCAGCTGTTTGAATGATTAGCTTTATAATTGCCTATGCATTGTTTATGTCAGGCAATAAATTCTATTTTGGATTTTACAAAATAGATTCTAATTTGCATCTAAATAAATTAGCCCACAAAGGCTTATCTAAATTTTCTCCTAATGTGCTAAAATTGTGCTAGGTATAGTTCTTGTCTTTCAAAGAGTCTCCATACTGCCTAGTGAAAAAAAGTTCAGTGAATATAAGGCAGAATGAAAATTACATTGGAAATTGGATGGGAAGGGTTGGGGAGATGGTTTAGCAGTTAAGGCACCTGTCTGTGAAGCCTAAGGACCCAGGTTCAGCTCCCCAGTACCCACGTAAGCTAGATGCACAAGGTAGCTCATGCATCTGGAGTTCCTTTGCAGTGGCTGGAGGCCTTGGTGTGCCCATCTTTTTTCTCTATTTCTCTTCTTACATATATATGTGTGTGTGTGTATATATATATATATATATATATATATATATATATATATATATATATATATATATATATATATATATATATATGTTTTTCAAGGTAGGGTCTCACTCTGGTCCAGGCTGACCTGGAATTCACTATGTAATCTCAGGGTGGCCTCAAACTCATGGTGATCCTCCTACCTCTGCCTCCTGAATGCTGGGATTAAAGGCGTGCACCACCATGCCTGGCATAAAATATTAAAAAAAAAAAAAAGAAAGAAATTGGAGGGGAAGATGGTCCAGCAGTTCAAGGCAATTGCTTGCAAAGATTGCTGGCTCAGGTTCGATTCCTCAGTACCCACATAAAGCCAGAACACAAAAAGTGGCACATGCATCTGGAGTTCATTTGCAGTGGCAAAAGGCCCTGATATGCCCATTCTGTCTCTTTTTCTTGGTCTCAAGTAAATAAATAAAAATATTTTTTTAAAAAAATTAGATAGCTATAGAGTACAACTGTGGAGATAAAGGCTATGGGTGCCAGAAGGATCTAGAAAAGCAGAAGGTGATTGCATTCTAAAGATATCAGGAATGGTGTCTCAGAGATCCAAGGGGTCTTGGCAGATGTGTGGGATTAAAGCATCCTATTTTCTCCAGAGAACCCAGGGAACACTTCGAGCTTGAAACCAAGTAATCTCCTAGCAGAAACTGAATGGGGTGGGGTGGGGGAGAGTCCAGAGCTGAAAACACATCTTTTAAAAAATTTATTTATTTAGTTGCAAGCTGGTGGGGGGGGAGGATGAATGCATAGGGCCTCCAGCTACTGCAAATGAACTCCAGATGCATGTGTCACTTTGTGCATCTGGCTTTATGTGGGTACTGGGGAATCAAACTCAGGTCATTAGGTTTTGCAGGCAAGTGCCTTAACCGCTGAGGCATCTGTTCAGCCCTGAGTACTCATCTTGAATAGGATGGGAAGAGATGAGGAAGGCACATGACAAGCAGAGGACACTGGGACCAGTAGTTGACTTGTTCACTACCTCTACCCATGCACAAAACATGGCAACATCTCTTTAAAATAACCAAAGTCCTTTCCCTTCTTAGCCAGCACATGTGCACACACATTGTTCTGCTTATTTGGAACTCATGTTCCCACCTGCAAAGCTTCAAAGTATGAAGTGGGGTGGAAGTGAGCCCAAATGTCCTCAGAAGAGCTGCTCCATGGGGGTCGTGTCTTTAAGCACTCTCGGCTTCTAGGAGGAAGACCACACTGAAATCCAACAGCAAGACAAGCACATTACTGCTTCAACCAGGCCTTAAATTCTGAGTTTAATTTTTATTATTGAAAATTCCATAATAATATACGATAAACCATGATAATTCCCTCCCCCTCACTTTCTCCTTCACAGCTCCACTGTCCATCATATCCCCTCCCCCTCTCATTCAGTCTCTTTCATTTTAATGTCATCATCTTTTCCTCCTATTATGATGGTCTTGTGTAGGCAGTGCCAGGCACTGTGAGGTCATGGATATCCAGGCCATTTTGTGTCTGGAAGAACGTATTGTTAGGAGCCCTACCCTTCCTTTGGCTCTTACATTCTTTCCACTACCTCTTCTGCAATGGACCCTGACCCTTGGAAGGTATGACAGAGATGTTTCGGTGAGCACTCCTGTCACTTCTCAGCACTATGGTGCCTTTTGAGTCATCCCAGTGGTCACTGCCAACTGAAAAGAGAAGCTTCTCTAACCAAAAGTGAGCGTAGCATTAATATATGGGTATGAACATTAAGAAAAGTACTTACCAGGCAGTTTGGTGGGCACAATATATGTATTTAGCCAGCAGGCGTTATACCCCTAGGACGCATGAATTCCCCCATCATAGGTTTTCAGTATCAGGCATGTATTTTCTCTTGTGGAGCAGGCCTCCAGTCCAATTAGAGAGCAGCTGATTTTCCCCATAACAGACATGCCACTATTGCACCCATGGGCTCGGCTCATATGGCCTGGCTGGCCCAACTTAGGGCTTACAGTGTCCACTGTTGTTTATCTCCACTTATGACTTCTCCCTTTCCCATGGAGCTGCATGCAGTGTGGCTTTTTCCAGCTTTCTTTCATCTGGTCTACAGGGAGAAGGTTTTCAGCTCAGCTCCAGCTTGATTTCTCAGTGACCTTGCAGCCTAAGCATGTGGAATCTTCAGCAATATGGTTTTACCATCTATTCCTGGTGGGAAACCAAGACCCTCAGCAATGAACTGTAATATTTTGGGGGCATCAGGCACCTCCCTGGCCAACAACTAACTCACTGGAAGGTATATCATCTCTGGCAATGAAAATTTTCTAGTAACAATCTATGGCTTCTGGATGTGCAATGTCCAAAACAGTAGGTTTCCATATGACTTATTTATACCCTCTTAGATTTTGATTAACTCCCCCACCCTTCCTTTACTCAATCTCTTCCCCTGACCTCACTTAGGCCATTCCATCCCCTAGTTATCTGTTCTTCTACTTACATATATACAATACCATCCCCTTAAGTCCTCATCTTTCCTCCCTCCCTTATAGCCCCTTTCTAGCTTACGAGCCTCTGGTACCCAGTTTTATTCCAACTTCTGAGTTTGATTTTGTCTAAAGGTATCTAGAGGATCACCTCACTCTTGGGAGAAAAGAGCTATTTGGGACTTTTATGAGAGGACTTTCACCAGGGACCAGGAAGAGCTAGGCTAACCCTGGCAGTTTGGGCTAAGGCAGGAGGGTGTTCATTAGGGAAGGTGAGGTGAGGCAGGAAGCCCGGGGCCAGGGGACCAACTAGGAAACTCTGGCACTTCTCCCCAAGGCTCACAGAACTGGGTCCAGCTGGAGCAGCCTCCTGGCTTCCTGGCCAGGGCCACAGAGTGACCAACTGTCCCTGGCCAGAGCTGCTGTATCCCGGATAGCAGAGCTCAGTCCCCTGGGGACCCAGGACCTCCGCCAGCAAGAGACTGAAACTAGACAGTTTCTCCCCCCTCAACCCCCACCAGGGTAGCATGTGCGGTCTCAGCTCCCTCAGGTCTCTGCACCCCTTCCCAGGCCTGCCCTGCCCACCCCCCAACACCTTCACACAGGTCTCCCTCTGTGCTGGAACACACCAGCGCCTTTCCTGGCTCAGGCCAATGTCTGCCTAGTCTGCAGAGGAGGTCCTTTCATCCCATAGTGGGATGGGGGTTGGAGAAGTGGGGCTGTCAGCTCTGAACCTCCAGGTGGGAGTCCTAGGACAGGTATTCCCTGTAAGGGGCTACAAGGTAGGTTGGGACAATGCCCCCTAGACCTGACTCAGCTAGCCTGGCTCCCAGATTTAGGACTCTGGACTTCACGGGCTTCTCCCTGGGACCCCTTCCGCCCCCTCCTACCCCTGGCTGTTGCTTGATATAGCTTCCCTCGTGCCCTCCTTGTCTTTTCCGTCTAGGTCTAGGGCTCCAGGCCTGCGCCTCTGCAAACATCCCCCTCCCCTCTAAACTCCACAGAGCTCCGAGGGCCGAGGGGAGGGGCGGAGGCTCCTCTTCTCGCCTGTGGTTGGAGGGGGTAGTGCCGCAACCCCAGGTGTGGGGGGGGGACCTGGGGCAGTTTGGGTGCCCCGCCCGATCAGGCCACTGGGCACACTAGGGGAGGGGGGCGGGAAGCCGGGCTGGCGAGGTGGGAGGGGGGGGTGGTCTGGCCCTGGCAGGTGCGGGCTCCGGCCGGGTCTGGGCGGGCTCCGGGGGCGGGGTCTCAGGTTACAGCCCAGCGGGGGGCTGGGGGCGGCCCGCGGTTTGGGCCCGTTCGCCAGCCCGGAGAGGGGCCGGGCGCATATAACGGGGCGCTGCGGCGGGCTGAAGTCGCAGAGCGCCGCTGGGCTGCCGGGGTCCCGCCTTCTCCTCCCGCTCCCCGGGTCTCCTGCATGAGGGCGCGGTAGAAGAAACCCGGACCCGCGCCGTGCTCCTGCCGCCTCGCCGAGCTTCGCCCCGGGCCAGGCTCTGCCAGGCCCCGCGGTGAGCCATGATCCGCCTCGGGGCTCCCCAGTCGCTGGTGCTGCTGACGCTGCTGGTCGCCGCGGTCCTGCGGTGTCAGGGCCAGGATATCCGTAAGTCGGCCCACCCCCGCCCCCGGCCCCTTCCCCGCCGCCGTGCGTCCCAGCCTGCTCCGCTCGGCGGTCCGGGGGAACGGGGCGGTGCGGCTCTCGCCGTCGTCCCGCGCTGAGACTGGGGCGCATGGTGTCCGCGGAGCCCGGTTCTGGAGAGAGGGGGTGCTCTGTCCCAGCCGTCTCGCTCCTAGCGCGATCCCCAGACCTTTGCAGGTCCCTACGTTAAAGTAAGAACGTGAGCTTGCAAAGTGTGGGATCCTTGGGGTTTGAATACACGCACGAACGCTCTCTTTTCTATTGGTTTTGCTAAGGAGGTGCACAACCGCCTGGCCAAAGCACTAAGAAGTCACGGTCCACTCAGCTTAGAAGTAGGAGAGCGAACGAGCAAGCGCAAAAGAAATATTGACTTCTCAGTCTGGTCCAGGGGGTTGGAGGTTGGAGGGTTCGAAGGGGGCTTTAGACAAAGGGCCAACTCGGACACTGATGGGTTGAAATCTGAGGCCACAAAGCGACCTTAGCGCCTCTCTGGAGTTCCCTCCCCCTCCAGGCTAGCTCCCTCTCTTCTGCTGGAGGCTGCAGGAACTTGACATCTGAAAGATAACATTCTCTTAAGACCTGCTTTCCAAATGGCCCCGAGAAGTGCCCCCCCTTTCCTCAGGAGGTTCTACAATGGGTTCCTTTTTAAAGTTTCTGCACCGGCCATGGGTTCTGGCGTGTGTGTGTGTGTGTGTGTGTGTGTGTGTGTGTGTGTGTGTGTTTTGCAGGAGAGGGGGGCATGGCTGTAACGATTTCAACCAATTATAGTTAGAGATGACTATAGCCCGATCCAAAGGCAGTTCGGACCGCACCTTTCCACCACCTCCCTGGGTAAGGTCCACTCACTGTCTGGGATTATATTCAGGACAAACGAAGCCTGGAAAGTGTATTAGGTAGAGAGAAATTTTTTTCCACGTGTTTGGGCACGTTTCCGAAGGCCGGGATTCCACCTCTGTCTTTGTATGTTACAGACTGTAAATCAGTCGCAGGTGAAACTTTTTTTTGGGGGGTAGGGTGGGGTCCAGACGAATTCTGCCTTCCACACCGTCACCCTCAGGCCTGCCACCGGGCTGTCTTCAGGGAGGCTGTGGAAGGCGGCGGGGCCCAGGCTAACTGTGTCGGGGCAGGGCTGGAGCCCGCCGAGCTTCCCAGGATCGGAGACCCTCGGAGCCGTGCCCTCGGGCTTTGGGGGAATACGACGTGTTTGTACGTGGTCTGAACTAGGACCTGACTATATTCCTATCCTAAATCTGCAAGCACACACCCAGCAAAAACTGTCTTCTTGACTGCGGTGGTCCTTAGCCAGCAATGGAATTAGTTGGGTGACTAAAATCATCTCCCAGTTCTGCATCTGATATTAGAGGCGCTCGCTTAAGTGGCAGAGAGCTCTCATAGCGACATCTTTCTTGGCAGGGAGTCAATTCCACAGTTTTTTTTTTTTTTTGGGGTTTCAAACTTCCAGTCGCTCCTCCTTCCAGGAGGAGTGTGACTCTGCCGGTCCCTGGCTCGTCGCGTCTAGTTAACACCCCTACACCCCAGCCTCGGGTGTGTGGACCCAAAGATGTGGCGTGAGGGACAGGCGAAGTCAGCGTGGACGTCAGGAATGTAAGAAACCTAGGGTTCGCCATGCCCCCCCCCTCCATCTTTTCAAGAGTTTGGGAAACTTCTTGGCTGCGGCATCTTTGACCCACATCTGCATTTCTCAGCCCTCTCCTCTGAAGTGCCCCTGCTTGGGGGAGAGACCTCAGTCCGCTCTCTGAGAGGCGTGTTTGCGTTGGGGGGTTGGCAGCGATGGCTTCCAGATGGGCTGAAACCCTGCCCATATTTATTTAAACTGGTTCCTCGCGGAGACCCGTGAATCGCGCTCTGTGTGCACTCGAGAAAAGCCCCATTCATGGCAGGCGAGGCCCAGTGGGTCCCCCGACTCCCCGACCTCCTCTCCACAATGCCCCCCCCCCCGCGCGCCCGCCCGCCGCCACCGCCCAGGCTCCAGCCCTGCGCCGAGCGGCGACGAAGCAAAACAGTTCCCCGAAAGAGGTAGCTTTTTAATTGGCCTGCCACAAAGAATCACTTATGCGGCGCTGCGGTAATGAGGGGAACCGGATCGGGCGCGCCAGGATGCTATCTGCAGCCCTTTTCGTGCCACGATTAGGGTGGCGCTGGCCTCCTCCGTCCGCACCTAGGGGATTTGGTTACTAGGCTGGCTCGTTTCTGGGCAGTCATTTAATCCCCACTGTGCATTCTCCCGGTGACTGTCGGCGAGCCACGTCCAGAGCCACGGACACGACTAGTCCTTCTGCCCGCAGCTCTCACACCCGGCCGGGGCTGCCTGCCCGGGGACCCGGTCCGCTTTCGCGATGCTCCCTCCGCCCTCCCGGCTCTGCCCGGTGCCTCGTAGGCCCTCTGGGGTGAGGGTGGGCTGTTCCCTAGTCAGGACCCGGCTCCATCACCGACGCCCGGTTCTTCTCCTGGGCCCCAGGGTATTTTAGCGGTGGGTGTGTCCCAGGAGCTTCTGGTCCCCCCCTCCCTGGGATCCCCTCGCTTTCCCTGTGATTACTTTGTCTAAGGGCTGGATGGATTTCTTCTAGTGGAAAAGAAAAAGACAAAGTTTATCTCTGGGTTTCACTCCCTTGAAAGAGCAGTGGGCAGGCCCGTTTCTCTCCACGCCCACCGGGCTGGTGGCTCTCTGCTACTCTTCGTTCCTCGTTGTTGCCATCGCTTTGGGGATGGTGATGAGAAAAACAGCGCTGGGCGCTCCCTAGCACGTGGTGCGGGCTCTTCAGCCCTTGGCGCTGGCTGGAGAGGCTCTCTTGTCAGCACAGGTTTCATTTGCAGCACGAATTCCAGACGGCAGGGAGCTGGTGGAGAAGGTCCAGTCCGAGCTATTCTTTGCCTGCGTTCTTTGACGATGCCAGGTCTGGACTGGCTAGTCTTGGCCAAGGCCAGGCACTCAAATCTTTCTCCCACCCAAAAGAGGGATCCTGCCTTCAGATGGAGGCCAGGGCCTCAGGCAGGAGCGTCCTACAGCTGGAGGTCAGCACTGGAGTCATTTTCCAAGCTGGCTTTTCCAAGTCACAGATGTTGTTTGAAGGGACCCTCCCCTCCCCAGTAAATCCTAAACCCTAATATGGTTTACAGAATGGGACACCGTCCTAATTCTAATAGCTTCTCTTTTCACTACCTTTTCCCCTTATAGATCTATTGCCTGGAGCCTAGCTTGTTGATATATTCTAATCATCATGGCTAGAGCTCCTCTGAATTTTAGTTGTTAATTGTATTTAGCAAGTCTCATAATTCCTAGAGGAAGACCAAAAAAATATAAGACTTCTTTGCTGTCAGGGCAGGAAATCTCACTATTTTCCTGTCTTCCATTAAATTCCCTGGGTTCCTGTTGGGAGCGTCATTGTCCCTTCTCACTCATATTTCAGCCTGCCTTTCTCCATCCCATGGCTTCCTCCAAGCTGGATGAAAGAAGACTACAGTCACATACACCCCTTCATTGCACTCCCACCCCCCATCTTTTACAGTGTAGGACACATAATAAATAGTGTGAGGTACCTAGAAGGCTGAATGATGTTTTTAAAAACTGATTGGTAAATTCTGTCTGTCCTGTGTGGCTTAAGCTCCCATCCTTCCGCATTTTGAATTACATCAAGTTGATTGCAACCTCTTTCTCTTTCTCTTTCTGGCTCTACCTCTTCCTGCCACCTCTGCTCTTTGCCACCCCCACCCCGCTCGGTGCAGAGGAGGCTGGCAGCTGTTTGCAGGATGGGCAGAGGTATAAAGATAAGGATGTATGGAAGCCCGAGCCCTGCAAGATCTGTGTCTGTGACACTGGGAGTGTCCTCTGCGACGACATAATCTGTGAAGATGTGAAAGACTGCCTCAGCCCTGAGATCCCCTTCGGAGAGTGCTGCCCCATCTGTCCAGCTGACCTCGCCACTGCCAGTGGTTGTAATTTATTTATTTCTTGTTCAACATAAATAAATTACTTGCAGATGCAGCAAATACCCTCCCATGGATGTTGGTCATCTCTGCAAAGCGCAGGGGCTGGCTATCCATGTGATTACAGCAGTGGGAGCACAAAGGAAAGGCCACTTCTTGATTGTAGGTTGAAATCCAGTGAGCCTTAGGATGATAGAGGGGTTCCTCCTTACCCAATGCCTCTGAAAAGTGTGCAAATACAAACGTGATTCCAGGAAAGTACCCCCTCTAGAGTTATCTCTACAAATCACTAGAGCCATGGTAGAGATCAAATGCTGTCTGGCCACAGCACAAGTTAATTCCTCCTGTGTCACCCACTCCTGGTCTTCTCCTTACTAGACTGTCAAGCACATGGGCTTTAGTGTGGTGAACCCTTTGCCGCTCAAGGGGAGGAGGAGCAGGCTCCTTCTATGAGGAATAGAACAATGGTGGTATTTCCTCTGCATTTGCCTCACTTGGAGCTGACCACCATTAAAGGAGCGGTGAACCCAAAGAGGATCTGGGCTCTGGGAGTTCAAATGGTGCAGGTAGGATGGGGCTGGAACACAACCCCATGTTCCTGGACTCTGGTAGTAGTTAATTTCCAGTGGGATGATCAATGTGCAGCACTCAACCAGATGTCCTCTGGCCCTGCAGAGTGAGTGGGGGACACCTGCCTAGATTTCTTGGGTGGCCTTACTGTTCCCTTCCTATTCAGGTAGCGAGAACAGTTAAAATGGAAGCAAGAAGTTGCCTTTCCTGAACACTTCCCCAGCACTGACTCCTTGTATGGTGCAGATTCTCAGATCATGTCTGAGGGGCCCATGCCAGTGATGGCCCGTAGAATTTTGCTGCTGTGGTGGGGGAGGGGCTTATCAATTCAGGATGGCCCTGGATGCAAAGCTCTTCTTAACTTCTGTGTCCTGCTGTATTTTGTGCTTGCTTCAAGGAGATGCAGCTCTAATGTAAGACTTCCTAAGCCCCTAACTCTTCTTCTGGGAGGGCTTTGGGTGGGGAACTGCTGCTTGCCTTCTGGATCTCTGTGCTTTCCTTGAGGGGTCGGGTGGGTGGGGTAAGTTCATCATGAGCTGTTCCTTTTCTCTTTGTCCTGCTCTCAATCCATTCTTGTGCACTGTGCATGCTTTTTGACTTATAAGCCAAGGGCACCACGACTCCTCATGGGTCCTCACCCATTCCAGGGTTCCATGACCCTAACATTCCAACAGAGGGTTCAGTCAATCACAGGAAGCTGCCTCCCTCCTTGGTCGTGTCTCTTTCTCTTTTTATTCTCTAAAGAGGGCTCAAGTGACAAGAAATGGTACTCATTCCTCTATCTCACCTTCTCTTCTGTTTTCCCTTGCAGGGCACCCAGGACCAAAGGTAAGACTGCCTGTTTTTTTCTTTCTTTCTTGGCTTTTGTATCTCCTTTAGAAGCAATGCAAATATTGATCTGGCCTATGCCTTTCTTTAGACATCAACAGATGTCTGAGAGGGTACCTGAAGGCTGGGGCTGCTGGTTGGGGTTTTGTATTTGGCTTAGTGGGTTTACTCAGCTTATTTCTACTTCATGTTTCAGGGCCAGAAAGGAGAGCCTGGAGACATCAAGGATGTAAGTACAAAATATGCTCACCCCATAGGCACCTGCTACCCTAAATGGTCACTTCTTCCATATCCCTTTTAATGAGCCATCCTGTGGGTCTCTCTCTCTCTCTCACACAGATCGTAGGACCCAAAGGACCTCCTGGACCTCAGGTAAGAAAGGGGAATAGCCCTTCTTTTCTCTGCTGCATCTCAGTCACTGATCTGAAGGCCCCTGGACGTGCTGCCTCTCACCATCATTTTCACCTTCAGGGGCCTGCAGGAGAACAAGGACCCAGAGGTGATCGTGGTGACAAAGGAGAAAAAGTAAGTAGACTCCAGTGATGCTTGACCTCTGTATTCCCTGGGTGTTCCGAGGCCCACAACATGCCTGGCTACCTCTGAGAGCTCCCTGGGAACAGATGGTCTTGAAGAAACACAGCTTCACACAGATGCCTTTTTCTCCTTCTGCCCAGGGTGCACCTGGACCTCGTGGCAGAGATGGAGAGCCTGGCACCCCTGGAAATCCTGGTCCCCCTGGTCCTCCAGGGCCCCCTGGTCCTCCCGGCCTTGGTGGAGTGAGTGTCCTTATTTTCCTTTTCTACTGGGTGTCTCTCCAGAACTGTGGCTTCTAAATTGCTACTCACACTTACCTGGCTGGCTCCCAGGCTTGCCAGAAGTGTGTACATAGGCTGTTCATGGGCTCTACCCCAGGCCTATAATTGGGTGGAATCACATATGAGGCATGAGGCTGTGGTGCTAAGGGTTGACTTTTTTTCTTCACTGGGTTCCTGTAAAGAAAGCCTTCAACTACCTGGCTCTCTGGCATTCACACCATGTGGCTGATTCTTGGGGGTGGGTGTAGGAGTGTGGGGAGAGGATAACTGGGGACTTGTATTTCTCTGGAAGAGGAGTGACCACTGTCCTTGGAAGACATTTTTTCTTGGTCTTTGCCAAGTACATTCCAAGCAACTATTCATTCTTATGAAAGAGCTCCACTGAGTGAAGGTGTGTGACTACCATCGTGTTTGGAATCAAACCAATCAACAAATTGTATGACTGCCCAGCTTTTGTAGGTTTGCCATTCTGATGTTTGCTATGTTTAAAAATTCTAAACTTAACGGGCTCATAGACGCCTACTTGATCCCTTATGCAATATTTCAAGACTGTGGTCCTTTGCTGGACTTTAAAGCCTTAGAGAACAAAGAACACCTTTAAAAGTGATGTCTATGTTTAATACATGTTAAACAAAGTTTACCATTTTAGAATATAAGATAATTTTATGAAATGAAGTAAGAACTGATACCTCTCTAAATATCTCCCAGGAAAGTGATTTTGCCACTGTTGCTTAAGAGCACATTCCCAAAATGTCCTCAGGCATCATTGGTTAATTCTGGTCAATGCACAGCTTAGTCTAATAACTAGAGACCAAGTGGAGTTCTTTCTCTCCAGATCTAGTTTCCTAGCCAGTAGGAGTGATCTGGAATTCCTCAACCTCCTAATGTTGTATTGGTTTGCAGAACTTTGCTGCCCAGATGGCTGGAGGGTTTGATGAGAAGGCTGGTGGTGCCCAGATGGGAGTCATGCAAGGCCCAATGGTAAGAAAAGACACCAGTTCTTCACAACCCAGATAGGAGAAGGTGGTCCCTAGCAGAGCCAGAGAACCTGACAACTTCTGCCTGGCAGATACTTTCTTAGAGCAGCTCTTCTTTGTCAGTTATGTGGCCTCTTATTCAGTTTGCCCAAGGAGTTTGGGCTTTAATGGTGATGGGTGTCAGTTTTAATGATGTCGTAGAGTAACTAAGAAGAATGAGGATGGCGAGTATATAGTATGTAGCCGATGTGTTAGAAAGCCAGTTGCTATTGCTCTTGGAATGAGAACTGAAGCATGCAGACAGCAGCTCCTGTTCTCTAGCAAGCACAAGACTTCCAGCAGGAAATCAGCCCTGAAGCTCTGGCTTGGCACATGCTAAATGAAAGTGAGACTTCAGTAAACATGGCTACGGTCCAGGAGAAAGCAAGACCGGCACCTCTGTCCAAATGATGCCTATAAATACCAATAGATGGCTGCATGGAGAATGGGCAAGCAGCCATTGGAGGCCCCCTGTCCCACAGAGTATCTTCTTGTCCTTTGTCTGGGTTTTTGGCTGGGAGAAGGTGCACCCTGGAAGCTGCTGATGAAGCACGGATAGTAAACCTCTCCTTTTCTGTTCCACTGCAGGGCCCCATGGGACCCCGAGGACCTCCAGGGCCTGCTGGTGCCCCCGTAAGTCTTGGGTCTTTTCCTCTTGGTGGCATTGCAGATGTTTGTCAAACTCTTTACATCTTGGTATAGATTTTGGCGTCAGCCTGGGGTCTTCGTTTTCCCTTGTAGGGCCCTCAAGGATTCCAAGGCAATCCTGGTGAACCCGGCGAACCTGGCGTCTCTGTGAGTGACCCCGCTGCCCTGGGTGCAGTCCTCCCTCCCCAGGCTCTGCCAGCTCCTCCCCACAGTGGGGGTGGAAGAAATTCACGTATCACTGCTTATGGAGGCGTTCTGCCAAAGCATCAACAGTGGCAGGACCATCAGGAACCTTCTGTCTGTGCTGTCCCTTCTGTGCTGTCCCCACCTCCCACCACAATCTGCTTTGCAGTTTTCCTCTGACTATTCCATCCTTCCTGCTTGTAGGAGAGCTATAGAAGGGCTGGCTTTCCAAACCACCATCTCTGAGTTTCATCAGTGTTAAGTGTCTCCCCTCCCATCATTTACTCAATTCTATTTGTAGGGTCCCATGGGTCCGCGTGGTCCTCCTGGCTCTCCTGGAAAACCTGGTGATGACGTGAGTAGGCCTGAGTTAGCTATCTCATGTGAAAGGGCCTAGAGAGGGTATGTGCTGGGGAGGGGGAGAGAGGAGCAAGACTGGCCGGTCTTCCATTTTGGCTGTCTACCATTTACGCCCTCGTACAACTTAATCAGCCAAATCCCTGGGGACTGTTTTGGATCCAACGAGGAGGAGAAAAATTAAAACATCATTAGCTCTAGGAAAGGAAATTGAGAAATAAGAGAAGGGACAGGAAAAACACAAGGCCGAAAGATACAGAGAAGGAAAAACAAAGAAGGAATCATTCAACAAACACCCTTAACATCATCTCAATTGTAAATGAGGTAGAGAAAGCTCAGCCAGAGTCAGAATGTCTACAAAGGATGCAAACGAGCTAAAGAGACAAGAGTTGGCTCTTTCAAGCTATTTTCATGAATAGCACGACACAGTAAAGTCTCTCAAGGTCAGGGTACCCAGGCCCATCCACAGAGCTCAGGAAAGGAGAGCAAAAGCCTGTAGGGAAGTCAAGGCAAATGAAGACTGAGGAGTTTGCCAAAGAATAAACCATGGCCCGTGGCACGCATACAGGGAGCGGGCATCTTTGGGAGTGGGCATCCTCGGGAGGTGGCTGAGATGAGTAGGCAGGTGGGCAAAGGCACTGCTCTGGAGAGATTAACTCTGAAGCATGCACCCGTGCTCACAAGATACCCAAGGAAAATGTGCTACCTCTCTCTCTGTTCAGGGTGAAGCTGGAAAACCTGGAAAGGCTGGAGAAAGAGGTCCTCCTGGCCCTCAGGTAAAGTTCCACCTTTCCCGCCTCCAAACATCCTTCTCAGCATCTCCCTCCTTAGACCATTCACCTCATCCAGTTTGATTAGCTCAGTTTCAAACCAAGTACCTCTAGAACCTGCATGTAGCACACTTTTGTGTGGGCAATCATGCGTGTGTGAGCACAAGATGAGGAAGGCGTGGGCTAGGGGTCTGGGTTTGGCTGACGGAGCTGTTGACATGCCCAGATGCATGCTTCATCTTGGTGGTCCAAGTGAGCTGGCTCTGTGGGCTCTCTGGAAGCCCAAACCTGCCTTCACCCCATAGTGTACTGAGTGTCTCCTCTTCACACTGCAGGGTGCTCGTGGCTTCCCAGGAACCCCAGGCCTTCCTGGTGTCAAAGGTCACAGAGTAAGTATCATATCATGGGTAAGGGTATTGAAAAGCAGGGGCTTCCTGGAGAAGAGGAAGACCTTTGGATTATGCTTGGGTTTCCAGAAGGATGACGTAATGCTTTCTCTTGTTTCTCAGGGTTATCCAGGCCTAGATGGTGCGAAGGGAGAAGCTGGAGCTCCAGGCGTGAAGGTAGAGGACACAGAAAACACAGGAGTTAGGGGGAGAGAGGTGGGGTGGGGCAACAAGGAAACTGTCTTTCCAGGAGTGGAGGTGCTGTGGGGTTTATGGAATTAGTCCAGCAGAACAAGTGTGGTTGGGAACACCCAGGCCTGGACCCAGGGATGGGCAGCAGGCCTCAGAGCTTGGAGGAGATGAAGCTGGATCTTTCAATGACTTTCCTGGGAGATTTCTGAAAGCTAGGGTCCCAGATGTTCAGCACATGTATCTTTCTTTTCAGGGTGAGAGTGGTTCCCCTGGCGAGAATGGTTCTCCAGGCCCAATGGTGAGTATAAGTGTCACCTGTGGGAAGGCCACTCAGTGCTCTCAGGACCCCTCCTGGTGCCTCTCAGGTGGCTGCACTTTAAACACCAGCTTTCCCTTTGTGCAAAGCAGATGCTCAGTTCTGTAGATTTGATCTGATTATGAGCAAAACCATTACATAGAAGGTTGTTCAGATTTCACCAGTACTTCCTTGAAAGATAAATTTTCACATCCTTAAGGTGTGTTTTAAGTTTTTTTTTTTTTTTTTTTTTTTGGTTTTCCAAGGTAGGGTCTCACTCTAGCTCAGGCTGAACTGGAATTCACTATGTAGTCTCAGGGTGGCCTTGTACTCTCAGTGATCCTCCTGCCTCTGCCTCCTGAGTGCTGGGATTAAAGGTGTCCACCACCTTGCCTGACTTGTTTCAGGTTTTTAAAAATTCTGCTTGTAGGGAGATGGCTCAGCAGTTTGCTTGCTTGCAAAGTCTGGTGGCCCAGGTTCAAGTCCCCAGCCACCCATGTAAAATTGAACAGGTGTTTGTTTGCAGTAGCAAGAGACTGATACACACACACACACACACACACACACACATACACACACACACATTTTACAAAATTCTGCCTTCTCTCAGCATTCCTAGGAGCTCATCTATTATAAGGAACAAACTGAGCCTATAAGTAGGTGTTCCATAGGCAGTCACAGGGCACTTATCGGTCTTTCTGGCAGAAACCTGTGCTTGCTGTATTGTGCTAAGGGGTACAAGGCAGGGCCCCCAGTTCTCCTCTGCCTCTTGGGTACAAACAGGGTGACCCTCTGGGTCTGGGAAGGGCCCTCAGGTGGGAGTCATCACGGCAAGTATGGCTAAGCCAATTCATGCCGGTGCTGGTGTGTGTTCCAGGGTCCCCGTGGCCTGCCTGGTGAGAGAGGACGGACTGGCCCTGCCGGTGCTGCGGTGAGTAGCCCACAAAACCACTTGCCAGTATCTGCCCAGCATTTTAAAGTTTACAAGTTAATTTTACTTGACCCTCAAAATGACTCGTTGATGAGCTGGGCATGGAGCCACACACTTATTCCAGAACTTGAGAAGTTGAAGCAGGAGGATTAAAGCCAGCTTGGGCTACATGGTGAGCACTGTCTCAACTCTCCCCAGTAGCAAACAAACTAAAGACCAGCTTGGTGAGGAGTAAGGAATATCATCATTCTAGAAGAATTCACCCTGAGTGTGTACAATCCTCAGGCAAGGAGGGACCTGCTGCATAGGAGAGGAGAGGAGAGGAGAGGAGGGTGGGGAGATGGGAGCAGGGCTCTCTCTCCACCAATCTGGACTATTGAGGTCACCCTTTCAGGAGCCTCCACTCTTTCCCAATCCATCCACTTGGAATACAGGGATAAACACATGGCTATAGGTAGCACGGTGCTACTTTGTCCTTTCTGGTTGCTCAGATGACCGTACCCTACGAAAAGAGAACAAAGCTTAGCCTTCACTCACAGCCCTTTGTACTTGAGGCTGTTGCTAGTGATATGACACAGTGGCCTCCATGTTACAGGTCCTTCCTATGTTTTGAACCATATATTGTTTGCTACATCTAATCTCCCTTCATCCTATGGAGGTAGGGTTAGTTCTTCCCATTATAGAACAATGGGAACTGAGCTAGGGAGATTGCTCAATGGTTAAAGGTGCTTGCTTGCAAAGCCTACCAGCCTAGGTTCAATGTCCCAGTACCCACGTAAAGTCAGATGCACAAAGTGATACATGCATCTGGAGTTTGTTTGTGGCAAGAGGCCCTGGTGCACCTATATCCTCTCTCTCTAAAAAAAGTTATATATATATATATATCTGAAAAAAAAAGTGGGAACTGAGGTCCAGAAAGAGCAAGTAGCTCAAGACAGATGGCTTACTGCAGACTCTGTTGGCCTCAAGTTCATGTGGGAAAGCAAGGGACTGGCAGCCCGTGGAGGGCACAGGTGCCAGAGTGAGGCAGTTAGCTTGGATCCCTTGGCAACAGAGAGGCCTTGTAGGTGCTTGGTCAGGCAAGTGATGTGCTGAAAGCCATGTTTAAGAAAAATTATGCTTCCTGTCAGTTTGGTACTTTAGCTACCCAAGCTCAGAGGCCCCCTCCCCCAGGGCCTTATAGAGCCCCACAGACTATGCATTTAGGTGGCAGAAATTTCCATCAATGGCAGATCTGTGACCCCTGCTGTCAGCCTGAGCTGCCCAAGAGCCTTTCCTCAGGGTCACTTTGAGGGGATGAGGACACGGAGTCTTCCCAAAACACTGCTGCTTCTGCTGAGCAGTGGGCGCCTGGTCTGGGCCTTCTCAGTGAAGTTCTGAGTTCACCTGTGAAAGGATATAGAGGAGCTTCCTCCTTTGCAGTGCTCCCCCCTCCTTCCTGGACACAGCAGGCCCCGCCCCTCTGTTCTTTCACTGGGTCCTGTCTGCACAGAAATCAGGCTGGAGAGTGGTTGCCACTTCTTCCACTGAGCCATCTTGTTGGCTGTCAGGCTGGAGAGTCTTGAGGGAAGCTGGCCCACGGCCAGGAGGAGCACCGAGTCTTAAAGAATGAGTCCCCACAGAGCATCCTTCCCCTTCTGCTTCTAAGAAAGGCAGAGACCCACAGTTGAGGCTTGGCTGGGCAAAGATTCCCTACCCCACCCCAGTCTGCTTGGTCCTCTCCTAGGTCAGGCTGTACCCAGCCTAAAAGCTCCTGAAGTTAGGGCAGAGTTCCCCAAGGGGTCTTGAGAGAGAACCTGAAAGGTAACTACTCCAAACCAGGGAACCCTTCAAAGTACAAGTGCTATAGAGAAGGAACAGGCAGCCTTGCACTGCTTGGCAAAGCCAAGTCTCTCGGGCAGGAACTCAGGTATGGTCCCTTGTCTCCTTCACGGAGTAGCTCCTTGGGCCAGTGGGAGACATCCAGGGAGCATCTTTGCTGTCCTTAAGAGTAGAGTTCTAGGGACTGGAGAGGTGGCTCAGTGCTTAAAGGTGCTTGCTTGTAAGGCCTGATGGCCTGGGTTTGATTCCCTGGTACCCACTTAAAATCAGAAGCACAAAGTGGTGCATGTGTCTATAGTCTGTACCCATTCTCTCTCTGTGTCAAATAAATATTAAACAAACAAACAAACAAGAGTAGGTTTCTGGGAGTGGCCAGAGCACAGAGGCCACGTAGGGTTCACCAAGAAGAGATGTCGCCCAGCCTTGACCCAGCAGGGATACCACACCTTGCACATGCGGCAGGTGCCTCTGTCATTTTCCTTTTGCCCAGTTCCCTGAATTTCTGAATGATCACTTAACTTAGATTAAGGGATATTTAGGGTCTAAGGAAAGCTTCTGAAAGGATAAGGTCATTGGGATATTACCTAAGTCCCTGCTGTCCTCTGTCCACCTACCCATGCAGACATCCACTGGGGTGTCTGCTCCTTCAGGATGTCCTGCATTTCACATCTTCCTCTCCTTATGCTCAGCCCCGGGGCTCCCTGCACAATGCTCCCCGTGTTTACAGTGAGGGTGGGCTGTAGCAGACACAGCTGGATCTGTGGGCACCTCTCACTTCGATTGCTTTTTCTTCTTGCTCACAGGGTGCTCGGGGCAATGATGGCCAGCCAGGTCCCGCTGGGCCTCCGGTAAGTTCGTGGTTGTGGTCGTGCAGTCCCATGAAGTAGCCCCACAAAGTCTGTGGGACTTCCACTCCACTTCTTCTGGGAAATAGAAAGAGGAATGAGCACATTATTAACATGCTTCACAGCTTCACTTCCCAGCCACCCTCAGTAGACTTTTCTGAGGAGGGATGGATTGGGTATCATCAGAAAGTTGCCTTGCCTTCTGAAGCTAGCCAGAGCAAGGCATCTAGAATCAGTACAAAGTGGGGAAGGAGTGAGAGGTGGGGTGTCTCTCCTCGGGGCTGGAGGTCCCGCTCAGATCTGTGATTCACCTCTTCACCTCCTTCTTCTCTTCAGGGTCCTGTAGGTCCTGCTGGTGGTCCTGGTTTCCCTGGTGCTCCTGGTGCCAAGGTGAGTGCTCCAATGGTTGCATCAGGAATCCTGGAAGGCCAAGAAGCTCCTTCTTCCCACAAGTCTTGCTAGGTGTCCTTTGCCAACCCCCTTCCCTTCTGAGGGCTCTTCCCAACCCCAGCCCTTGTGGCTCCCATTAAGGCAAGGAAGAAAGCTAGCATTTCCAGAGTCCTCGCTGGAAGGAGGAGTAAGGTGGGATGCTAGAGCTTGGAGGTCCAGTTAGAGCAGTGAATGGGTAGGTGAACAGAAGAGCAAGATGGGGAGACCCCAGAGACATGAGGGGAGACAAAGACCAAGGAGGGAAGAAAAGAAGACATACAAGCCCAGGGGGAATACAGAAGCTGGCCAACCCGGAGGGAGCTGGAGGGAAAGGGGCCAGGTTGGGGGGGGGGGCACAGACAAAGGGACAGCTCCTTGCTTCCCTTTTCCCAGTTCCTATTTCTGCTTCTTCACTTGGGGTGCTGTGCTCTGGTTAATGCAGTTCTTCCAAGGATTAATAGAGGCCGGTAGGAAGCCAGCCAGTTCAGGGAAAGGCCCCAGTGGCCCAGGAGGGATTCCAGTGTGAATATCCCTGGGAATGAATAAGGAGCCTCCCGTGTGTCACTGGCATCAGGTTGCTTTTCCCCTCCTGGGGGTTTCCATGGCAACCAGACAGTGTCTGAGGCCTGGGGAGCCTAGTGAAGGAGACCCATTGTGAAGAGGGACAGCGGAAGGTGAGGGGGCCTGACCTTTAGAAAATAATAATTACCAAAGTGAAGCAAGAATGTTCTGCAGGGAAACCTGAGGAGGCTCTGCCCTCTCTCCAGGTCAGCAGCTCTCCCCATGGACTCCAAGTCCAGAGAGCCAGAGCTAGCAAATTATAACTTTTAGGAAAAGATGAAAATAAACCGGGTGGTGGCGCACGCCTTTAGTCCCAGCACTAGGGAGGCAGAGGTAGGAGGATCACCATGAGTTCGAGGCCACCCTGAGACTACAGAGTGAATTCCAGGTCAGCCTTGGTCGGAGTGAGACCCTACCTTGAAAAACAAAACAGAAAGGAGGAAAGGAAGGGAGGGAGGGAGGGAGGAAGGAAGAAAGAGGAAAGAAAAACAGAGGCTGTTTTGCATGGGACTCCAGAGGCTGCAGTCAGAACAGGGAAAAGTACAGTTGTCTGGATGCCTGTCCCAGCTTGCATCTACCCTGGCTGGCTTCCTGGTACTTCAAATAGGCTGCAGCCAGAGCCTGGGCAGTTTTGATCACCCAGCAGCCAGGTAAAAATGAAGTAGCCTCTGAACCGAGTTGCTGGAGGAAGCAGCAGGCCAGGTGACCAGAATTCACCCTTTCTCTTTCAAGCCTCTGTTTCTCCATGACATAGAAAAATAGGAGAGGGCAGGAGAGGTGGTGGGGTCTGCAATCTGCCCATTATCCCATGGTTCCCCTAACCTGGGCCTCTCAGATAGGGGCTACAGAGCCAGCAGGCTGCCTACGGCTGTAACCAAGGGGGCAACTGTACAATTGTGTGTGGGGTTTGCAGGGCAGAGGTAAGGTGAAAAGTAGAGAAGGCAGGGGTGGAAAGTTGTCACATCATCAAGGCCAGTCAGGTGCGAACAGAAATGTCAGTGATACTCGTGTGTGAACATGTTTGAGCATGCATGCTAACATGCAGGTGTGGGGCACTTGCAGAACCTTGTGTACAGCTGGCCCTGGACTGCTGCTTCCCCCTTGAGGTGATGCCTGTGTCCTTTCCTTCTCCTTTCATCCCACTCTCTTCCCAGGGAGAAGCTGGCCCCACAGGTGCCCGTGGTCCTGAAGGTGCCCAAGGCCCTCGCGGTGAACCTGGCACTCCTGGGTCTCCTGGGCCTGCAGGGGCTTCTGTAAGTATCCTGGAGGGTCTGGGATCTGTGGCTTTGGCCCTCCTGATTCCATGTGTCCCTCCAGAAGAGTAGGGGTCCTAACCACCAAACCTTCATACTTGTCAAACACCTGCCCTGTGACCCCCTCCCCCATGACATGTCCCCTTCCATTCCTAGTCCTCTCCATGAAACATGCAGCCATGGACATCCCCTGTTCCTGGCCCCTGCACTGGGGCCTGAAGGGCTGGGAAGTAATTAGGGTTGGTTCCTTGCTCCTTATCTATGACATTGTCTTCTTATTCAGGGTAATCCTGGAACTGATGGCATTCCTGGAGCCAAAGGATCTGCTGTAAGTGCTGCCTGTGGACTACTTCCTTGGGATGGCTCAGTCCCTCCTCACCCTCTCTCCTCACCCTCTTCTCTTCTGCCCATGCTGACAGGGTGCTCCCGGGATCGCTGGTGCTCCTGGCTTTCCTGGGCCCCGTGGTCCTCCTGGCCCTCAAGGTGCAACTGGCCCTCTGGGCCCAAAAGGTCAGACGGTAAGAGCCTGAAGTGATCTCCATGTCTCACCTACATGCCCACTGACCTGGGTCACCCAGTACCCTCTGCGGGTATCCTTAACAGAGTTTCGGGGTGGGCAGGATCTGTGGTGAGAACTCAGCATGAGTGCCTTGCTTTCTTTCACTTAGGGCGAACCTGGAATTGCTGGCTTCAAAGGTGAACAAGGCCCCAAGGGAGAAACTGTGAGTGTCTTGCCTTGCAGTCTTTGTCTTCCTTTCTGCAGTTCCTCCCCTTGATCCCATCCCACAACCCAAGTTCTCTCTTGTTGTCCCTGGAAGAGTAAACTGAATGGAACCCAGAAGACCCTCATATAGCTTCTACTCCACGTTTGAACAGCTTCAGTTTTACACCACCTTTCTCCTCTGGGCCACCTCTGCTCCCCCATGGCTGGGCTTATGTAGCCCCTCTTCCCCAAGTCCTTTAGCCTGGAGACTTTGCCAAGACCACTTCCTCTGCACGGTGGGCCAGTGCTTGCCCCAGGGCTAGGGGAGGACCTCACCCTGTTTCTCTTTCTGTTTGTCCTCAGGGCCCTGCTGGTCCCCAGGGAGCCCCTGGTCCTGCTGGTGAAGAAGGCAAAAGAGGTGCTCGGGGAGAGCCCGGTGGTGCTGGGCCCATTGGGCCTCCTGGAGAACGAGTAAGTTCCATGAGTTGTCCAGTTCTGTGGCTCTGTGTTTTCGCCATGTTCCATGATTTCTTGGTTATCATACTCCTTTCTTCTCCATCCAACACCGAGGGGACAGGCATCCTTATTCTCTCTGTCCCTTCTCCCCCCAAGATGGCATAAAACAGTGAGACTCTTCTCAGAAAGGTGGGGTCAGGCCTTAGATGTAAAGTACTCAGAATCTTGTAGCTACTGTTTTAGATACTGTGGTTGATGCCTGGGTGGGATAAACCCCTAGATCCCGACGAGACTCCTTCCAGTCATGCTGGTAAGGAGCCACTTCACCACCTGCCCCTTCGTGTTTCTCCCCAGGGTGCTCCTGGCAACCGTGGTTTCCCTGGTCAGGATGGACTGGCAGGTCCCAAGGTGAGTGAGGACAGAAGCACCCACTCCTTACTTGCACTCCTGGTTCCAAAGCACCCCACTGACTCCCTGTCTCCTCTCATGTAGGGAGCCCCTGGAGAGCGAGGGCCCAGTGGCCTTGCTGGTCCCAAGGGAGCCAATGGTGACCCTGGCCGTCCTGGAGAACCTGGCCTTCCTGGAGCCCGGGTAAGGAGGGGAGGGCACTCTTGTCCTTGGCTTCTTACACTGAGCAGACCCTCACACCCTTCCCACTTGCTCCCTCCAAGCTGTGCTGGCTTGTCCCTAACACCAGCCTCTTCTCTCTCCTGAATAAAGGGTCTTACTGGTCGCCCTGGTGATGCTGGTCCTCAAGGAAAAGTTGGCCCTTCTGTAAGTCCATCAGCCTGGGGTTCCTGGGAGGGTAGTGGGTGTTTGTGAAGAGATGAGAGTTTGGGTAAAGATGGCCTGGGGTTCTGTGCATGTGGCTATCTGTAGGATGGCAGGTTCTAGGGCCAGGTGTGGCCTGAACAGTTGCTGTGAGCTCTGAAAATGCCTGCCACCCACCAAGCATTTGGGCCTCTTCCACAGGGAGGGGTGAAAACAAAATCTAGAGGGGCAGGGGCAGACTTCTGAGTCGGAGGCACCTTGTCCCAGATGGGCTCAGGCATGTGGTATCAGCCACTGGGTGTGGATTTGGTCAACCTAGATGCCATGTACATGGCTGGTCCCTTATCTGGTGCCTGCCACATGGCAGGCACTGAGTAGATATGGATGGGTAGATGTGACCAGGGGGTCTACATTCTGAGAACGGCATCCTGTCTTTCAGGGAGCCCCTGGTGAAGATGGTCGCCCTGGACCTCCTGGTCCTCAGGGAGCTCGTGGGCAGCCTGGTGTCATGGGTTTCCCTGGCCCCAAAGGTGCTAATGTAAGTAACAGTTTGTTCTTCGATTTCCTTCCATATGGTGTTACCCTTTCCTTGGCCCCTTGAGACAGAATGGGTTCCCAACAGAATTAACCCAGTAATGGTGATGAGTGGGATCCTGGTGCCATGGGCGGCTTCAATGTCTACATGGTGTAGGAGCACATGTGATCTGGGGGAGGTTTAGGTGTCTAAGAGCCCCAGGACTTGCTGACTCTGAACGCAAGAGAACAGGGCCGATAGTTGGCACTAGCTTCTGCTGTTCATCAGGATGGGGTCCCAGATCCCAAGTCTCCCTAGTCTGCTCTACCACCCACCTTCTTCTTCAGTCCCCCACCTCATGGTCTTCTCTCCCCTTCCTCCAGGGCGAGGCTGGCAAAGCTGGTGAGAAGGGATTGCCCGGTGCTCCTGGTCTGAGAGTAAGTGTCCTCCCCGCTGTCATGCTAGTTGTTAATGGAAAGCCTATCAGGGCAGGGGTGTCCTCCCTAGACATGATTTTGGGATCCCTAATTCTTCAGAGTTGATTCCTATGGCTGAGCCCATGCTGGGCCAGCCCTGTAGGATCTTCCCTGGGAGCCCTCTGGCTGCTGTATGGGGCCCAGGCTGGGGTCCTGGGGAATTCTTCCAAGTAGAGAAAGGCTGAGGGAAAAGGTGGGCCAGCAAGAAAGGTCAGGGAGGGTTGGAAATGGAATGCAGTGGTTACCTTGTTGATCAGGGAACACTAGGCCAAAAAATATATCTGGCAGTCCTGGGGGCACTGTGGGGCTGAAGAAAAGCAGAAGTCACTACATCGCCTTTTCCTCTGCCCTGCAGGGTCTTCCTGGAAAAGATGGTGAGACAGGTGCTGCAGGACCCCCTGGACCCGCTGTAAGTACCTATCCAGTCTCTCCAGGTGTCCTTGTGGTAGCTGAGGCAGGGGACCTCACTTACCCAGTAATAGAGCTGACAGATCTGGATCTGAGCTGAGACACAGTGTCATAGGAGGCAGAGAGACCTACCAAGTGGAGGGACTTGGGGGGGGGGGTTGATGGGGCGAGTCACACACTGGCTGGAGTGCAGGAAGATATCCATGCTGCTTGCCCTGCTGAACCCTAGGACCTTCTAGCTCTGGCCCTCGGGTTCTCTGGAGCCCTGTCTGACTTGGCTTATTGTCTCTTCCTCCTTAGGGACCTGCTGGTGAACGAGGCGAGCAGGGTGCTCCTGGGCCATCTGGGTTCCAGGTAGGTGGCTGGGACAGGATCTCTGTGCGGTTTCTTCCCATGCCCAGGGATCTCTGGGCAGTGGCCAGCACCATGAGTGGGTGGAGAGCCACCCTCTCATGCCATGCCAGAGGATCAGGCTTCCCTGCACCTGGCTCTTTAGGGATGGGGCAGCAAACTAACCACTTTGCTAACCAATGTCACTTTGGATTCCAGGGACTTCCTGGCCCTCCCGGTCCCCCAGGTGAAAGTGGAAAACCAGGTGAACAGGTAAGTGTGGGACTCTTAGAACCTGTTTAGCTGAAGCCCAGGAGACAAGGGCAAGAGGGCACAAGGAGTCCCATGAGGCCTGGGGATGTCTCAGATGCTGTCACAGCTCTCCATGGACAAGTTTGAGCTCAGACCTTGTGGGGGCGTGTTCAGCTGGTAGAAGGGATGCTCCGCATTCAGGAACACGAGCCTTCACTCATGTGTGCTTCTTTGTTCTCCAGGGTGTTGCTGGTGAAGCTGGAGCCCCTGGCCTTGTGGGTCCTAGGGTGAGTGTCCTGCCAGCCAGGGCTGGAGTTTTGCCTGCTTTCTCTCTGTACAGTTTTGCCAATTGCTTCCACACCCACCCCAGGATCCTGGGGCCCTACTCTTCTCCCTGTTACCCTGTCCTCCCCACTGCTCTTGCCTGACTGCTGCTTGGTCTCTCTGCCACAGGGTGAACGAGGTTTCCCAGGTGAACGTGGCTCTCCCGGTGCCCAGGGTCTCCAGGGTGCCCGTGGTCTCCCTGGCACTCCTGGCACTGATGGCCCCAAAGTAAGTAAGGCTGAGAACTTCAGGGGTCTTCCAGGCAGCCCCAATGAGGGTGACAAGGGAGAAGGGACTCAGAAGGTGGGATCTGGGTGGAGAAGGGAAGAAAGAGGGGTTTGGGACACTGGTTTCCAGAATGCACACGCTGGGTCCCTGGGGAAGGTGCTGCCTACCAAGAACTTCTCTTGCCTCCCACCCTAGGGTGCACCTGGCTCAGCTGGCCCCCCTGGGGCTCAGGGACCTCCAGGTCTGCAGGGAATGCCTGGTGAGAGGGGAGCAGCTGGTATTGCTGGACCCAAGGGAGACAGGGTAAGTACTTGATTTAATATCTCTCTTTCTGTAAAAACATAATGGCCATGCTTTCCCCCATCACACTCACTCCGTGTACCCGGGGATTAGGGTCTCATTCACTGTTCTTTGAGGAACTTGAGGGCACACCACTTCCAGAGCTCTCTGACTTTTTTTTTTTTTTTTTTTTGGAGAGAGAGAGAGAGAGAGAGAGAGAGAGAGAATGGGCACACCAGTGGTGAACAAACTCCAGACGCGTACGCCCTCTTGTGGGCATGTGTGGCATTGCACCCTTGTGTCACTTTTTGCATCTGGCTAAATGTGGGACCTAGAGAATGGAACGGGCATTTTTAGGCTTAGCAGGCAGGCACCTTAACCGCCAAGCCATCTCTCCAGCCCCTCTCTGACTTTTAGTGACATCTTCTCTCATGTCTTTTCTCCTCCTGTTATTTCTTGCCACCTGCCCTGAGACAGGTACTGAGCCCCAAATCTCCAGCCAGGTAGGGTTGAGTTGACAAAGGGTCCTGGAGTGCCCCCTGACTTGACTGGCTTTCTCTTTCCCCAGGGTGATGTTGGTGAGAAAGGCCCTGAGGGAGCCCCTGGAAAGGATGGTGGACGAGTAAGTAAATGCTGGTTGAAAGACTTGGGAATTGGGGTGGGGACAGATACAGGGGATCTTGTGTCTCTATCACTCAGAGAAGGGACTTCGTTGTCAAAGCTGGGAACCATACAGAGAGTGAGAGCTCTGGGGACCAAGGTCCACTAGGTGCAAGGTTCCCAAAATCCATGAGGAGCCCCATGTGCTGACCTACTCTCCTTGCCTCCCTCCCCTCCATCTCTCTCTCTCCAGGGTCTAACTGGTCCCATTGGTCCTCCGGGCCCAGCCGGTGCCAATGGCGAGAAGGTGAGTTGTGGCTAGCCTCTCCCATTCTGCTTTGTTTCCTCTAGCAAGCCTCCTCCTCGTCTCCTGCCAGAGATGGCTAAGTCTTCTTATTCAGCCATCACCCTCCTGCCACATGATGGCAGGAGTCCTGTTAGCGAGAGCCCTCGGCTGTGTGCCCTGTCAGGCAGGATGGCTGCGCTGGGCTAAAAGTGCCCTCAGCCAAGGCTGCAGGGGCAGCTGAGACGAGGAGAAGGCTGGCGGGGGAGCTGGGAAGCCATGGTATCCTGGATGTAGGGCACATTTTGATGCCCATGTCCCTTCCCCTAGGGAGAAGTGGGACCTCCAGGCCCTTCTGGAAGTGCTGGTGCTCGTGGAGCTCCGGTGAGTATCTGGCTGTCTGATCCCGGCTCTCTCTGGCTCACGAGCCAGGGAGCCAGCTGTGCCCTTTAGCGTGGCCCCGTCCTTGGTGTCTGTGGGAAGAGAAGGGATGGAAGGGAGAAGGCACTAGGGCTTGAGCTATGGTCAGTGTTCAGGGCCTCGGATCCAAGACAACTCCCACCCTCTGTCCCTTCCTCTGGAACTGGGATCACTTAGGTGTCTTCTCTTGGCCGGGGGTCGGGGTGGGGGTTGTACAGGAGGCTGGCCTGGGTAGCAGGCTCTCAAGAGGCCATGATGTAGGCAGGGAGGCAAGCAGCAGGGCCTGATCTTTCTGGGGCCTCCTCTCACAGGGTGAACGTGGAGAGACTGGGCCCCCTGGACCTGCTGGGTTTGCTGGACCTCCTGTGAGTATCTCTAAACACTCCACTCCCATTCCCTGCCTGCAGACTGACTTCAAAACCTTAACGGGAGAGAGTAAGGGAGGGCTAGCAGGTACAGAAGAGGAAAATGGACTGGCTTCCCCTCTTTTTTCACACATCCACTCTAACATAACACTGTCTTAGACCCAATTTTCAGGCCCAGATGGACACATGTGTATGTGCTCCTGAAACATTTTGATAGAATCCAGGGTATTTGGCTCACCTCTCCCTCATTTGCCCTTCTCCCTTTACAGGGTGCTGATGGCCAGCCTGGTGCCAAAGGTGAGCAAGGAGAAGCCGGACAGAAAGGTGATGCTGGTGCCCCTGGCCCGCAGGGTCCCTCGGGAGCTCCTGGGCCACAGGTGAGTGTTGCAGAATGGTTCCCAGGGAGTTAAGACTGATAGGGCAAGAGGAGAGACCTGGTACAGTTGGCCCACCTGAGACCTTTGGGGACAGTCTACCTGTTGGTCTACAGAGGGGGTTTTGTTAGGGTATAGTGTGGGGGGCACATGAGAGAAGTGTTGGGACCCAGCACTGAGCACAGGCTATGTCTCCACTGACCATGGAAGCCAGCACACAGCAGCTAGGAGAGGAAAGAGGACAGGAAAGGCTTCCTAGGAGGGGAGAATCTGGCACTGACTCTGTAGGGGTCTGGCAGCCTTCTCCTAGAGTCCCTTGTGGTGAGGTAGACAGGTCTGCCTATGACAGCTTTTGAAGGTTGGGTCCTAGTGTCAGGAAGTTGACACCCTGGGTCTGGGGAGTCCTATGTTGGGTTCAGCAGAAACTCAGTACTTTCCCCAGGGCCACCATGCCTCACTGTCTGCTTCTTCTTTCCCAGGGTCCTACTGGAGTGACTGGTCCTAAGGGAGCCCGAGGTGCACAAGGCCCCCCGGTGAGTGGGTCCCTCAGCAAATGAGTCTTGGCTCATGACTCCCACAGTGGGCCAGGTTCAGGTTTCTCCACCTCTTCCTTAACCAGCCCCACTCATGCTCCAGCCAAAACCCATCCCACAGCCCAGTGGGAGAGATGACTGGGTGCATAGCCATCGGTGGAGTTCTCTAGTCCTAGGGTTGGCTACTCAGCTCGCTGAAGTGTCCCTGCCAGATAAGGCCAGGTGCCTGACTCTGTGGCAAGGCCCAGTGTGGCCCTTTCTCCTTGTCTAGCTCCTCATTTGCTATTTTGCAACACCTGGCCCTTTCTTATCTTGCATTTCTAAGACATCCCTTCTAGCCCTGCCAGCTAGATTCTCCACCTTCTTAAGGGGCTCTCCTCTCTTTCCCCAGGGAGCCACTGGATTCCCTGGAGCTGCTGGCCGAGTGGGACCCCCAGGCTCTAATGTAAGTGTCATTCTTAGCATTGAAGCCCATGCACGCAGGGCTCAACTCATGTGGATCAATTCTTCAAACAGGAGGAGTTCAAGGAGCTCCAGGCTCGCCCCACCCCCAACCTTTCCTGTTCCCACTCCTAGGAGTAGCTAATTGGCCATGGGTAGCTGGAAGTATGGTGGGATTTCAGATTTCTGGCTCCACAGTCTGGAAGGGCTGGAATGATCGCTTTCATGTGGCCATGTGTCCTGAGCATGCTCAGTGTACCCAGGTCTATGCTCTGAATGCCATAAACCCCAGATCAGAGCTTCATGGGGCTGCAGGGAAGGAGAAGAGATGAGGAAGAGCCAAGTGTAGAGGGAGGGGTGCCGGGCAACCAGAGAGCTCGGTGTGCCCAGTAAGGCTGGAGCTGTTCTTTGGAGAGTGGGTCGTAGCGGATGAAGCTGACCAGGCAGGAGGGATTCCACATGGATGAGAAAAGGCAGAGCATGCAAGGGCTGGTGGAGGCACTGCTGGCTGCCCAGAGCTCTCAGGGGAGAGGAGATCAAAGAAAGGGGCAGTTTGGGGTTCAAGCTGTCCCTGGCATGGGGAGTTAGTGAAGCCCTCATTGGGGAACTGCTTGTCCCTGAGGCCACAGTGGCTTTGACAGCCTGGATGGGAAGGGTGACACATTCTGCATTTGTTCCTCTAGGGCAACCCTGGACCCCCTGGTCCTCCCGGTCCTTCTGGAAAAGATGGTCCCAAAGGTGCTCGAGGAGACACTGGTGCCCCTGGCAGAACTGGTGACCCTGGCCTCCAAGGTCCTGCAGGTGTCCCTGGCGAGAAGGGAGAACCTGGAGATGATGGTCCCTCCGTAAGTCACTCACCAGGCCCAGGCGAAGTGCCCGGGCTCTCCCAGCACAGGGCAGGAGGGAGCAGGGCGGCGGAGGTGTGGGAGGGAAGCTGCGCAGAAACTGGACTAGGAGGGTGGGAAGAGTCATGGGTAGGTAGAGTCATGGATAGTTATCCTCCCCTGACTCTCCTCTCCTAGGGTGTCGATGGTCCTCCTGGTCCCCAAGGTCTGGCTGGTCAGAGAGGCATTGTTGGTCTGCCTGGACAGCGTGGCGAGAGAGGATTCCCTGGCCTGCCCGGCCCATCGGTGAGTGAGGGGGAGTCCTCCTTCTAGCCCAGCTGGACCTGGCCTGCCTCGGGCCCAAGGCCCTTCCTTAAGTCAGTGTTCTCGGAGTGGTGGCACCCCGATGCATCCTCAGCACCCTCAGAACTGTCCCTTTGTCAGCCCTATCCCTTGAAAAGGGCAGTGGGGCCTTGGGAGGGAATGCTTAGCATGTACACTCATGGTGCTTGTCTCTGTCCCTTCAGGGTGAGCCCGGCAAGCAGGGTGCACCCGGTGCATCTGGAGACCGGGGTCCTCCTGGCCCTGTGGGGCCTCCTGGCCTGACAGGCCCCGCAGGTGAACCTGGGCGAGAGGTAAGCCCAAGAGCATTGGATGATGGGAGGAGCACATGTAGAGACTGGGAGCTGGGTGCACAGGGAGGAAGGTGGGTGGGAGCTAAGCAAGGATGCTTTGGCTCCAAGTGTCAATGGGCAGAAGAGAACAGGCCTGGGCTTGTGACGAGGCCGAGAAGGTGGAACGGGACAGCTCTAAGTGAATTCTCCTTTTCTTTGCCCAGGGAAGTCCTGGTGCTGATGGTCCCCCTGGCAGAGATGGTGCAGCTGGAGTCAAGGTGAGTGTTGGGTGTTTGTATGCTGGGACAGAAAGGATACTGACCTGACCCTAACATATGGCCTGGGTGGCAGGATCTTCTCTCCTTGCATGTTCTGGAATATTCTTCACTGAACCAGAGTTCTCTCTCCTGTAGGGTGATCGTGGTGAGACTGGTGCCCTGGGTGCTCCTGGAGCTCCTGGGCCCCCTGGTGCTCCTGGCCCCGCTGGCCCAACTGGCAAACAAGGAGACAGAGGAGAAGCTGTGAGTATCCTTAATTCAGAGAAACTAGGGCAAAGAGGGTGGCTGAGTGGCAGGAGATATTTCCATGTTTTCCCTCTCCTGTGCTGGGCATCTGGAGACAGTCGCTAGGTCCGGGGTGTCTCTGGACCCATCACAGATACAGAGGAGAGCTGTTCCATCCTGGCCTTTTCTTGATGTTGCTTTCACTCTTTCCTCACAGGGTGCACAAGGCCCCATGGGACCTTCAGGACCAGCTGGAGCCCGCGGAATCCCAGTGAGTATTGGCACATCCTGTGCTAGGTCCCCTGCAGAGGCAGACCTAGAGAGCAGCTGGGAAGTTCGGGCGGAACACACAGAGAGCTCTGCTGACCCAGTCTGTGTGTGTCTGATTCCCAGGGCCCTCAAGGCCCCCGAGGTGACAAAGGAGAATCTGGAGAGCCTGGTGAGAGGGGACTGAAAGGACACCGAGGCTTCACTGGCCTGCAGGGTCTGCCTGGCCCCCCGGTGAGTGTCACTGCGTGTCACAACCTATGTGGGACTTCCCGAGGCTCCCAACTACTCAGAGCCCTACTGAGCTGCCTCTGCTACCAAGACAGCTGGTGGCCATCCTCAGGGGCTCAGAGGGTAGAAAAGGAGGGGAAGGGACTGCAGTGGGACATGTGCTCCCCGCTCCCAAGGACTACTTCTGCGTCCGGCTACACTGACCTCCACCCTTCGCTTCCTCCATACAGGGTCCTTCTGGAGACCAGGGTGCTTCTGGCCCTGCTGGTCCTTCTGGTCCCAGAGTAAGTGAGATGGTGTTGGGAGGTGGAATGAGCCTTCCTGCAGGTCAGGGCCCCAGCCAGGAGATGGATGAGGGTGGGCATTCCTGTCGTAGGGAGCCTGGGGGTAGGGGTCCTCACTCATGAGGTAACCTGAGAAAGGTGGGACGGCCTTGGAGTGACCGTGGCCATATGCGCACTGCCATCATGGTGGCTAGAAGGCCCTGGCCTGTCAGACAACACGCTTTTACTACATGAGCTTGGGAGGGTAGCAGAGCCATGGGGATACCCTGCTGGTTCTTGGAAAAATGGAAATGGAGGTGGAAATGGAGGGTGCTATGGCTGAGCAATGCAGAGAACTGGGGCACAGTTCTACCTATCCAGTGGCTACCTGTCCAGCTGCAGCTGCCTCCAAGCTGTCCCTGGGAGGGCCATTGTTTTCTTACCACCTCTTTTCTCTCCTGCCCTACAGGGTCCACCTGGCCCTGTTGGTCCCTCTGGCAAAGATGGCTCTAATGGAATCCCTGGCCCCATTGGGCCTCCTGGTCCCCGTGGACGCTCAGGCGAGACTGGCCCTGCTGTAAGTGTGCTGACCGCCTTCCCCTGCTGTCTGAGTATCCCCAGCACTCTGCTGCTGCTCAGGGCTTCTTCTGGGGCAGCTAGTAGTAATGGCGTCTTTTATGAATGGTGCTATGAAACCATAAAAAAAAAAAGGAGTCAGGGAAGACAAAGGGAAGCTGCTGTGGTTGTGGCCTGCTGTCCCTTGTTCCTGCCATGGGACTGAGATGAGGACATGCCAACAGTCAGAGACATAACAGGGGCTCCTCCCCAAGGCTGATATCTCTGCTTCCTGCCACAGGGTCCTCCCGGAAATCCTGGCCCTCCTGGCCCTCCAGGTCCCCCTGGTCCTGGCATCGACATGTCTGCTTTCGCTGGCCTAGGCCAGAGAGAGAAAGGTCCTGACCCTCTGCAGTACATGCGGGCTGATGAAGCAGCCGGTAACCTGAGACAGCACGATGTTGAGGTGGATGCCACACTCAAGTCCCTCAACAACCAGATTGAGAGCCTCCGCAGCCCTGAAGGCTCCCGCAAGAACCCTGCTCGCACCTGCCGGGACCTGAAACTCTGCCACCCAGAGTGGAAGAGCGGTGAGCCTATCTGGACGCCCTGCCCCAGAGAGAGGAGAGCCAGACACATGCCTTTGTGTCTTAGTGTAGGATAGATCTAGGGCTGAAAAGTTCTGGCAAATGGTTGTTCTATCATCTTACTATCATCGCAGAGTGAGAATCTGTCTCTTATGGCAGAAGTGTCTTCAGGGTGGATCCAGCAGGTGTGGGCATGGACCCTTCTTAAGCATTAGGACCCCACCCCCAATCTAGAGTTCCTTGTGCGGGTGTCCCTCTTTCTGGCTCCCCTGTGGACACACACGCGCCTTCCCCTCCCCTGGTTTCCCTCGGTCTCTCCTAACCTGTCTACTGTCAGCTCACTGAATCCCAGCCTGATGAGTACGAACCTCTGCTCCTGCAGGCGACTACTGGATTGACCCCAACCAGGGTTGCACCTTGGATGCCATGAAGGTTTTCTGCAACATGGAGACAGGCGAGACCTGCGTCTACCCCAACCCAGCAAGTGTGCCCAAGAAGAACTGGTGGAGCAGCAAGAGTAAGGAGAAGAAACACATCTGGTTCGGAGAAACCATCAACGGTGGCTTCCACGTGAGTGCCTGGGTGGCTCCTCACATTTCCTCTTCCTTCCTCCTGGGCATTTCTAGTACCTTCCCCTCATTGTCCACCAGTTTACCTTTGGGCCTGAGTGAAGGAAAGAAGAGGAAGAATATTTTTTCCTACTTAGAGCCGGAGAAGCGGTCCTCTGAGCTTACCATTCTCAGGAAGCAGAAACATTCTCCCATTTCCCGACCTCGCCACTCCCTGTCAGCTGCTTTTGAGCCCCAAACAGCTGGCACTTCCACAGAGAATGCTAGCTCCAAGGTCTCACACCCTGGCTCTCTGCCCACAGTTCAGCTATGGAGATGACAACCTGGCTCCCAACACTGCCAATGTCCAGATGACCTTCCTACGCCTACTGTCCACTGAGGGGTCCCAAAACATCACTTACCACTGTAAGAACAGCATTGCCTACCTGGACGAAGCAACTGGTAACCTCAAGAAGGCCTTGCTCATCCAGGGCTCCAATGACGTGGAGATGCGGGCTGAGGGCAACAGCAGGTTCACATACACGGCCCTGAAGGACGGCTGCACGGTGAGCGGGACTGGCTGGAGTGGGACTGAGGGTTGCTGTCCTGGTCCTACCGTGACACAATCATTAGAGGCACGAGTTGTGAGGGTGTGTCCAGAAGACCAGCTGAGGGGTAGGCAAGTGAGGGAGAGGAGCACGTTGTTCTCAGGGGAAAGAGACCTGCCCTCTCCAGCATCTCAGGTGCTCTTATAGAAGTCCTCAAGTAGTGTAGTGCCTACCTACAAGACAGAAGAGGAGGAATCACAAAGAGCCACTGTGGGGATGGGGGAGGAAGACACGAGGCTTGAGCAGGTCCTGCTGCCAAGGGAAGGAGCTGACATGGAGAGGGACTGAGCAAGCCTAGAAAGGGGTCTGGGGTGGTTCATACTTTTGTGGTTGCTTCGTTTTGGGGCTCTGGGAAGTTGGCACTAGATTGCAAGGCATCTGTTGAGCAGTGTCTCCTCTTTTTTCCTCCCTAGAAACACACCGGTAAGTGGGGCAAGACTGTCATTGAGTACCGGTCACAGAAGACCTCACGCCTCCCCATCATTGACATTGCACCCATGGACATTGGAGGGCCCGAGCAGGAATTTGGTGTGGACATAGGGCCTGTCTGCTTCTTGTAAAAACCTGAACCCAGAGACAACATCATCCATTGAAACCCAAAGGACCCAAGTACTTTCCAATTCCAGTCACTCTAGGATTCTGCACTGAATGGCCGACCTGACCTGATGTCCATTCATCCCACCCTCACAGTGTGGACTATTCCCCCCATTTTCTAAGAAATCTGAACTGGGCAGACTGCAAAAGTAAAATCTCGGTGTTCTATTTATTTATTGTCTTCCTGTAAGACCTTTGGGTCAAGGCAGAGGCAGGAAACTAACTGGTGTGAGTCAAACGCTCCTTGAGTGACTGTCCCCTGCCCAGGCCAGAAGACCTTCTGCAGGTGCCGGGCGCAGGAACTGTGTTTCCCACACAATGGTGCTATTCTGTGTCAAACACCTCTGTATTTTTTAAAACACCAATTGATATTAAAAACAAAAAAATTATTGGAAAGTACACATTGACTCATGCTTTGTTCTTCAGTTGATTTTCCATTAGCCCTTGACTCTGTAGACATACCCAAATGTCTACATTTGGAAGCCTAGGGCCTTGCATTCACATTTCAGTCCAAGTATGGACACGTGAGCCACACTGCCCAGCGTAGCAACCTCCTACACACAGGCGTGTCTCTTAAAAACCTTGACACTACATGGGAAAGGTAACAAAGGTAAGTATAAGACACTTTTGGTGGATTTGTTTCCAAGCTCAGGTGGCTTCATGGTTTGGCCTTAGGCCAGTGCAGCACATTATAGCAGGAGCACACTTCAGAGCCAGGGCCTACAACATGAGCCAGGAAGCAAAGAGTGAGAAGAGACCCAGTCCCTTCGGAGAGCCTGCCCCCACTGATCTGAGGCCCTACCTGTCAAAGGTTCCACCTTCTAAGAATACCACCCTGGGACCTTTCAGACATACTATATTCAAACGCTGGAGTCACTATTTGAGAAGGGAGGCTCACCATCTTGTTCTTCAGAGTCAACACTGAACACCACTCTCCAGTAAGCTATTGCAAAGGCAAGGTGCCCAGTGAGCTTAGGGGCAGAATGTGTGTGCTAAATCCTAATGGATGGGGAACGAGAGCTACTCCTCATGGAAGGTAGGGTGGAAAGAGCGGAAGAGAGCAGTAAAGTGAATTACTCAGGGGCCTTTGACTCGTGCGTTTGAGTAATCCATGGCTACTTCCATCTTTCTGTAAGCCAGTGGGCCAGTGAGAGGTAAACATGCATCCCAGCCCTGCCTGGCTTCCCATTTTTCACTCCAGAGCCTACACTTAAAGCTGCTACGGACCTCCGCCGAATACCAGGCTTAGGAATGCACAGCATTCTCTTTTACTCTATGACTAGGTGCCCTTGTTTTCCAATGCCTTGGAGTTGTATGGCAGAAGTGAGCAAATGGCTCCCTTTTCTGCTAGAGGCTCGCAATGGTGGTGGTGTGTGAAGTGGGCAGGAGACGGAATACATTACAGTAGTTAGCACTGTATGAAACAAACTTCAAAAGATATCAGGCACAGATGTAAACCAGGGAGCTTTCCTTTCATCTGTCCCTTTCTCTATCCCTGTTCAGCAGCTTTCCTGTTAAAGAAATAAGAAAAAAGAAATAAGACTTTTTGTTGAGTTTATTCATTCATACTCAATTTATTATGTAACATTCATTGAATGAAAATGTGAATGAAAGGCTAGTTCATGGCAAAATAAGGAAGTAAAATGACATGATATTTTAAAACACATTTTTAGGGCTGGGGACAAAGCTCAGTTGTAGAGTGCTGGTCTAGCATGCACAGAACTCTGGGTTTGAGTCCCAGCAATATGCATGCACACATGCATGTGCACACACACACATATCACATAATTAGACTATTTCACCATAAAAGCAAACCAATAAACCTTACAACAATCAAGAAGGGGGCAGGGAGTGCACACCTGCTAGATAGAGGTCTGTAACCTTCCTGAGACAATAGGTGGAGCTGAAGAGCCAGGCTGAACTCAGTTCCACCTGCTGATCCCCCTGGAGAACTAGAAGGGCTGCCCAGCTCACTCCAGCACCCCCAACAGGTCAGGTCAGAACCATCTATGGGAATGTAGATTGGTGGATCACAACTGCAGGGTTAGATTTCTGCAAAAAGCTGCCTATTATCCAGGGAACTCCTCACAGTCCACCCACTTCCTGGGAGCCTAGTAAAGCCTGCTCCTTTGGGGATGGGCGAGAAGAGCAGTACAGGGGCTTGTGGGGCAGTGAGCGGATCAGGACTCTGAGGTGAACGGGACTACTTGCTCTGCAGTACTGCGCTACCTACTGCAGGGATGTGAGAACACCCAGGATCACTGCTCAAGCCCAGGGTCCCTGGTGCTCCTTGGGAAAGTAGGTGATGGTCTCTCCGGTCAGAATAACGTATTACAAATAAAAAGCAGGGCTGAGTGCACAGAGCGGACCACTGACCATAAGGGATGCTTGGTCAGTCTGCTTTTCTATCTTACACTTCCTCCTTTCTCTGGAATTATCTGGCACAGAACAACTTTGAATTCGGAGCCGAGGTACACTTCAGCTAAGAATTACTGTAAAGTTTCTTGGATTCTGAATAAATCATAGGACAACTTCCGAATAGTGTTCCCTTCTAAACAAGTGAAGGAACACAGAACTTTTAAAAAGAGACAATAAGGCGATGAATAATTTTATTTATAAAGGAAAATATAATTATTTTGCCCAGAGGTGGTGTATGTGTGGGGGGGAATATGAGGTCCTATTGATTCATGCATAAGTTTGAAATATATATGGGGGGGGAGACTGCTCAGTGGCCTCTTGCCACTGTTGCAAGTGAACTCCAGACACATATGCCACTTTGTGTATCTGGCTTTATATGGGTACTGGGGAATTGAATCTGGGCTGGTAGGCTTCACAAACCAGCACCTTTGACCATTGAGCTATCTCCCCAGCCCCATAATGCAGAACTTTTAGAAAAACAGGTGGATTTTTTAAAATAACCTGTCTCATGCTTTGCATTAGAATCCCTGGGAGAGCTGACCCAGACATCCTGGGGGTACAACTGTGAGTAAGTAGGACTGTAGAATAGCTGGTAGAGAAAGCTGTAGCCTACATGAGGCCTGAAAGCTAAAAAGATTTATGATAGTTATAAACTTCTGGCTACAACTATGGATAAAACACACTAGACTTGCAATTCTTAGCATACAGCAGGTGCTCAATATTTTTTGGCAGGACAGGGGTTGAATTAGGTATAGCCCATAAACTCATGTGTTCTGGATGCTTGGTCCAATTCAGGAGGTGGAGCCATGCTGGAGGAGGTGTGATGCTGGGAGTGGACCTTGAGGCTTATTAAGCCCCAGCTTGCCAGTGTTACTTAGGCTCACTCTCCTGATGCTTTTTCCACCTGCTGTGGCAGAGTGATGTCCAGCCTCTGCTCATACAATCTTTTTGTTGCCATCATGGGGCTTCCCCTCAAGACTGTAAGCCAAAACAAACTCTCTCCTCCCACAAACAGCTTTTGCCTGGATATTTTGTCCAGCAACGAGAAGGTAACTGCAACAGGGGGACGAGTAAAAATACAAATACATGGAGAGTTTTGTATGCAGCAACTCTGCAACCTGGTGACTATACAAGCTGTGTGATATCAAGAAGTCAGGAAGTGAGCTAGAGAGATGGCTCAATGGTTAAGGTGCTTCCTGCACAAGCATGAGAGTCTGAGGGGGACTGAAACAGCCAGAGTTGAAGTCTCCACATCCCACAGCTGGGCATGGCCACATGTGCCTGTAACCCCAGTCCTGCAAGAGAAGCAGAGGCCGGGGAATCACCCAGGCCCATTCTCAAAGAAAAATGGGTAGAAGAGCAATGGGGTGGGACATTTGACATTCTGCTGTAGCCACCGTGGGTGAACACCCCCACCTAGCAGATGAATGCACTGGAAGCTCCGCGTGCACGCACACACACAGTAGTCAGGAAGTCAGCACAGGCTGAGCACAGAGAAGCAAGCTCCAGCAAAGCCTCACCACCAAGAAGTGTTCTTTGCCAGCTTCTATTCACCGAAACACTGTGGTCATAGTAAGGACACCTGAGCCCACTACGTCCCCTTTATAACTTGGGAGGTTGTGCAGAGAAAATTCTAGATTTTTGTTCAAGATTCAAAAGACACCAGGATAAACAATGCAGATCATACCAACATGAAGTTTTGGATGCTAAAAATGAGGAGACCTCAGAATTCACAGCATTATGAGAACAGACTTATTGTACATGTTTAAAAGCTTCAATAGCCAGGCTGGGAGATGGCTTGGTAAGAGGTGGGCAGAGACGGGAGAATTATTGGGGCTCACTGACAGCAGCTCTGGGTTAGGATGAAATCCTGTCTCAAGGAAAGAAGTATGTGGATGGTTGGTAAGAGGACATGAGATGCTCTTCTCTGATCTCCACACGCAGATGCATCTACACACATGTGTATATGTCACATATCACACACATATATGCACAATAAAAATATAAAATGGAAGAAAACACCAGGTTTTCCTCTGACCTCCACATGCATGCCGTGGTGTAGACACCCATAAACACACATCATATGCATAACACACATACACTAATTTAAAAATTTTTGAATTGCTCTCATTTAAATATTAACTGGATTTTTTTTTAACATGGGAGAGCAAGACAGAAAGAGAGAAAGAGAGAAGATTGGCACCCAAGGGCCTCCAGCCACTGTAATCGAACTCCCGACACATGTGCCATCTTGTGTGTGCATGTGTGACCTTACGCTTGCATCACCTTGTGCATCTGGCTTATGTGGGACCTGGTGAGTCGAACATGGGTCTTTAGGCTTCATAGGCAAACACCTTAGCCACTAAGCCATTTCTCTAGCTCATTAGCTGGATTTTTAAAGTATTATAATGTACCATGTTATTGAGGAATTCAAAATAGAAGTACTAATATGAGGTTTTTCAAAAATACATGGAAAATATTTTACAGTCTATTTAGAAAGTGGCAAAACCAAAAGAGCCATGAAGCATGAACATTTTCACACACTCAGGCATGTTCTGTTTACGGGTGTCATTCTTGGAAATGGTGCACTCACCGTCACAGGACTTTTGCACATCCACAATCCGGTTAGCACTACTCTAGTGCTTAACCCTCTGCTTTTGGTTGACTCAACAATGGTCAGTGTCAGCCAAGCAGTCATGAAAAATCTAACCTTAAGTGTGGACATTCAGACAATTAGGAAAATACTGAAAATCACTCCTAAAGAACAGGTGTTCAAGCCCAACCACCACCTGCTACTCTGCTCGGGAGGGTTCCTGAGGCCTGTGTGCAGCAGGAGGCCAGAGGCCCCCTCGGCTGAGCTCTGGATCTGACACTCCAGTTCCTGCTAGATGCTCCGCACTCTTGTGACTATAGTCCACCCTCCAGCAGCGGAAAGAATGAAGACAGCTGAAGAAACTTAACCTCATACCAGACCCTTATTCTGTGTGTGTGTGTGTGTGTGTGTGTGTGTGTGTGTGTGTGTGTGTGTGTTTTGTGGGGGGGGGAGGGGAAGGGGTTGTCACAGTGTTACTCCTCACCACCAAAGCCAACTTATTCCTCAGGCGTGTCTGCCCTGCCATGTCCACCCTCTAGGGGGCACTGTGTGCACTGTTCTGGAAGAGCAACAGGGCAGGCAACCTGCTGCCTGGAGAGGCATATAGAATAGTGAACTGCCTGTTGTGACACATGCTCACAGGGGTGGGCAGTACATACAGATGGGCTCCTTCTCTTTCCTTCCTATATCACCCTCTTAGGAGGAAACTATCTATGTTCCCCCAAAGGAGCCCATAAGGCATACAGGCAATCAGAGGAGACACTCATCAAAAGCAGAGTTTATTTTTCTATCAAATCTCCAATTCCTGCCAGTGGATGAAAGGTATAGGAAAGAAAAATAAAAGCAAAGCAAAATGAAGAACAAAATAAAACCACCCCAAACCTCTCTTTTAAAAAAGCTTGTAGGCATTGGGGATCAGTAAAAATGAATGCATATCCTGAGGGTCTCCTCTTGGGTAGTCCAGCATGTCCCCGAACTGGTGCTTCTGTGATGACAGGGCACTGATGTATCTGGGCCACCAGACAGTCCTACCTACATGTCACTCTAGTTTGAAAACACAGAACCCTGGAACCATTTCAGCCTACAATGCCTCAAGAACATCTGAAAACAGAATTAAACGCTTCAAACTTTGATTGCGAGCCAACTATTTCCTGTTGTCTGGGCACAAGCGAGGCATTGGGCAGAAGTTCTCCTGGTTCTGAGATATATACACAGTGCTGCAGAGAGAGGTTTCCTTCTGAGTGACAGAAGGATGCCTGCTGGGGGTTAAGAACCAATTCCTCCTCCACTTATGCTACATGGAATTGATAGGGAACCTGAGCCCTAGGAACAGATGCTAACCTTTCTTCTACAGGTATGGTCATGGGAGAACCAAGAGCAGATGTGTTTCCAAGGAGCTCTGGGACATGTGGCCAATGTATGAAATCTTCATGGAAGTCCTAGCAAAAAGAAAACCAAGAAGAGCTTAAAGAAGCAAAAATAATTGCCCAAGTCCTTTCTTCTAAGTTCAAGCAATAATACCTATTTGAGCACCAGGCACATGTCTTCATGATTATGTAACCAGGAGGCCAGAGGACTTCTCTATGTCCTACAATGCCATGCCATGGGGTGCCTTTATAACTTAGTGGCTCTTAACCAGGGGTGATTTTACCCCACAGGGGTCTTTTAGTAATATCTGGACACATTTTCTGTTGTTACAAGTGAGTGCAGCAAAGGAAGGAGGTTAGCAGCAGCTGGGAGGAAGAGACCAGGGATATGGCTAGACATTCTGCAATGCACAGAACAGTCCCTGACAACAAAGAACTGTCTGTCCCCAAATGCCAAATACTGACATGATCAAGAAACTTCACTCTGATCCTCCTATTTCAAATGTCTGTAGTGGAGGCTGTCATCTTGAAATTTAGCACTCACAGTTGCAGGAATAGCCTTGAGGTGGTAATTCGTGGGACTAGAGGGTAACTGGTCAAATACTCAGTGCTTACACTTTGAGCACACGCTTCTACTTCACTAGTCTCAATAGGATTCTAACAGGGCTGCACATTATGTTACATCAAACCTCTTTGAAGTACTTAACCATCAGTATCTTCTACATTAAGCTTTCAACCGTATGTAACAATGAATTTAATGACGTGCAATTTTACCTTTGCATCATAGTTGTGATCGTTTTATAGTTAGCAGTGCCATTTGTGGTCAGAAAGCACAAGCTTTAAGTCCTCCATTCTAGATGCAAACCTTGAGGAACTACATCATTCAGTAAGTTGATCTTGTGATCTTTTGAGTTGGACATGAAGGAGAAAAGACTGGTCATAAGAGATTCCTTTGTCTAAACCAAGGCCTGTTGTATGAGTGTAAGGCTTTTGGGGAGGGAACCTTAATCATATGTACTGATACACAGGAGGTCAAAGCCATAAGAATTAAAGTTCCTTGAAATAAATTAAAAAAAAAAAAACTTCTTTTCATGGAGAAAATTACATGTTGAGCTGTTCCCTGAGAACATGGTGAACTGGGCAGGAGGGCTCTGCTGCTTTTCGAAGTATGGGGATCCCCTCCTGGCCACATGCCACCGAGTCGAAGTGGGAAGCTTACAAGACTGGGTGGTCCAGACTCAAAGGCCAGTAGGATGGGTAGAAAGATGTCCTATGGCATGAAGAGCACTACATTGTACACCAGGATATCAGGGATCGTGCAAAAGGAGCTACCAAATAACACGTATGTGAACAAATGGTCAGTGTGGTCGAAATAAAACAAAACCAAAGAGCCAAGAGAACGAGTAGAAGAGCACTCAGCTATACCGCCAGACTATGTGGGACCTTATCTCCCCACCCCCACCCTTCCAGCCCAACTGCTGCCAAGGAGCACTAGGTCTGCGCATCATTTTTATCCTTCCCCATTATGATCTTTGTTTTGTCTTTCAAACCCATCATATAGGTGCGGGAGCTTGGTAACATTTCTAGTGGCTTAATGTTCTCATTAAAATCCCAACACTGGGCTGGGTATGGTGGCACACACCTTTAATCCCAGCACTCAGGAGGCAGAGGTAGGAGGATCACTGTGAGTTCGAGGCCACCCTGACTACATAGTGAATTCCAGGTCAGCCTGGACTAGAGTGAGACCCTACTTCAAAAAAAAAAAAAAAAAATCAGCTGGGCATGGTGGCGCACACCTTTAATCCCAGCACTTGGCAGGCAGAGGTAGGAGGATCACTGTGAGTTCAAGACTCTGAGACTACATAGTGAATTCCAGGTCAACCTGGCTAGAGTGAAACCCTACCTTGAAAAACCAAAATAAAAATAAAAATAAAAATAAAAAAATAAAATCCCAACACTTCAGTCACATATTAGATGACAGATGACAACACCTCCAAATAAACTTCCAGACAGCCAAAGCTAGAGAGCTCACGGGCCAAAGGCTGGGATGTTAGGCAGAGCAAATTCCCAGTCCCTGAAGGATGTCCCTGAATCCCTTCAGATAGATAGACATACATAGAAAACACTGTCCTTACTACACATAGGCAGATGGTCCTCCCACCTCAGTCTTCACCATAAAATTCACCTGAAAATATATAAAACCCTGGAATCAGTCTGTGGCAAGTAAATGTGACATAAGACATGGGGTCTTAGATCCTTCTTCTATCACATACAAAATGCCTTCCTGGGGCGGAAGAGATGGCTTAGTGGTTAAGGCACTTGCCTGTGAAGCCTAAGGACACAGGTTCAATTCCCCAGTTACCACATAAGCCAGATGCACAAGATGGCACATGTCTATCGTTCATTTGTGGTGGCTGGAGGCTCTGGCATGCCCATTATTTCTGTCTCTCTCTTTCTCTCTCTCATATAAATAAAAAGTAAACAAAATATTCAAAATGCCTTCCTGATACAGCCTGTAAGTCTGTACTAAATATTTCTGACTTCTTCCTTTTGGAGGTCAGTGGTCCTTAGGCTATAGTACCAATTTCTTGATTTTGGGCAAGTTTCTTTCTCTTACTAATTCTTTTGCTCCCCAAATACTTAAATGCTAACTGGTTTTCCCTTTCCCACAACTGTTCCTAATTACAGAGAGTGTCAGGTCTTCCTCAGGTGGGAATGAGGAGAGGAAGGAAAGGAACCCAGTATGGCAATCCTGCAGCACCTACTCTCCTCCTGGGCCTGTGGGCAGAAGTTCTGAAGGAACAGCATACCAGCTGCTCACTCCGCAGTGGAACGAGTGAGATGTTAGTGGTCTCCTATGTGCCAACAACAGCCTTCATGTGCTGAATCTGGCTGAACAGATTGCTCATTGCCACCGAACAGAGGATGGACTTCCTGATTTTCAGGGCGGCCTGCATCCCAGCAAGGGAGGAAGCCCAAGGCTGGCAGGTGCACAAATCCAGGAAGGGAGATCCTAAGTCTTACCATGATGGCGAGGATCACAAGGGAGTCTTGCTTATTAAATGTAACCTTCACCACTTTGATGCCATCATCATCCATAAAAGAATTGCGTGTGGAAACAGAAACACCAAACTAGATGCCAAGAGACACAGCAGGACCGACAGGAGAATATGGTGCTTACTGCAAATGACAGCATAGAGCCAAGCTGGCAGTCAAATATCAAACTCTAAACAGTCAAGATGAATGCAAAACCAGGAACTACAAACCAGGCAAGAAGGAACCGAGCAGGTGAAGGCTTTAAACCCATTCGAGCATTTCCCTCTGAGATGACAGCAGCAGACATCTTCACTTCCTAGACATCTGCTCCTCTCCCAGAGTGTCCTGCTTCTCTACGCCTTCCAATCCCATCCCCCACTTGGCCTTCAGGACATTTCTAGCTTCCAATTTCTTCCCCCAGATTGTGGCGGGGATGGAGATATCCTATTTGAACAACAGTACTAAAGGAATTGGGGCAATTACAAGAACAGATATAGTTTTCAAAGAATAAACTGGCATTTCTACATAGAAAAAGGAGCTGAGGACAGAAGCAGGTATTAGCAGGCTAGAGCTAGGCAACTCACGTTCTCTGAGGACGCAGTCTCTCATCACTGTGGGGGATCAAAGCCACCAACTCATTGAGTTGCTCTGGAAAAGAATCAAACACTGATTTTGTAAATCTCGTGCATTGGTGGTACTTCTCACTTCACAGCAGCCTGCCAAAGAAAATATTCACCCGTGATTAGACACTTTAAGAAGTACATCTTGGGGTGGGGGGTGTTGGGGAGATGGCTCAGTTGGCAAAGCACTTGTCACACAGAGTAAGGACCTGAGTTCAGATCCCCAGCACTCACATCAATTGCTGGTCATGGTAGTACATGCCAGTAATTCCAGTGTGGGAAACAGAGATAGAAGAATCTCTAAGGCAAGGTGGCCAGCTAAAGTAGCCCAATGGGCAGGCTCTGGGTTCAATGAGAGACCCCGGGTCAATAAATGAGGTTGGAAAGCAGTTGAGGAAGACATCTGACATTGACCTGTGACCTCCACAGACACACCTGCACACACACACGCACATACACATACAAACATGCATACACACACAGAGGGTGTTTTTCATGGAATGAACAAGAAACAGATAAATATAGAGTGCCACCAATTACAAAACTTCTGTCAGTGCTGAAGTTTTGAGAGAGAGAGAGAAAGAGAGAATGGGCACACCAGGGCCTCTAGTCACTGCAAACAAACTCCAGACACATGTATCACTTTGTGCATCTGGCTTGTGTGGGTTCTGGGAATGAAACCTGGGTCCTTTAGCTTCATAGGCAAGCACCTTAACCACTTAACCACTAAGTATTCTCTCCAGTCCTCCTCTCCCCCTCCCTACCCAGAGGTAGGGTCTCACTCTAGTTCAGGCTGACCTGGAATTCACTATGTAGTCTCAGGGTGGCCTCGAACTCACTGTGGTCCTCCTACCTCGGCCTCCTGAGTGCTGGGATTAAAGGCATGCACCACCACGCCTGGCCTCTTCTTTGTTTTGTTTTTTTTTTTTAAAAAAAACATATTTATCTAAGCCAGACTGTCTGAGGTCCACCTTAGTGACAAATCTTCCTGTACTGCGTTCCTGAGCATCTGTTTGTCATCTCCCCCATATGACAGTATTTTGCAGACTAATGATTCACTATTGCTTCCTTGTAAAGAAGCTTCCAGAATGGTTTCCCCACAATGCTGTGCCAATCCCCACAACAATGTGCTTGTCAACAAATTTCACGACATATATAGAGAAATGAATATTCCAAATCATGGGAGGAGGGGGAATAAAAAAGTGGAACTGAAGAAAAAGAAGGGTTTCAAGTATAAGGTAAAGAGAAGTTGTGGAATCTTGTCAAGTTTACCAAGTCAGAGGGGCTGGCTCCAATTTAGGACAGCCTATGCCCATAAAGGTAGGGCTGCCTAGCTGTTGGAGCAGATGGGGTATCTTGAAATTGTTGAAGAACCATCTTTTCCCCATCACCAACACTTCTCACCTTTGGGAATGTAGCCTGCTCCTTGGCAGGTGTGACAGGTGATGCTATTTCTCCCCGTGAACCCTACATATGGAAACTGGGCGATGGCTTCTTCCTGCCCTCTGTCAGCCAGCAAGCCCTCTCGGCCATCTTTCTTTCGCTGGCAAGGAGTGTGAGCACAGGCAGAATGTGAAGCCTCCACGTGTCATGTCCTAGAAGAACGGAGGCGAAGGATTGCACGTGAGTGTCCATACCTGGCCACGACAGGAGGAGCAAAGTAAAGCACTAGTGACAAGTGGCTCTGCCCTTATCTGCGAGATGGGGCTGGCCCCCGCCTATCTGGCCAGCCCCTCACTGTCCTAGAACGCCCCTCTGGTCCAGGTCCCACTATATGCAAGGTCTGTGTCCTCCTTCAGAGGGAAAATAATCAATAGGCACCAAACTAATAAACAGGCCTTAGAGATCGCCATCTCTCTTCACTCTCGGCCCCGGGAGGATCTGGTCACGTGCCCAGCAAAAAAAAAAAGTGAAGTTCCGAGGTCCTCAAAGTCGCCGGGGTGGAGAGAACGTCCGGTCTCCCCCGACCAGCAGAGCATCAACTCACAGCCGCTGCTCTCGGGCACACTCTCCTACCACCTGCTGCTCGGGGATTTTCTACCTGCCTCCACTCGAGGCGCAGACGCAGGCGCAGGATGGCAAGTGGGCACCTGGTCTCCGGCGTGCGCCTGCGCTCTCGAAGCTCGCCGGCCGCTCGCGAGCCCGCCGCGGTGCTCGGGGCCGTTAGGGGGCGGCAGAGAGCAGGGCAGGTGTGGGGGGGCGCAGAGGGCCCGCTCTGCACGGAAAAGGCGTGACGAAGGAGACGTTTGAGAATGTACGTGCTGTCAGGCGGACTTTGGCCTCAGCTGAAGAAGTGAGGCAGGTATTTAGCAGGGGAAGGGATAAAGATGAGGCTGTGGTGGCGCATGCCCTTAATCTCAGCGTTTGGGAGACAGGTAGGAGAATGGCTGCAAATTGGAGACTAACCTGGTGTACATAGTTCCAGGCCAGTCAGAGTTACAGAGTGAGCTCTTGTTTCAAAAAAATAAAAACAAAAGAAAATGCTGGAAGAAAAGAGATATCTTGACAGTCTGAAACTGGATGAATGAGAAAGTCTTGTGGCACTGTAGACTAAGGCTGTCAACCTGCATAGGCTCTGTCACCTCCATGTGTTCCTCACGTTCCTGTGAGGAATGTGGATGCTCCTGTTGCTGTGTAGCCCCTTGTCTAGCTGGACGCATCAGTTCATTGAGTCTCTGGTGTGAAGCAACGAGGCACCACTCCTTCCCTCTGGTCCTCACCAGCTCCTGAAATGTTTTATAACTCTTTGCAATTTCTATGCCACCTAAATATTTCTTATTTCTTACTTAAATAAATTTGATGTTGGGGAAAGCGAATGCTCATCTAAAATACTTCCCAGGGCTGGAGAGATGGCTTAGTGGTTAAGGCATATGCCTGCGAAGCCTAAGGACCCTGGTTCGATTCTCCAGGTCCCACATAAGCCAGATGCACATGGTGGTGCATGCATCTGGAGTTTGTTTGCAGTGGCTAGAGGCTCTGGTGCACCCATTTTCACTCTCTCTCTTTCTCCGTCTCTCTGTCTCTAATTAAAATAAAATAAAATAAATAAATAAAAATAAAATATTTCCCAGCCTCGTTTGCAGCCAGACGTGGTTGTGTAACACACTGTTATGGCCAATGAGATGTGAGAAGTTGTGTGGACTTTTCTGAGACAAGTCCTTCAAAGAGGTGGAGACTCAACTGGTCCTTTGACCTTCCTCTTCCTGTCTGGAATTTGGACTTAATATTGTAGATTAGGACAATCACTGTGACTATAAGGGTGTAGAGAATGCTAGGCAGACGGATAAAAGAAGTCTAGTCCTTGATAAAATGCCTATCTTCCAACTTCTCATTACATGAGAAAAATAACTACCCAAAATGTATGTATTTATTTATTTATTTGAGAGAGAGAGAAAGAAGAGAGAGGGAGAGAAAGAAGGGGAGAGAGAGGGAATGAATGAATGAATGAATGAATGGGCACACCAGGTCCTCTAGCCACTGGAAACTCCAGATGCATGTGCCACTTTATGTATCTGGTTTATGTGGGCACTGGGGAATTGAACCTGGATCCTCGGGCTTCACAGGCAAGCGCCTTAACCACTAAGCAATCTCACCAGCCTGAAAAACGAATCAACACAGGCAGACTGTCTTAACCATATACTGTACAGACCACACTTAGGTTTCTATCCTCTCCCAAGTTAAGCTCTTATGACACTTGCCCTTCAGAGTCAGGCATGTCAGTTTTGTCCTCCAGGCTTAAGCTTCCCTGACTAAGGGCCTGTCTCTGGCAGGAAATTTACCTGAAGAATGACTTGGTTCTCTACAAGAGATTGAAATCTCTCTCCTGAGAGTCCGTCCTCTAGTTGCATGGGTATTAGCTCACCTTGTGACCTCTACTGGACACCCTGCCAGTGACAGCATACAAGTATGTCTGCTGTCCACACCATGAATGGACATTGCACTGGGAGCAGGGAGAATGAGGAGGCCAGGGTCTCATCCACCATCTGAGAGGAAGGAGAGCTTGAAGGGGGATCAGAGCTTGGGGATGCTTTCATGAGGGAGAGAGAGGCTGAGAGCATTGTTTGTGGCCAGGAAGAGGCAGGGCTTAGGTTGGTGGGCCTATAAAGGGAGTCTGGACATCACTAACAGAACCTTGAGGTTCTCTGACAGTCTGCTTCTGAAAGTGGCTGGACAGAGAGACCACACCCCCTCTCCAGTTTGGCTTTTACTGCTGTCTGTCTCCTTAGGACCTAGCCTGATGACCACTGAATATTAGGCTTTCAATAAATCCTTGCAAAACCACCCAGCCTGGAGGCTGGCCAGCATGGCCTGAGGGAGTAGTCCCAGCCTACGGGGAGCCTTCTGGGAGGCCATCTTAATTGGCCAGCACATTCCTGAGGAGATAGCCATCGCTTCTCACCTGTGCCTTGCTTCCAGGTTTGTCTCACCATCCCAGTTATGAGCAGTGAACTTACTGCAGACGTGAGCTCACTGGGGCTCTCCTGGTGGTCAGGGCAGAGTGGGGCCTCCTGGGTATCCCTGAACTCCCAGCTTCATCAATGTTTCTATGGCCATTATGGACCCCTGGCCACACAGACTGGGGGTAGTGCTATTAATGCTAACAGACCTTAGAGGCCAGGAAAGAGCTCTGTTCAGCTATGCAATGCATTCCTTGGAACTCAAGCACAGGGACAGGATGGTGCGGGAGGGTGCTTAGCTGCTAACTTCCCCCTGCACTGCTTTAAGTGCTCTTCAGGGTCTGTGTTCTGCCCCCTTTATTCATTCTATAGATTAAGAATACACGTGAGATTAAATGACAGTTAAGTAAAAACAAGAGGACCAGAACCCAGTCTGATATCTCCTTGTTCCATGGACTTGACAGAAGGATCCATCCACTTGCAAATGCTTAGAAAGCTGCATCTTTATCCCTCTGCTGTAGTCACTGTGGTACACAGATAGACTGAAGGGGCACAACAAAGCCTTTTACTTAATGCTGTTTGTATTTATTATCACACAAGCTGGAGATATCAGAGCCCAAAGCTCTATCTCATGTATTTCAGAAGCTAGGAAATGATCCATGCTCCAAAGGCCCAAGTACAGTTCTCTGTCAAGTATTAGGATAGCAACACCTGCTTGTTTTCTAGCCCATTTGCTTGAAATACCATTTTCCAACTTTTCACCCTAAGATAGTGTCCATCTTTTATGGAAAGGAGGGTTTCTTGGAGGCAACAAATAGAAGGATCCTACTTTTTATTATTTATTTATTTTTGTTTTGTTTTTTGAGGTAGGGTCTCACTCTAGCCCAGGCTGACCTGGAATTCACTATGTAGTCTCAGGATGGCCTTGAACTCATGGCAGTCCTCCTACCTCTGCCTCCCAGTTGCTGGGATTAAAGGCGTGCACCACAATGCCCAGCTGGATCCTACTTTTAAATGTAATTTTTTATCTTTGTTTTTATTTATTTATTTATTTGAGAGCAATAGACAGAGAAAGAGGTAGAGAGAGAATGGGCACACCAGAGTTCCAGCCACTGCAAACGAACTCCAGATGCATGTGCCACCTTGTGCATATGGCTTATGCGGGTACTGGGGAACAGAGCCTCAAACTAGGGTCCTTAGGCTTCACAAGCAAGCACTTAACCACTAAGCCATCTCTCCAGCCCAGGATCCTACTTTTTAATCCAGTCTGCAAATCTGTGTCTTTTGGTTGGGGCCTTGAGACCATTGGTATTAAGAGTTCTTATTGAAAGGTGTGTATTTATTCTTGCCATTCTTCTTGTTTTGTAGTTCTTCTGGATTTTCCTTTACTCTCTTGTGTTAACTTTTATTTGAGTATGCTTTATTTGTTCCTGGTTCCTTACATGTGTGCTTTTCTTTCTCTTTAGCATGGAGAATCCTTTCAAGTATTTTATTTATTTATTTTTATTTAGTTATTAGTGACAGAGAGTGTGAGTGAGAATGGGCATGCCAGGGCCTCTAGCCACTGCAGATGAACCCCAGACACATGTGCCACCATGTGCATCTGGCTTATGTGGGACCTGGAGAATTGAACCTGGGTCCTTAGGCTTCACAGGCATGCATCTTAACTGCTAAGCCATCTCTCCAGCCCCTCAAGTACTTTCTGTAGAGCTGGGAAGGTCATGGGCCCCAGAAGGGAAGCGACGAATGTTTGGCTAAATAGATATGTTGTGCCCATCAAATTTCTCTCTAACTATTAATGTTTCTGCCCATAGATTAGTGCTGCTCTCAGCTTTGGTCAGAGATGTTTCTTTGTGCAGTTAGCAGTGACTGCTGAGACACTCAAAACTCAGCAAAATGCTGAGAATAAGTGGCTGCGGAGTGCTCAGTGCTAAATGAGATATCTCTGTCATCCCCTCGGAAGCTCAGGGAACATTGAGTAAGAGGGACTGGAAAGAATATAAGAGCCAAAGGATGGGAGGAGTGCTATGGAATGCTGTCTTCCAGACATGATATAAGCCGTTGCATCACAGCAATTGTCATTACTTGGAAGGGGGGGACAGAAATTCAGACACACCCCAAACACTGACATTTAAAAAATGTTTTGTTTTTGTTTTTGTTTTTTTGAGGTAGAGTTTCACTCTAGCTCAGGCTGACTTGGAATTCACTATGTAGTCTCAGGGTGGCCTTGAACTTGAGGCGATCCTCCTACCTCTGCCTCCCGAGTGCTGGGATTAAAGGCGTGCACGACCACGCCTGGCTTAAAAAATTTTTTTATTAGAGACAAAGAGACAAAGTGAGTATGGGTGCATCAGGGCCTCCTGACACTGCAAATGAATGCATCTGACTTTACATGGGCACTGGGGAATCAAACCTGGACCATAAGGTTTTGCAAGCAAGTGCCTATAACTGCTGGGCCCCTAAACACTAATATTTTCAAAGCAACATCTAAACCAGACTTTCTTTTAAGAGGACCTACAGACCAAAGAAACTAATAGCTGGTGCTTGTGAACACTATTAACTCTTCCTGGGTTGGGAAGGCACCATATCATGTGGTAGCTAGGGGGCTGTCTCTGTTGACAACTTGAGACCACAAACTCTAAGGAGAACTGTCAGTGAGCTCTGATGTACCAGAAACTGCCTCCCTTCCCTGCCATCCTAGGGCTGGGCTACCCTCATTGGGAACCACATAAATAGCTAGCACCCTGCAGCAGGTGTGGGAAGATGGCTGCCTGAGCTGGAGAGTTTGGAAAGCTGTGCTTGAGGAGTGGCCAGAGGTGGGCATGCTGGATTTTAACTTCCCCATGAGGAAGTGATGAAATCCAGGCACTAGTCAGCCAATCTTCATCGTCAGTCTCCCTCAGCATTTCCTGTCCCACAACCTTCATAGACAAACCTGGCAAGTTGACAGAAGCACATGTAACTACCTCCTGGACCCTCCAGTGAACACCTGAATGAGCTGCCTGCTGTGTTGGATGGCTGACCTACAGGCTTAGTCAACACAGCCATTGCCAGCCCATGACCATCCTCCTTTGCTTGAGACCAGTCAGGCAGATGGCACATGGACAAGCCTTGTGACATGCCACACAGACATGCTACACAGCAGACAGTGACAAACCCAGAGCTGGGGCAGTACCTGAGGACGAAAGGAGGAACTGGACCGCAAGGGGCCTTTAGAAAGGCAAGTAAGTCCTTGTCCCACCCGGGATGTCCTTCTCCCTCCCTCCCATACCCAGTGCTGGGGCCCGGCTCTCTGCATCTCTTCCTGGGCAATTGCAATTGCCTTGTGGGCTGCTACTCTGACTTATTTAAATGCGCGAGTGTTCTGAGTACTCCCTATTCAGTCAGCCTCCGAGGTAGGTGCTCTCAACATAATCTTAATCTTCCCAAGTCTGCAGGTTGGATATTCCCATCCCCTTCTGGCAGAGGCGGTGTGTGTGACAGACGACTCAGTAGAGAAGTGACATGACTTGCTCAGTGTGATGCAGTTAGGCCACAAGTACCACAGCATGTCCAGCATTTCTTCCATTCTCCACGGGGCGAGTGGTCTAGTCTAGTGCTGCTTAGGAAAGTAAAGCACAATCATGTCTTTCTGCTTCTTCTTAAAAAGTTGTTTTTAAAAATATATTTTTATTTTTATTTATTTATTTGAGAGAAAAATAGGCAGAGAGAGAGAGAGAAAGAACTCATGCCTCCAGCTACTGCAAATGAACTCCAGATGTATGCACCCCTTTGTGTATCTGGCTTATATGGGTCCTGGGGAATTGAACCTGAGTCCTTTGGCTTTGCAGGCAAGTGCCTTAAATGCTAAGCCATCTCTCCAGCCCTCTTTCTGCTTCCTAAATCCTTCCATGGCTCCTCCCAGCCCCAGGGTAAGACCCAAAGCCTACATAGCTTGAGGTGGTTTCCTCTCTCTGGCTGCCCTCTCCCTGCTCACCACACATCTGACCACAGAAGACTATTTGCAGCTTCCTAAAGTTGCCTGTCCTGCATGTGCTTGCTTGGTCTACCCTCTGAGCGGAGTGTGCTTCCCTCCCTGTTCCCACCCCAATCCGCACCATTTCCTACAGCCTGTGAACAAGCACAGACCAGATGTTGTCCAAACCCATTTCCTGTCCCCCATACACACGTTTGCATACGCACGCACACAGGCAACACACACAGAAACACGTGCTCACTCCTCGCTTGCTCTCAACATCAACCACTCAGTTTATTGATGCTGTCATGGCACTGGCCGGTCTCCTCTGCTGGGCCCTGTTCCTCTAGGTCCTGCGCCTCCCCATTATCTTGTGACTGTTATCCAGTGTGTGTTCTGTTGGACTGGGAATTGTGATGGTGTCGCTGGGACCTTTAGAAGAGCATGACAGAAAGTAAGGGCCTTGTTAATATTCGTTGAGTGAGTGGAGGGCACCTCAGGAGAGTGTCTCCATTGTGAGAGGGTATTTTTTTATGGGGGTTCAAACGCAAACCCCGTGCCTGAGCTCATCTGTTTTAACACAGAACTGAGAAAACAAACAGGGAAGGATGACTTTTGTAAACCATTACATTTGTTCCATTCCAGGGAGGGCAGGTGGGGAAAAGAAAAGTAGCAGAAACAAAGGGTGAGGAGCGGATACATCCACGTGGTCTAAGGGCCCTGTGGAAGTCCATGGGCCTAGGGAAAAATAAAATATCCTTCCCCACCCTGGCAGCAGCTAAAGTGGTGAAATACTCAGGTGCTGGGAGATGAATAGCCCGAGAGCCAGAAAAGGAAAAAAAGCCCCAAATCTTCGTGAGAGGCCAGACTTTTTATTTTGGGTCTGAGGCTGAATCCGGAAGGAGCCAGCACACCTGGGGGCAGCGTCGGTCCGGAAGGGGCTGGGCTTGAACTCTGCACGCCCCTGAGTAATTCCAGCTCTGGGACAGCTGCTGCCACATAGCAGGCGAATGTGTGGAGTCAGTAGTCGCGTTTGTAAGCAGCCAGAATTAAGATTTCTCTTAACGAGCCTTTTTCTAGCTATCTAAGTTCCCTCTCACCATCACATGACACGTGCCTCGGACCCAGTGAATATGAACTCCATTAAAGGGTGAATGAAGAAAAATGAGAAGAGACAGGGCTGAAGACCGAGGGGAGCCCCGGAAGGCTGGACTCAGTGCAGTGCAGGTGCGGGCGTGTTTCTGTTCCTCCCGCCAGGGGGCGCAGGAGGCCGGGCAGCCAGTCCCTTGAAACCCGCAGGAGGTTCGGTGGTGTACCTCTGCATCAAGAGTTCAGGAAGCAGTCTGGTCAGAGGGAAGGAGCCCACCCAAACCAATTTACGTGGACCTGCTCTGGCTTTGTGGAACAGGAAGAAAGGATCTTGATGCCCTTGGGCAAGGCCACCTTGGAACTGATAGATGCTTGCAGCTGGAGGTTACGGCTGGAATCTAGTCAGCCTAGACTGGGAAAGGGCTCAAATTCCTTCAGTTGTTACGTCATCACCCATGGGGAGAGTATTTGCAAAAATTCCTGAACTGTGGCTCTTTAAATTCACTGCCTGTCCGTCCCCCAACCTACCCTGAGCCAGTAAAGGCCAACCCTATCTGCCAGGGCTTGGGAGTGCTGGCCCTCATTCTGAGCACCACCTGTGCCTAGCGTGGTGTCATGCCCCAGGACACAGTGAGGAGCAGGATGTGTCTCTGCCCTCCAGGCACTTCCCCCTGCTGGAAAAAGCCAGAAGGTTGCCAGTTGTGGAGTGCAGGCTCCAGAGCCTAGAGGCCTGGTGTGAGAGCTGGCCTAGCCTGTCACTGTATGACTGAACTTGGTCTTTAACTCAAGCCTCAGTGCTCTTAGGGGTAGATTGTTGAAACCATTAAATAAATCAGTCCATAGAAGCCTTTTAGAGCAGTGCCTGCCTGTCAGTCAGTAGACCATCTTTAAGTGTCAACTGTTTTCACAAGCAATTCTTCAGCGGCAGGCCCTTAGGAGCACCTGAAAGCACCCACCAGACCAGTCAAGTCAGTGGCCTGACACCTTTGCCACCATTTTGAGGTTAGTCTTGGGCAGCCACTCAGTGGGGGGCATTTACAGCAAGCCCTCCCGGTACAGAGAAGGGTGCTAAGCACCCAGAGCCCGTGAGGCTTTCGGGCCCAAAAGGGGCCCAGCAAAGTGAGTCCAGAGAGGGAGAGTCCTGAGACCAGATGCCCCAGAAAGACCACAGAAACTGGAGAGAGGCAGGCAGGGAGGACAAGAACACAGACCCTTAAGCCTGTGTCTTCTCTCCTGGAGGCCTGCTGCTCAGAGCTGTTGTGCCCCCCACCCCCTGCCCCAATCATCCCAAACGAGCCTGCTTGTGGACTTGGGAGATAAGAAGCAGGCTGGGGCCCTGGCGAGAGGGGCATGAATCTGAGTTGCAGTTCCACAGTGCCTGGGCTCCTTAGGCCAGTGTCCCCTGGGAGCCCTGGGCCACTGTGAGGATGGCTCTTCAAGTGGTGGACACTACATTGGAAGCTGTCCCTAGGGTCCCGGATCTATGTGCCTCTGCCTCATCTCTCTGTGTCTGCCCCCAGTGGAGGTTCACAAGGCCCACCACAATCCCAGATGCAGCTGTCTGCTACTTTCTCCAAGCAGACGTGGAGGAAGGCATTGACCCTTTTGCCAGGGACTGTTGCTCCCTGAATCCTCAGGTGGTTTACACAGTGGGCCTTCAGCATCTTTAGGAGAATGGTTACAGGAGTTCCAAAGATACCAAAAACCCAAAGATACTCAAGTCCCTTATATAAAATGATAGTCATTGTGTACAGCCTATGCATATTGTGGGTGCTTGTAACCATCTCTAGAGTACATCTAATACCTAATGCCACATAAGCAAATAGTTATTAGGGAATAATGACAAGAACTTTGCTTCAGATATGGTTACTCTCAGTTTTTGTGGGTTTGAGTATTCAACCAATCACACATCAGAAGTATTTTTATATATTTTATTTATTTGTGTGTGTGAGAGAGAAAGAGGCATTGATAGGTAGATGATAGATAGATAGATAGATAGATAGATAGATGAATACATAGATAGATAAAGAATGGGCACTCCAGGGCCTCTAGCCACTGCAAACAAACTCCAGACACATGTCCCACTTTGTGCATCTGGCTTTACGTGAGGAATCAAACCTGGGTGCTTAGGCATTGAAGTCAAGCACCTTAACAGCTGAGCTATCTCTCCAGCCTCTGAAAGTATTCTGTTTCATTTTTATTTTTGGAGGTAGGGTCTCACTTTAGCCCAGGCTGACCTGGAATTCACTATGTAGTCTCATGGTGTCCTTGAACTCACAGGGATCCTCCTACCTCTGCCTCCTGAGTGCTGGGATTAAAGGCATGTGCCACCATGCCTGGCCCCAAAAGTATTTTTCAATTGCAACTATACTGAACATGTGAAGGCTTTTTTTTCTTGTGATTATTACCTAAGATATTATAGTATAACAAGTACTTATGCAGCATTTCTCTTGTATTAGGTATTATAAGAGATGTACCTATGCAGAGCACATAGGTCGTATTCAGTACTGGCTGTCTTATGGAAGGACTTTGAGCACCTTGCATTATTTATTTATTTATTTATCTTTGTTTTTCGAGACAGGGTCTCGCTCTAGCCCAAGCTGACCTGGAATTCACTATGTCACATCAGGGTGGCCTCAAACTCACAGCAATCCTCTCCTACCTCTGCCTCCTGAATGCTAGGATTAAAGGCGTGCGTCACCACGCCTGGCTAACCCTTGCGTTTTGATGTCCTTGTGGGAGGCGTCCTGAACCCTATAGAGACTGAGGGCACCTGTACTTCTCTGCTGAGGCTTTTGCCTCACCTTGCTTGATTGTCCAGAGGTGGTCCTCAGTTTCCTCCTCCTCAAGATGGGGATAATGATAACACCTTCTCTGCAAGGTTGATGAGGGGTTTCAGTGGGTCACGGCATGTAGAAATGCTCAGACTAGGAGCTCCTGGATGTGAACATTCCCAAATGCTTGTTCTTGTCATGGGAGAGTCTAACCTCCTTGTTAACCCCATGACTTCTATTAAGCCAGTTTATGTCCTCCACCGTCCAGCACAGGGTCTGGTGCACAGCATCCTTACTGTCTGTGGGATGAGGACAGAACATCTCCCCTAGTCCGACAGCCCCCTGCAGGTCTCTGCAGGCAGCCTGTCTCCACCACAGAGGCCCTTCCTCCCACAGCCCTCCCTCCTCAGCCTGGGCAATTTTCCCTGGCAGCACCCACGTTCCAGACTAACTTTAGGGTTGGTTTCCAGCTGTGGTTGGATTTTTCTGTTTGAGAAATATTTTAAGCAGCTGGTGGGGAAGGGGTGGGAGAGGTGGGAAGAGAATCATAAATGAGCGTGTGAAAGGAAGATTGTCTGCGTGGCTTTGAGCTGCCCCATCATGGCTCGTGGGTCTGTGGGCCATGCCAAAGGCTGGAGAGCTATCAGGTGGTTGGGAAGGGGAAACTCTGGTGCCTTCACCAGACAAGGAGAAGACTCTGTGTCCCCCACTAGCATCTCTTGTGCTTGTTTTCACGTTATGCCCCACTTGAGTTCTGAGGACACAAGAGATATACACATGAGAGAAAGCTTGGTTTGCAGCAGGCAGGGTTGAGGTTAGACCCTGAGAAGAGCTTTCTAATGACAGACTCTATTCCTGCAGTCACCCGAATTTCCCCCAAGACCCTGTGTTTTTCTCCAGAACTCAACTTCCTTCTCCACTCTGATCATGTAAGGATTCACACAATCCCTACTCCAGCCCAGTGTCTGTTCATACACCTAACATGTAACTTCCCTGTACAGCCCCCTCCATTCCCTCCCTCCCCATGCTTCCTGTCCCTCTGAGCCCTGCTTTCCATCCAGGCCCTGGGCTTGGGGACTGTGAGAAATTCCCCCTCAGCATCTCTCTGGGGCAAACCTTCCTAACAGGCGGTAAACTCAGCCAGGCCTGGACCAGAAGCCCCAAGCCAACCCCACATGTGGAGAGGGAAGGCCGGCTCTGCACTTGGCCAGCTGGGAAGGTGGGAAGAGACTATGAAGACAGAGGCCCATAGAAAGTCGGGAATGGAAAAGGAGCTAAATCACAGAGTCAGAGGGGGACAGAAGAGTCAGTGCGGGGGGGAGGGGGGAGGGGAGGGGATGGACAGTTTTACCCAGACAGGGCCCTGGCTGACCCACATGGACATTCCTGTGGCCTCTGATGGCAGGGTGGGCTCTGCCCTGAGGGCTGCCTGGTGCCAGTGTGGGGGGCCCAGCATGGGGTCTTGGGCCTGGGTGGTAGGGCGGGCCTGCCCTCCATGTTCCTGGTTTCTCCGGAGGGCTCCCTCCACTTTGCTTGAGCCTGTGAGCCTGGGTGGGAAAGGGGGAGAGACTCTAATGCAAACCTGGCCCTAGGAACCTCAAGAAGCAGCAGACGGCAGAGTTCCTTGCAGTCTGTGAGGGCAGGAAAAAGCTGCAGCTTCGGGGCTGAGGAAGCCAGGGGTCTTTGTCTGGGGACCCCTGACAAGCAAGAGGGGGTGCCAGTGTAGCGGGTAGTGCTGGGCCCGAGGACAGGGAAGCAATAATGCTGTTGGAGAATATGGGGTGGTTGGCATGTGTGGCAAGAAGGCTGTCTGGAGTCAGGCAGCTGGGCAGGAGTGAGGACAACCATCGCCAGAAACTCAGGGTGGAAGGACTTGCTGTCCTGGTAGTCTGCGGTGGGACAGGCCCTGGGGAAAGTGATTCTGCTTCCTCTGGGTTAATAGCCTCCCTCAAGGCATTCCCCAAGTGATCCTCACACCTTGGGTCCCCCTACCCTCTTAAGCTAGCCCCACAAGGAAAACAACAATGTCTCAACTTAAAACTGAAATCTGTACTCGGACCACAGCCCTGCCACTCTCTACTCCTTTTCATTTCCCTGGGAAATCAGGCAAGGTCAAGAGTCCTGGAGCTAGGTTCCTCAGAGGGTATAAAAAGGAGGCTCTGCATTTCTTGAAACTATTTTGCATTTATACTGGGCATGAGAATTTCAAAAGTAAACCCCTTTTCCTTTCTTTTTTCTTTCTTTCTTTCTTTTTATTCTTTTCTTTTCTTTTCTTTTCTTTTTCTTTTCTTTTCTTTTTTTTGGTTTTTCGAGGTAGGGTCTCACTGCAGCTCTGGCTGACCTGGAATTTACTCTGTAGTCTCAGGGTGGTCTCAAACTCACGGTGATCTTCCTATCTCTGCCTCCTGAGTGCTGGGATTAAAGGCATGCGCCACCACGCCTGGCTTGAACTCCTTTTCTTCTGTCATTGTGAACAGAACACGAGTATCAAACATATATGTACATTTAATAAATGAAGCACCTATGTTCCATCACCAAGTCACTATATACTCTTACCAGCACCCCAGAAGTCCCTGTGTCCTCTCTGATCTCATTCCATCTTCCAGCCACTCCCAAGGGAGCTGGTACCCTGACTTTTATCATGTCATTTCCTTGTTTATCTTCCAAAGCATATTTTCTCAGGTATCATCTTCAGGTTTCACAGTTTATTATTCCCATCTTACAGATAAGGAAACTAAGGCTCAGAAAGATGAAAATAACTAGCCCAAGATCAACCATTAAGTACATGACAGAAGTAGGATCAATTAAAAAAAAAACCAGACCCTTCAACCTGCTATCTTCAAGAAACCCACCTTACCACTAAAGACAGACATCTCCTCAGGGTGAAAGGATGGAAAATGATATTCCAAACAAAGGGAACTAAGAAACAAACAAGTATTAATAGCTGATAAAATAGACTTCAAATCAAAAGTAATCAAAAATGACAAAGAAGGCCACTTCTTATTCATCAAGGGAATGATCCAACATGAGCACATCACAATCATAAATCTATATGTGCCAAACACAGGTGCACCACAGTTTATGAAACAAAACCTACTTGACAACAAGTGCAATAGATAGTGGCACACAGCCTCAGTGGGTAACCAATAGCTTTTTTTTTTTTTTTTTGGTGTTTTCAAGGTAGGGTCTCACTCTGGCCCAGGCTGACCTGGAATTCACCATGTAGTTTCAGGGTGGCCTTGAACTCATGGCGATCCTCCTACCTCTGGCTCCCAAGTGCTGAGACTAAAGGCGTGCACCACCACGCCCAGCTTACCAATAGCTTTCTGATTCACTAAGAGATCCACTCAGTATAAAGGAACCCATATCTGGAATTGGGAACCAGATTAGAATCCTATGAAGACAAAGATTATGCTCTCCAATGTCAAGTTCTCACTAGTCATTGGCTAAAAGAGGGGTTACATACAACAAATTCTCCCTAAATTAATAATGCTTATCCCATTTAAACTATACTGACTTCACTCTCCGTTGGAGAATCTGTTCTTTTTCAGAAGGTAGCAAGACTGGAGGAGATAAACTACACCTTGCACCTCAGCCAAGCCACAGCTGAATCCACAGAGGGATAGGGAGATAAGCATGAGTGCTGCTTCCATGCTGTTCCTGATAATCAGTGCCAGGGTGAAGGGAACAGACCCTCAGGATACTCAACACCTACAAAGCAGAGATATAGAGGCTCCTGCAACCCCACTAAGGAGCGTCCCCAATGGAATAGGGGCAGGGATGAGGGAAACATCTTGTTAATAATAATAATAAACATTAAAAAAAGAAATAAACACCAACACCATCATAGTCAGAGACTTCAATACTCCACCATCATCAAAAGACAGATCATCCAGGCAGAAAATCAACAGGGAAATAGTAGAGCTCAGCAACATCATAGATCAACTAGACCTGATGGACAGCTATAGTACTTTCCACCCCAACTCCACTGAATACACATTCTTCTCAGCAGCCCACAGAACCTTCTCCGAAATAGACCATATATTAGTCTAAAAAGTGTGCCTCCATAAATTCAGGAAAATTGAAGTAACTTCCTGCATCATACCAGATCACAATGCTTTAAAGCTAGAAGTTTACAACAAGAGACATGTCAGGAACTCCACAAGCTCCTGGAGACTAAACAGAAGTAGGATCATAGTTTGGGTTGGCGGACATCCTAGGATAGTTTCTTGGTCAAACCAGAATCCACAAGATACTCCAAGACAACCCCAGTGTTAGATGCAGGTGGTGTAGTGTCCTAGAAAGGGGAGGAGGACCTCTTCTAGGCCAAGCTGGTACCACCCACCAGGTGCACCCTCCTCTCCTGCTTCTGGAGGGCACTGCTCTGTGAGTGTGGCAGAACAGAGTAAAGGTCCAGAGGAAATAGTTTGCATGTTGGAAAGCAAGAGAAGCTGAGGCTGATCTGGGATGAATGTGTGCCTGGAGAGAGATTTGTTCCTGAGCTGATGCAGCCATAGGAACCTGAGACTGTAGGTATGCGCCTGAGCCAGGTGTTGCCCAGATTTTGCCAGATTTACCAAGTGCACCCTCCCTGGCAGGCCAGGCCCTGTTCTATCTAGAGTTGGTTCTGTGCCATCTCCACCAACCTCACCCTTTTTTTTTTTCATTTAAAATTATATAGGTATATGACTTAAAAAAATCAAGTATGGGCTGGAGAGAAGGCTCAGCAGTTAAGGTACTTGCCTGCAAAGCCTAATGACCCAGGTTTGATTCCTCAATACTCATGTAAAGCCAGATGCACAGAGAAGTGCATACATCTAGAGTTCATTGCAGCAGGTGGAGGCCCAGGCATGCCCATTCTCTGTGTGTGGGTCTCCTCTCTGTCCCTTGTTTTTTTTTTTTTTTTTTTTAAATCAAGTATAAGGTTGGAGAAATGGCTCAGTGGTTAAAGGCACTAGCATGTAAAGCCTGATGACCTGACTTCAAGTCCCCAGTACCCACATAGCACATGTGGCACCTGTGTTTGGAGTTCATTTGCAGTGGCTAGAGGCCCTGGTGTGCCCATTCTCTCTCTCTGCCTCTTTCTCTCTTGCTCTCTCTGAAATAAATAAAAATAAATAATAAAAAAAAGTAAAAAATCAAGTGTAAAAGTCTCCCTAATTCTAATCCACATCTCAGCTATACTTCTTTTTTTAGCAATTTGATATTTATCTTTGTATATTTTTTTCCAAGCACATCCAAACATATAACTATTTATACTACTTATGCACACATATCCCACATGCAGTTGTATCAAGTTTATTTGTTTTTATTGAAAAGATATCAGAGTGCTCATACCCCTTCCAACTCATTTTCCCATCACATATAGCTTGGTTGTGTGCCCCATCAGGATGTTTGGGCTTATTTCACTCTGAATAGCTGAAGAGCCCTTCATTAAGTGGAGGTGGCATCTGTGCACTTCTGGGGACCATCCCCCCAACCCCATATGGACCTACTGTAGTCTCCCAGAATTGCAGAGACTGGCTGCAAGGGGCCTGGTTCCAGATGTCATTCACACTTGAGACAGCCAGGTCCCAGTTGCCCTTTGACCTGGGATTACAGAGGGATACCAGCTGTTGCTCTTCTCAACACCCTGTATAACTCCCCCACCCAAAATCTGCACCTCCTTCACCTGTTCTGTATCTCTTGTCCCTGCCTTTCCCCTTCTTGACCTTTGACCTCTGTGCCCTGCTGAAGGTTTTGGGGTCTGCTAGGTGAGCTCCATGGCCTTGGAGGCGGTCTTAAAAACCAGAAGGAATTGGGGTCGAGTGACTCTGAATTGGGAGGCTCTGCCCAGAAAGCCTGGTCAGCCTCCCTCCCAAGCCAACCCACAAGAGGCATCATGCTAATGGTGAGGCAGGCATTGCCATTCCCAGACGGCAGTTTCCTGCTTCCCAGAGGGCACTAGGGGTGGGGACTGTGCCAGGTAGGCAAGGTGCCGTCCCTCCCCCTTACCCCCCCCACCACCCATGTAATGGAAAATCTGAAGCCTTGATCTTTGTTCTTGATTGTTCCTCCCCGATTTTTATAACTGGAAACTTTCGGCATCTTTGTTCCCATCAGCTTGGAAGGGAGGTGTGCAAGGTGGGGGAGGGGAGGTGTCTGAATCAGTAGCTGGGGGTATGAACTTGGTACTTCCTTGGATGGACCAACACGACCCCTTCTTTCTCTCACATACATACTCACACAGTTCACCCCGCAACAGCATGCACTTTTGAGCCAGAGGCCCTTGGAGCAGTGGTGGGCTCAGCTCCTTCCTGGGCAAACTGTCTCTTCTTGCCTCAGGTTGATCCCCTATTTGCCAGGGCCATGATTCCCTTTGCTTCAGGCCCCTCCTGTCCTGCTAATGCCCAGCCCTTCTTCCTCAGGGCAGGTCTGTTTACCATGAAATCCAATTAGTAGTTTATGGTTAGGAAGCCAGTTTGTGAGAGTGCGCCCTCTCTGCTTCTCCCCTCCTTTCTCCCTCATGGCCAGAGTTCATGGAAACTTCTTGGGTCAGTGGTTCTCACCTTCCTTTCCTGCTCAGGAGGGTGGGACCCAATCCCCCCTTTCCCTGGGCTGGCACTTTCTACACCCCCTCCCGCCCCACAGCCCTGTTGGCTCCAAGTTGTGGGGGAGGAGGGCAGCCTGGGGCAGAGCCAGGAGCAGGGCCTGTTGCCACCTCCCAGAGCCATCCCCTGGAGAGGGTTGTACCATCTTACGCTGAGCCTGGGTGCAGGAGAGGAAGCCTGAGAGGGACAGAGGAGCCAGGCCCCAGGGAGGGAGGGTAGTGGCTCTGAAGCAAACAGCAAGAAACATGGATCGCTATGCAGTAGCTTTTACATTCAAAACCAGCTCTTAGCTGGCCCAGTGGCCCAGGCCTGTCACCATCCTAGCCAGGGATGATCACAAGTTTAAGGCCTGCCTGGGCTGCCAGACTAGCTCAAGATACTGTGGCAATTTAGGCCCTGTCTTAAAAAACTTAAAGAGGGGGCTGGAGAAATGGCTTAGCGGTTAAGGTGCTTGCCTGCAAAGCCAAAGGATCAGGTTCAATTCCCCAAGACCCACGTGAGCCAGATGCACAAGGTGGTGTATGTGTCTGGAGTTCATTTGCAGTGGCTGGAAGCCCTGGCACGCCCATTCTTTCTCTCTATCTTCCTCTCTCGGTCTCTCTCTATCTATCTCTCAAATAAATAAAAGGACTTAAAAAAAAACTTAAAGAGGGCTGGAGAGATGGCTAAGCAGTTAAGGCGCTTGCCTGCGAAGCCTAGGGACCCAGGTCGGATTCTCCAGTGCCCACATAAGCCAGATGTACAAGGTGGTGCAAACGTCAGGAGTTAGTTTGCAGTGGCTAGAGGCCCTGGCGTGTCCATTCTGTCTCTCTGTCTCTTTCTCAAATTAATTAACTAATTAATTAAAAAGTTTACAAAGAGGGCTGGGCATTTAGTTCAGTGGTAAACATTGACCCATCGTAGAACCTATGTTCAATGCTCAGTACTGTACAAAGAAAGAGAGGTGGGGAGAAAGAAAGGGAAGGGAAGGGAAGGGAAAGGAAGAGAAGGGAATTAACAATATCCACTTGATGGATTGAGTCAAAAGTGACATCCTCTGGAAGGAACCTGAAATCTAGGTTGTGTGTGTATGATGGGGGAGGGTAGGAAGATCAGGTGTGGCCCAAAGCTTTGGACCTCTGAGAGAGGCCAAGGCAGCCAGGGGTTGCATTCTGGGGGTGGAGGTGAGCAGGACTGGCTAGCAGGTGTAGTCAAGGAGAGAGGGGTAGGGTTGAGGAGTCAGGGAGTCTCTGGACTTCTGTGCATAGGTCTGCTCTGTGGGTTTGACCTGGTGGGGGGGCCTCACTCTGTTGTCTGTCTGTGATGCACTTCGCTGTATACTGGAGTAGGCGGTGGCTATGGGGTAGAGGAAATGCAACTTGCTGGCCTGGGTACTGATTTCCTGGACAATGCTCTTGTCTGCCAGGAACCATTGCTCCTGGCTAGTGGGAGGGCAAGACTGAGAAGAGGCATGCTTGGCTCTGCAGATCAGGCCTCCACCCCCACGTCTGATCCACGTCTCTGCCCAAGCGGGACACATTATTTTTGTTCCTGCAGACCCTGCAGTGTCTTACCCTCTCTCTCCAGGAGTTACTCAGTTACCAATGTTGGTTTTCTATTTCCAGAGCAAAGGCAGGTCTACACCTCCTCCTGGTGCTTCCCCTCCATCCAGGCTAGAGAGTGGTGGAGACTGGGGCCCAGTCCAGGTCCAAAGTGAAAAGAACAGGGGTACCTGAAGGAGAGGGTAACCTCAATTCTCTTTTATGTCTGTATACTCCCAAAGCCATTCCCAGCAGTGTACAGCAATCTACCTAAGTTTAAAAATGTCCCTTTTGGTGCTGGGGAGCTAGCATAGCTGGCAAAGCACTTGATTTACCCAATCATGAAGACAGTCGTGTTCGATCCCCAATACCCACATAAAATGCCAGGCATGGTGGTGTGTGCCTGTGATCCCAGCCCTGGGGAGGCAGAGACAGGAGGATCCCTGGGCTCACTGGCTGCTAGTCCAGCTTAAATGGTGAGCTCTAGACCAATGAGTGACGCTGTCTCACAGGAGGTGAATGGTGTTCCTGAGAACAATGCCCAAAGTTATCTTCTGCCTTCCACAGATGCATGTGTACCCCACATGCAAACATGCACACACCCACACCCACTATATACATACGCACATACTTGTGACAAAAAAAAATGGCCCTCTCCACAATCCATGCCAGTGCAGCCCCATTGCTCTGATCACTTGCTTTCTCTCCATGTTTCCTTGGCTGCAGATACCACCCTTGTGCTCGTGAGCCCAGGTTTCTGATTAAGCTCAGCCCCATCTTTGAGCTCTGGCCCCCAGAAGCCGTTACCTCTGCATTCTACTTGAGTTCTACCAGGATCCTTCAGCTGAGCACGTCCAGGTAAGGGCAGTGATTCCCACTGCATCAGCCCCGGTCCCATCTCGACCTCCTCCATCTTCCCAGGTACGGTGGCCAGATTTAGCAAATACCATTACTAGATGCCTAGTTAAATTCAATTTCAGATAAACCCACAGAGTATTTTTTAGCACAAACATATTTGAAATTAAAACTTTATTGGGCATCCTGAATATTATATGGCAACCAGGTCAGTAATGGGGATGAGCGAGGAGGGGACTCACAGCCTGTGCTCTAGTGAGACTGAGGGACAGTGTGTGGAAGCTTTGGAGTCAGGTGCACAAAGCACATCAAAGCCATGCTCCGTCTTGTAGCACTCTCAGGTCCTAGCCAGAGCGAGTTGAGATGAAAGCAGTATGACGGTTCATCTGGATTTAAAATCACTGGGAGGCACAGCTCTGGTCATTTCTGTGGAGACCATTTCCAGAGAAGGTTAACTGAGGAAGGAAAACCCACCCTGCATGTGGGTAGCACCATCCCATAGGCTGGGGTCCATCACTGAATAAACAGAGAAAGCGAGGCGGACACAAACATTCACCTCTCTCTGCTTCCTGGCTGCAGATACAATGTGACCAGCCACTTCATGCTCCTGGGTCCACTGGCAGAGCCACTCTCATGCCTTCCTTCCTTGCCGGGATGAACTGCACCCCTCAGTGTGAACCAAAAGAAATCTTTCCTTACGTTGTTTCTTGCCAGGTATTTGGTTACAGCAGTGAGAAAAGTAACTAATACAAGCAAACCCCGAGAGCCACAGATCTGGGTGGAAAAGTGGGAGCTTGGTCCCTGGTTGGTTATAGAACCCATCAGGTATCTTCTTCTCTACGACTTTCTATTAAGTGTAGATCATTTTAATGCAAGATTATCGAATTCACTAGATCTGGGTATGGAAGACACAAAGATGAGTGACACTTGTCCCTGCTCTCAAGTGTTCAGTGTTTGAGCTCTGGACAATATGATCCCACCGTGGGGATAAAAACATCACCAGCTATCTGTCCCCAGACAAAGGTGGGTGCCTTCCATGATGACTTAACTGTGTTAACTCCCACAACAACCCTAGGGTCAAACTTACAATGGGCATCTCTTGAACAAGGAAACGGATGTGCCCAGAACTCTGTAACCTAGCAAAGGTCACCAGGGAGTAAGCAATGGAGCTGGGATACATACAGCTCACGGTCCTTGAAGAACTCATCCCTCCCCAAGATCACAGCTGCCAGTCACATCAGAGTCTGGAAGGGATGGAGGAGCCAAATGGAGGAAGGACTTTCCCAATCCTGCCCAGCAGAGCTGGCTTGATATTTGATAGACAAGACCATCAGCATATTAGACATATTCTCTGGTGATTTTAGTTTCCTAGAGGCTTCTGAGCCCTGGGGAATACATTGTGGGGGAAGATGCTTGTGAAATGCACTTCCAGCCTTGTGTCCTGCGCCCTGTACCCTAAGGGTCCTGCTCTTCTACCTTCAGCCCTGCAGTTGGGCTCTGCTCCTTTGCTTGGACTTCTGGGGGTCATCTTCACCCTCCTTCTTCCTCCACGAAGGCCCAGCCCTTTTCCCATCTCAACAGGTAGGCTAACTTCAGGCCCCTGAGATATGTAGGAAGGAGGGGCTGTGCAGCCTTTCTGTCCCCCTCCCAGGGTCTCCCAGGCCCCGAAGTAGACGCTCTACTTCGCTTTATCCCTCCAATGGCATTTGTGGCAAGTTGCTATAGCCCAGATCTTTGAGGACTAACATAGCCTTGCAACTTGCTCTTCAAATAATTCTTTGTCTTTCCAAGTCCCCATGGGAATATCTCTTTATTTTCCTTATGTCTCCATGTTCTTTCCCAGTTGATTAATTTTCAAGCAGACGCATTTTGGGTGTAAGGAATCCCTTTCTTGGGGATGACATGTGGGATCAACTTACTGGGAATATAACATCTGATGAATGAATCTAAGTACATTATTCACTTTGCACATTTTCCTAATCACATTGGGGGTTGTTAGGGCTCCTCTGTACCTATGCATACACACACAGTCATGGAGATGCACCCTTCACATAAATATACTTTCACCAATCACACACATACCATAATGACGAACTGTCCTTCAATCTGTCCTTCTATCCTACAACAGTAGGCTTCGGGGATTTGGGTTGAGAAAGAACCTCCTGTCACTGATGGGGAAAATTGACCCTTGGTCACTCTGTTAAATGATGGTCACTTGGGCTATAGAAGGTAGAACTTGTCTGGATAGGTTTTGGCTGAGATGATCAAAGTGGGATTTGAGGGATGAATGCTGGTTGGCGTAGAGGATTGAATGAGGAAGGAGCTACTACATGGAAGAAAGCTTGAGTCTAACTAGAAGAACATGAGGAATGTGGAGAGAGGGAATCAATGGCCTTGAAAGACAAAGATTCTAATGATCAACATTCTCATCAGTTCTTCTTTGTATCCGGAATTGCCCCTCAACCACTTCCAAATCTGTAGTCCTCTGCAGCAATAAGTTTGGTGAGCGGTGTAAGGAAGATGGCTGAGTTACTTGTGTGAACCAAAGCAAGTGTGAAGTGATGGTGCCCATAATGAACAAGATATGTGAAAGAGAAATTCTATAGAAGCAGAAAATAATAGCCAGAAGTGACTGGTAGAAACATAGGCCCACCCCATTCCAACCCACACATTCCTAGACAGAAAGGAAGAGGCAGTCAGGGAGAGAGAGAGTGAGTACGGCATGTCAGAGGCTTCCTGCCAGCGCAAAAAAAAAAAAAAAAAAAAAAAAAAAAAAAAAGCCAGATGCATACACCACTTTGTGCATCTGGCTTTACCTACATTGAATCCAGAATTGGACCCAGGCTACCAGGTTTTGCAAATGAGCACCTTTAGCCACTGAGCCATCTCTCCAGCCCCTGCGTGCATATATTAAAATGTGTGTGTCTACACTTACACAAGCATTTCTTTCATAGAACTTGAAAAAAGCAGTGATTTAGCAAATATCGGGTTAACTCTATAAGCAAGGATGGGCAACCCAAAATATCCATCAATAAGACAAAAGGATAGCTGACTGACCACCATGAGCCACACCACCTCTGCTGCATGTGCCTGAGCCCAGAAGAAATTGCAGAGGAAGTAGCAACATGAATGTTGCTCTTACTGCTAGCCTACAGACAGCTCTACCACATGGTGACAGACATGGAGATCAATGGAGATCAGCCAGAGGCTGCAGAGTGCTCAACACGACACCAGATTGCCAGTGGGCCTGCCATGGCTCAGGGAATATTGTGGAAGAGGGGAGCGGAAAGATTGTAAGAGCCCCAGAGTGGGTGGGAATACCCTGAGGTAGGTTCCCCTGATACCCCACAGGGACTAACTGAGGCCCTCATGACCCCACAATGAATACCATCACCCCACTGAAGAAGGCCCAGGGAAACAGGAGCAGGGCAAGGGATAAAAGAGAATAACTTGTTATATCTAAAATAAGTTTTTAAAAATCTGTCACTGGTTTGAATCATTTGGTTTGGCCATCTGTGTTTAGCAAATTAACCCCAAAATTGCCAAAGTCCTGTACTTGTACTGACAGGTACACTTCATAGTGGCCCTCATTCTTGAAGATGCATGGATAGCTTTCCATACCTTAGTATTAAATATATCTCTGCATACTATTACATCTAATATATATTTGTAACCAAGCCAAAGATTGTTCTAGATTATCTAAGATTCATCTTCTATACCAGCCTGGCTTTCTGTAGCTACCTGTCTTATGATCATATGACTACATCATGAGTGTAAGGCTACAAGGCAAGCCTGCTAGAAAACCATCCATTCTTGTTTTCTTTCCTAGTAATATGAGCTTAGAAAATGTGACATTTACCATTAGACTACATTGCAATACTAAGGAATGTCTGCTTTTAAAAGAAACTTAATTTGTGAGAGGAAAAAAGATTGTGGGTTTTGCCTCAGTTCTGCTGGGGACTTTTTAAAAAAATATTTATTTATTTATTTATTTATTTATTTATTTATTTATTTATTTAAGAGAGAGAAAGAGGCAGAGAGAAAGAGAGAGAGAGAATGGGCACGCCAGGGCCTCCAGCCACTGCAAACAAACTCCAGATGCATGCCCCCTTGTGCTTCTGGCTTACATGGGTCCTGGAGAATCGAACCAGGATCCTTGGGCTTCACAGGCAAATGCCTTAATTGCTAAGCCAAGATAGAGCAGGCCTAGGTGCTTGTGGGAGGTCTCTTCCAGCTCTTCTCAGAAGGTGTCACTCAAGTAGATCACTAGATGCCAATAAGTGATGGTCTGATATGGGCAGACAGTTCTTCTCAAACTTTAATATGCATATAACATTTGTCTAGCTAGAGATTCGGGTTCACTTGATCTGGGTCTGTGATCCAGGAAGCTCCCAGGGCAGGTGGATGTCGCTGGTCTGTGACCCACACTTTAGGAAGCACAGGTCACATTTTCTCATCTTTGCTGAGCTTTGCTTTGTTCCTTGCAAAATAAAAACAGCCTTAAATACAGACTTCCCAAAAGATACCATGAGGTGCATAGGAGATAGGATATGTGACAGCCCTCTCTCTACACTGTCAAGCACCTGACAACATGTTTGTTGGGGTTGTTTATGGGTTGCTGGGTTTTGCCTTCAAAGGCTCCCTCAGGGGCTGCTGACCTGGCGGGTGGGCGGGGCTGATGGAGTGACAGCCACTCGCACCTTTGCCTTGTTCTAAGAGCATCAATCACAGGAAGCAGTTTCCCGGAGGATGTTATTTGTGGAGCCAGATGCTGTGTTTCCCCCTCCACCCTCTGATTGCTAGTTTGCCTGTGCTCCTGGCTGCCACCCAGAGAGGCCACATGGCTCCCAGCTGTGTGGAACATGGGGATACGTTCCTCCCTCTCCCAGCTTGTGGGTTTTCCCTTTTACTCCCCACAGGCTCAGGATTGGCCTGGGCTGGAACTTTGCAATGGGCAGTATTCCCTGTTGGTTTTTTTCCTCCCTCTGACAGCCAGTGTCCTCATACCCTCATGCCCTGGTGCCCTCAGCCTACTCAAGCCAACCTCTTCAAATCATCATGTAGGAACACATCTGATGTGCGCTGCCACTCTGGGAGTGACCTATTCTTAGGGAACAAAGTCAAGATGGGAGTCTGGACCACAAAGGCCTAAAGGGTGGCTTTTTTAGTAGTCCTAGACTTCGGCGTCCTGGAACTGTATGCCTTGCCATTTCTGTTCTCAGCTGGCCCCGTTCAAGCCTTGCTGTGTTTCTAGTCTTGCTCCTGACCTGCTTGGTTGTGTTTGTGAAAGCCGGGACCAACTCCTTGACTCCACAGGCTCCGGGGGAGGGGGGAGGGATGGAATCAGGCAGGTGGCATTTACTGGCCATGTAGAAGGTTGCACATAGCCATTATTCTCAACAACCTGCTTCCTGTCCTCAACAAGTCTGGCAGGTGGTGCTCATGTGTGGAAGAGTAACCTTTGGGGTATCCTAGGCAATGGACATCCTCCCCATGAAGCTATAACTCTACTTTTGTCTCTCTTCAAGAAAATACCATCAAGTAAATGAGACTATAAGGATAACCCTGATTTGCTCTGATGATCACTTTTTAAGTATTCCTGATCGTCAGTCCTTTACTTACTATCACCAGCAACAAATATCAGTATGCAACACTTATTTGAGGATTTCAACCCATAAACTCTCCAGTAACGGGTCCCAAACTGCATGTTTAAGAAGGGGATTTGGTTTCAGAAGACAACCTCACTGAGTATCCACTGTGCACCAGGCTTCTGGTTTTGGAAGATATGGGAAACGGGCCCTTGGAGCAGGCTGGACACGGAGGGACTAGTCTCCCTGAGTCATTACTCTTCTTGACTCCAAATTCTGCCTCTACTTTCTTTCCTTTTTCTTCCTACATGAATCTTGATTTTTTTAAAAAGTTTATGTGGTTTAATAATCTTAGAAACCAGCTTTTGGGTTTGTCATTTTTTGCATTTTAATTTTTTTTTTTTTTTGAGGTAGGGTCTCACTCTAGCCCAGGCGGACCTGGAATTCACTATGTAGCCTCAGGCTGGCCTTGAACTCACTCCTCCTACCTCTGCCTCCTGAGTGTTGGGATTAAAGGCATGCGCCACCATGCCTGGCTGTACATAATGTATTTTGATCACTACATAACCCAGGTTGGCCTTAAATCCTCCTGCTTCAGCCTCCTGAGAGCTGAAATTCCCAACCTTTGACACCATGCCTGGCCTGATTGCTCTTATAAATACTTTGTCATCTGTTCTTGACAAGAATTTGTTTTGTGTGGTTTGTGCTGTGGAGTTTATCTGTGCCCAGTCAGCATTTACAGGTTCTGCTAACAGGATTCATGCTCTTATTCAGTTTTTTTTTAGAGAGAAAGAGAGAGAATTGGCACGCTAGAGTCTCCAGCCACTGTAACTGAATCCAGACACATGTAACATCTTGTGCACATGTGTGACCTTTGTGTGCTTATGTCAACTTGTGCATCTTGTTTATGTGGAATCTGGAGAGTCAAACATGGGTCCTTAGGCTTTGCAGGCAAGCACCTTAACTGCTAAGCCACCTCTCCAGACCTCTTATTCAGTTTTTAAATTTTATTTATTTATTTACGAATGAAGAGAGAGAAAGGCAAATAGAGAGAGAATGGGTACACCAGGGCCTCTAGCCACTGCAAACGAACTCCAGACATATCTGGCTTTACATGAGTACTGAGGGATTGAACTTGGATCCTTAGGTTTTGCAGGCAAGCACTTTAACTGCTGAGCCATCTCTCTAGCCCCCTTCTTTAGTTTTTACTTCCAAAATTTTATGTTTCCAAAAAGATTGACAACTTCCCTTCCACTAAAATTGGGTGTTTATTACTGTCTCCTTGTAATTCTGTCAACTTTTTGCTTTATATATTTTGAGATTATATTGCTAAATGTGTATAATTTAGTATTGCTGCCTCTTCCTCATATAATAACCTAAAGTCATGATCCTTTTTATCTCTATAATGCTTGTGGGGTTTTGTTGTTGTTTTCTTTTTTATTTTTACCTGAAACTATATACATTTGGTCTGTATTAACATTACCATACCAATTTTCTTTTTACATCATTTCACTTTGAACACTTTTGTGTTATATGATTTATGAACAAAACATACATGGACTTTTAACAAATCAATCTGAGAACCTTTGTCCTGTATTAGATATGTTATACCTGCTAGCATTGTAGACATGGACTTTGTCAGAATCCCTGGGGCAGGAGCTGAATGTGTTCCTACCCTTGCCAGGAACATGAACATAAATCTTCTTCAAGGCCTGGCCCTGGAACTTGCCTTACCCTCCATTTAAAGTGCAAGTACCCACCCTGTCATCTGCATCAGTTCACTCTGGATCTGTCCTATGCACTTCTGTTCCCTAGTACTGGGCCCACACCACCTATAGTAGTGTTTTACTTAGACGTACATTTCCTTCAGCAGGTAGGAGGGACACACAGGGTTGACTCAGCTCCATCATCAACCCAGTGAGCCCCACTGGCACCTGGGAGTTGAAGCCAAGCCCTTTGTCTTCTAAAGCTTTGTCTACCTTGTATCTTCCTCTGGGCTCTCTTCCCTGTGTGGCATAGTTTTTCCTGCCTAATAGTGGTCTCCACAGCCCTCTCTCCTTGCATGCACTGGCTGACATACCTGTATGTGTATCTACACCCACAATTCCTGTGCTATCTCCAGTATGAACTGGCTAAGGAGGAATTTACTCTGAAAAGAAACATTGACAAAAATGTCTCCTTTTCTTTAAAGTGAGCAAAGCAGACATTTTTGGTTTAAGGTAGGAGAAGGGGAACTTGGGTAAAATGCTGATCAGATAATCAAATGGTGTTAAGTAAATTTATAAAGCACCCTTATGCCAGGGGTAGTAGGGCACAGCTGTATTCTCAGCTTTGGGGAGACTGAGGCAGGAGGATTGCAAGTTCAAGACCAGCTTGGGCTACTCAGCCAGAACCAAAACAGGGCTGGAGAGATGGCTTAGAGGTTAAGGCACTTGCCTGCAAAGCTAAAGGACCCCGGTTCTATTCCCCAGGACCCACGTAAGCCAGATGCACAAGGTGGCACATGCATCTGGAGTTCGTTTGCAGTAGCTGGAAGCCCTGGCACGCCATTTCTCTCTCTCTCTCTCTCTCTCTCTCTCTCTCGCTCTGCCTCTTTCCCCCTCTCAAATAAATAAATAAAAATATTTTTTTAAAAAAAAGCAAAAACAAAAGAAGCGTCCATATTCATCTGGTTGTGTGTCCTATGCTTCATCAATGGGGTTGGTCTTGAAGGCTCATGCTGTTTGTACTCAGGGTTGGAAACTTTAAATGTCTGTAGTCTAAGGGAAACTGAGGTACAAAGTCCTGAAAAGTAGGAGACAGGACCCTGCCACCAAGTGCACACCTGGAGCCTGCGAGAAATGCAGTGTGGGTATACTCAGGGAGGGCCCATGAAGCCTCATGGGCAAAGGAGCACACTGTGTCCTTTCAGCCACTCTATCTTCTGGCCATGTAGAAGGGGCCATCCTAGGGTCTGTGCAGGTGAATTCAGGCACCCAGAGACACATAGGAATTAGAGCCTTGAGGAGATGGAGTGACTGGATAAGGGGGAGGAAGGGGACTTCGTGACCATCACTAGAGCCTTACCAGCTCATCAGAGACTTTCGGGGCTTGTTGGCTTCCGTTGCATGAAACCCTTCCTGATGCTGGAAAATGACAGGAAGGACAGACTCTCTTGGTAACAAAAAAGCTCTCAGAAACTGTAATCTACAGCCAGGCATGGTGGCGCATGTCTTTAATCCCAGCACTCGGGAGGCAGAGGTAGGAGGATCACTGTGAGTTTGAGGCCACCCTGAGAATACATAGTGAATTCCAGGTCAGCGTGGACTAGAGTGAGACCCTACCTCAAAAAACCACAACAATAACAAAAAATAAAATAAAATAAAACTATAAACTATGCTCAGGAATCAGCTTCATCCAAAATAATATGTCTGTGAAAAGAAATGACAAAACATGATACACTGAAACAATTTCTGTACAATGCTTTCTGGCCAAACATACTGGTTCTCAGCACTCAGATGTAGGGTGAAAGGCAACAAACAAACATGTGGGTAGGTAGGCACATCCGTACAGCACTTTCCACTGCTTAAGCTAAGATCCAGGGAGCTGATACTTGAATGTGGGCTCTTCAGACCACTTATCTGAAACAGGAACCAGACACAGCTCCCACAATGACGTCCTCCTTTATTTTGGCTCACCTCCAATCATGCCCAGATATAAGCAAGCCAGGTAGCCTTAGCAGGTCAAGATTGGCCTGAATATAGATGGAACTCTGTGCTCTGGGAGCAAGGGAGCAAGAGCACTGGGCTAGGGACCACAGCCCTCCATACAAAGTAGCATGTGACTAAATTCTAGGACCCTTTACATCCATGGATCTCAACTCTTCCCCAGGGGGAGCAGAACACAAACCAAGTCTTTCCTCACCCACGTGATTCCATGCTTGGTTGAGAACAGCCTTGAGGCTGGTCTGTAGCCTCTTGGAGGTGCACAGATGCTCTCTGCCCGTCTTGACTTGCCACGACCCTATCCCCTTGGATGGGAATGCAGAGGGGAGTCATCAGCAGCAGTGGGTACATTGAGGTCTCCCAGGGCGCCAGGGAGCAGTGGCACTCAGGGTAGGCAGACGCTCTGAAAGCAAGACTCTCAGCAGGGCTATGTGGGTGGGTCCCTTCCTCTCAGTACCGGCAGTTAGAGTAATTGGCCGATTACTGATAACCACCGTGGCAGGTGAACTGTGTAATTGTGCTTGGGGTGAGGTGGGGTAAGAGGCAGACTTGAACCTACCAGAGGGAGTTTAGGAAATTGAAAGCTGACTGTTGACAGGCATCTTTCCTGCACCAGGTGCCTCTGGGCAGAAGAACCTGGTCCAGGGGCACCTTGGAAACTGGAGCAGGGGTTAGGGCAACCATGGAGGTACTGACTTTGGGCAAAAATCCCCAACTTTAGGTCGCTTGCTTACAGTGGGTTTCTCTTGTTGACTATGATGCTAATTAACTCTAAACCAGGCCTTTTGTTCATCTTTGGACATCAAACCAGGGAGAGCCTAATGGTGGCTGCCCAGACCCAATAAGGCCCAACCCCCAGCTTCCTCTCCTGCCTTTACAAATAGGTACAAAGGTCTTGCTGAGGGCTTCGTGCCAGGCTCACAGGCTTCAGGAGTTGCTGGGAGGCCATGGAGGAACTGGATAGCCTAGGCTGTGATTCCTCTGTGTCCGCCTTGCCTGTGGAGCTCAGGCAGGCTCTAGAGACCATAGGGCAGCAGGATCTTGGGTTCAACCTTCCCACTGGCCACATTGACCAGGGCCTCCAATCCCATGGGCAGAGAATCTGATTGTGCAATTTTGGGGCCAAATCCCTGCTGCAGGGACCTCCTCTAGTTTTAGAGGGAGGGTTGGCCACAGGGTAGTGTAAACAAGTTGAGTCCCTGGGAAGAAGTGCCCTACCAGCTGCCTGAGGTTGAAGGAGAGGGCCAAGTATCCTAAGCCAGGCCACACAGAATTGTCTGGAGGGAGGGAGGCCACTCCAGCCAAAGGATGGATCCCATGGTTCTTTGTCTGGGTTTTAGTCTGCCCTATCTTTTGTTTTGTTTTGTTTTTCGAGGTAGAGTCTCACTCTAGCTCAGGCTGACCTGGAATTCACTATGTAGTCTCAGGGTGGCCTCGAACTCATGGCGATCCTCCTACCTCTGCCTTCCGAGTGCTACCATGTACCCTGCAAGTCTGCCCTATCTTTGCTCCTATCTGCTGGCCTGGTCCTTCAAGTCCTATAGGGCTGGACGATCTTTACCTCAGTGAGTTCCAAGCTGGGCCAGCTACAAGGATGGGCCAAAAGTAAGAGATAAAACTTCTCCTTTCTGAGCCAGAGGGTTGAGAGGTGACAGGGGCTCTCAGGGGGCCTGTGGTAGAATTGGAGTCACTGTAGGACTCCATCTGTCATAATAGCCTTGATGATAGCTATTGCCCAGAATTAACTTCTGAGTGTCTGGCTGGTCCAAAACTTTAATAGGATTCTCCAAAGGCTTTAGAGGGTATTTTGGGAAAAGAATGTCCTTATTTAAAAATTGGGGGGGGGGGGACCAGTGTGATTCTTGCTGTTCTAGTAAATTTATCAATCCCCTATAATTTTCTTGACCCAAAAGATAACAATCTGTGCTTTTAAATAAGGGCTCAACCACATCCTTCCCCTGTGTAATCTCTTTCCTGCCCCTCTTCCTCCAAGCCCAGCCTCACAGCCCTGGCAGAAGTAGCCCAGCAGCCCACAATTCCAGGCATGGTTTCCCACCATGCTGAGTCTGTAGACCCTAAATAGTTTGGGCACTGATCGCTGGGAAGCCCCTAATGTTCCTGGGCTAGAAGCCCCCACAATGACATGTGATACTCCAAGTTCATTCCTCCATGCCCTCTCTAGTCATGGGAGGTGACGTGTTCATAGAAGGCCTTTGAGCTATTTGGCCAGAATGTGTGCTTTGTTGTCAGGGAAACCTTCCCCTGTTTAGGTTGTCCCTTCTTTAATGCTCACCAGCATGGGAATAGTCATCATGAAGGTCCCAGAGTTAAATATGGCCCTTGTTGAGTCTACACGTGACCAGATCATGACGAAGTCCATATCATGTTAAAGTAAAGAAGCCGCTTGGCCCCTGTGTGCTGGTTATTCTCCTCTCCTCACTCCTACGTCACGTCCAGATCCACGGCCCACCTTGCCTAATGTCTGCTGTGATCAGGGGAGGCTCTCTGGACTGCTGCTCACTTGCTGGGTGGCTTCTGAGTGGGTCCCGCAAAGGAGGTACCTACACGGGAACTGAGGGTGGCAGGAGAGAGAGGTAGCGTTCCTCCCCGCGCCTTCTGGCTTTCCGACCATTCTTACCATGGCTCCTGTTAGTGCTTTCTTCCCCATTCATCCAGCTTCCGTTGGGATCCGGTTCCCGCTTCTTCCCTTATCCCTCAGGCCATCTGGGTCAAGATGGTACTGCCTTCATGTCACTCCCACACGCTAATTCAATCCCTATCCTTGCCCATTGAGCTTTCTTCAACGCCTGTTCACTTGAACCCTCCAGGATGAACTGAATGACAAATGACACAAATCATCTCCTTGATTTCCCAGGCAGGACTTAAAAATATTTTATTCATGGGTTGGAGAGATGGCTTAGCTTTAAGGCGCCTGCCTCCTAAGCCTAAGAACCCTGGTTCCAATCTCCAGCAGTTCCAATCTCCAGGTCCCACATTTAGTCAGATGCAAAGTGTCACAAGGGCGCAATGTTGCACTTGGCCACAAGGGGGTGCACACATCTGGAGTTCGTTCACAGCGTCTGAGAGGCTGCTGGCGCGCCTATCTCTATCTGTCTTCCTCTCCCTCTCTCTCTGTCTCTCTCTCAAAAATATTTTATTCATTTATTTATTTGAGAGAGAGAAAGAGGCAGATAAAATGAGAGCTAATGGGTTGACTCCAGGCCAGGGACTCTAATCACTGCAAACAGACTCCAGATCCATGCACCACATTGTGCATCTGGCTTTACATGAGTACTGGGGGAACTGAACTCTGGTCCTTAGGCTTTTCATGCAAGTGCCTTAACCACTGCACCATCTCTCCAGCCCCCAAGAAAGGTCTTTCACAGCTCACCTACTCCTAGCCCTGGATTCATTCACTTCTGCTGAGACTTCCTTTATAAACAGAAAAATTACTACCCTCAGTTAACACACACACACACACACACACACACACACACACACACACACACAGAGTCCTGTAACAAATCAACTTCAATAAATGCTCCAAAGTATGTACTTCCTAACAGGTAAATTAGAATATAACTAGCCAGACTGTTATTTTTTAACTAGTGAGGATTCCTATGCCTGTGACATTCTGGCTGTTCTCTATCTGAATGGCTCAGTAACTGCCTTCTGGCTGTATTCATGAAGAGCCAAAGCCAGAGCCAGCTAGGAAAGGGCTAAGAAGGATGTTCTGTCCACTCTCTGACTTCCCAGTGGAAACATTGATCCAGCTTTGTAAATGTCTTCCTGAACTTCCTAACTGTTTTCACCTGGGCAAGAGAAAGACGAACTGGGAAACAAGGACCTGGTGGCAGGAGTAACAGGAGGAGCTGCTATCTGGGGGAACTAACACAACACCACACCTTTGTCTTGGATGAACTGCAAACAAGTTCAACAATTTACCTGAAAATAGTTTTGCCAAATGCTTCTAAATTGGCTTAATAGTTCACAGGAAAGAAAATGTTCTTTATAGAAATAAGACCCCAATTAAATTGTGTACTCGCTGCAAAAGAATTATGATTGAACCTAAAATGCAGACATTGTAAAACTTGTTTTCTGGAAGGAGATGTAAGAAACTGTCAACAGTGAAAAAAGTGAGAGGAACTGGGTTTGGGTGAGAAGTTTTACTTTCTTCTCATCTCTCTACTTAACTTGGTGTTTTATCATATTTACATATTATAATTACACACACACACACACACACTTGCTGCTATAAACACCAGATGCTTGTGCTACTTTTTGCATCTGGTATACATAGGTGACTGAGGAATTGAACCCAGGCAAACAGGCTTTGCAAGCAAGCACCTTTAACCACAGAGACATTTTCCCAGGCCCTTATTTTGTTTTCAAGACACGGTCTCATGTAGCCCATGCTGACCTTCAACTTTGAATCACACTATAGCTGAGGAGTGCCTTGAACTCCTGATCCTCCTGCCTCTACCTTCCAAGTGCTCAGATTACAGCTGTGCACCACCATGTCCAGTTGGCCTTTGTTGTTGAGTTCAATGTTATTTGTCCTTTATTTCTCTAGTAACTACATCATCTCCTGCCTAGCGTGGAAACAGGCTTCCTATTTGACTCAATGTCTGGGATGTTCATATAGTCTTTTATACATCATTCTTTTCTTTGTTCTCTAACAGTCCTGTTCTTTGCTCTTTTAACTGCTGATCCATCTCCATAGCCCAAGCTCTTCACTCTTAAAACTGTTCCTCTTTGGGTAGAAGGATGCCCAGGATGGTAAGACATAACTGTGGTAGGAACCCAGAGCTGTATGACCATGGCCTTGGTAATGTTCTCCTGTCCATTCCCACCAGTGTTTACCATTCATTTCTTATGAAGGTACTAGCTGATAAATCTATGAATGGGAGGACAGGGTGAACCAGAGCCTAGTGTCTAGTTAGGCAAGAATGATAGAGAGTGAAGCATTAAGCACCAATGCAAGTAATATTGGTCTAGACAATACGGATGAAAAGGTTTGGGGGGGAGGGGAAGGGAGAATGGGGGGAAAACACAAAACTAATCCCAAAATGAACTGGTACCATATAAACCTTTCTCCTTGAAGGTAGACTAAAAGATATAACCCTCAACAGGAGTATGGGGAAGCACCCAAAAAGAAGGGCCCTGGAGAGGGTGGGATGAAGCCTAACCTTAAAAATCTTTGGCTCTGACCTGCAACTCCCAGTACCAGAAATAGGTGCTACCCACATTGAGCTGTTGATTGGAGAGAGATCTATGAGGTCCTCAAAACAAGACAGGCTTCTGGCAAAGCACTTGATCGCCCATCTGAGGTAAAAGGTAAGACCCTATTGCTGAAGACACCACATGCTGCTGACAGAGTACATGGAAAACCCGGCTGGAATACTATAGAGAGCCAGTCTCCAGTCAGCCCATCTAGTGCTGGAAAGTGCTACATGAGCTACGGGGGAAAGTAGCCAACAATGGTGTGAGCAAGCAGGGGTCTAAGCTACTTAGAAACAACCAACCTGACAAGAAGTACACACCAGTGCAATGGTGGTACCCAGCCTTGGTGAGTAAGCAATGGCTTTCTGATTGGCTGAGAGATCTGCTTAGTGGAAAGAAACCATATTTGGAACTAGGAACCAGGTCTCAATCCCATGGAGACAAAGATTATGCTCTCCAATGTCAAGCTCCCACTAGTCTTTGGCTATAAGAGGGGCTACATCCATCAAACTCTCCCTAAATTAATAACACGTATCCAATTTAACCTATGCTGACTTCACTCTCCACTAGAGAATCTGTTTTTCTTTTTCAGAAGGTAGCAAGACCCAAGGAGATAAACCACCCCTCACATCTCAGTCAAGGCCTAGGCAAAACCACAGAGGAACTGGGAAGATGAGCAAGGTACTGCTTCCATGGTGAGTCTGACAAGCAGTGCCAGGGTGTAGGAGACAGACTCTGAGGATACCCAACACTTACCAAAGCAAAGATCCAGAGGCTCCTAAGAGCTTATCACTAAAGTAGACTTAAAACTCACACACCAAAATTCCAAGAATTTTTCAGAAGAGGGGGCAGAAAGATTGTAAGAGTCATAGGTTGGGATCTCATGCCCAGAGGCACTGCCACCTGCAATAACTGGTTGTTGCTTCCACAATGCATAACCCATAGCCCCGTGGGGAATACCTGCAACCCCACTGAGGAGGGCCCCCTGTGGAATGTGGGCAGGGAGGAGGGGAAAGATGGTACCAACACATGATGTATCCATACAAAATATGTTCTTTTAAATAAATTTTAAAAAACCCATCACAGCTCAGGGAATTTTGCAGAAGAGGGGGCGGAAAGACTGTAAGAGCCACAGGTTGGGACATCATACCCAGAAGCATTGCCCCCCTCCCCAATGACTGACTGCTGCTCTTAAAATTGATAACCACAACCCCATGGAGAATACTATCAACCCCATTAAGGAGGGCTCTCAATGAAATGGGGACAGGGAGGAGGGAAATGAAGGTACCAACACATGATATGTCCACACAAAGTATATTCATAATAAAAAATGAAAAAAAAAGTGCTGCCTGGGGGTGCGGTAGATATGGGTCAGTGGTTAAGGCACTTGCCTGTAAACCCAGACGCAGAGGATGGTGCATACATCTGGAGTTCATTTGCAGCAGCTAGAGGCCCTGGCATGTCCATCCTCCAGGCCCTAGAGCACCCCTTCTCTCTCTTGTGCATGCTTTCTTTCTCTCTTCTCTCTATCTCTATGCTTGCAGAGAAATAAATGAATGAATAAATAACAATATTCAAAGAAAGAAAGACCTTAATTCAGAGACATATCCTAGGTGTGAGGAGATGACTTAATAAGTGAAGTGTTTGCTGTGCAAGAATGAGGACGTGAGTTCAGTTCTCTAGCACTCATGTAAATGCATGTTGGTGCACACTTGTAAGTCCAGTACTGGAAAGGCAAAGACAGGGGATACCTAGGGCTTCCTAGCTAACCAGTCTAGCTAAGTGGGTGATCTCTGGGTTCAGCGAGCGAGACCCTGTCTTAAAAACTAAGGGGCGCACATACTTCAGCTGCAGACATCCAAACATTAGGCTGGAACTGAACTGAAAGCCTCCTCCCTGCTGGCTAGCTTTCTTCATGTAGAAAGGTACTTGCTATTCAAGCTACTGGGGGAGTAAAGTCGTCAACAAATATGGGCAAAGTAGGCTTGGAAAGATGGCTTAGCCGTGAAGGCACTTGCCTGCAAAGCCTAAGGACCTGAGTTCAGTTCCCCAGTACCCACATAAAGCCAGATGCACAAGGTGGCACATACGTCTGCAGTGGCTGGAGGCCCTGGAGCACCCATTCTCCCCCTTTCTTCTCTCTCTTTCTCTCAAAGTAAATAAAAATATTTTAAAATATGGGCAATATAAACATTTCCACTAGATGCTTCAGGGAATGCTTCCAATAGGGTTGGGCAATGCTACATACACTTTCTTAATTGAAGTGTTCCAGTAGCATTTCACACAAAAGGCCCTGATAAATCATGTACTAGAGAAATCTATTTAATGTTGCTTTTTTATTCATATATTTATTGAGCTCCTAGCATGAGTCAGTTGTTATTCTAAGTACTGGAGAAATGCCAATGAGGAAGGCAAATGTGTATATAGAGTTGAACTGTAATCAGAAGAACAGATGATGCACAGGTAAAGCTTACCGCTTCGGCTGGTATTGAAGATTGATACAGAGTGAGGTGGAGTAGATGGAATAGACAGTGAAGAGCCTGTGGAGAATGAGACATTTGATGAGAAACAAACATGACAAGGAGAAGCTAGGTACATGAGGATCTGGGAAGGGCATCCCACCCGACAGACTAACAAATGCTGAGCTGTGGAGGCTGGAAAGGGCTGTGTGCATTTGGTGAGATCTGGAAGGTAAGAAGGGGCAGATGATTCAAGACCTGGTTGTCTCCTGCAAGGTATTTATTTACACAGCATTTCCCAACCTTAGTTTATCATAGAGATTTTTCTCAGTATAAAAATAATCTCAGTCAGAGTCGGGCATGGTGGCACACGCCTTCAATCCCAGCACTAAGGAGGCAGAGGTAGGAAGATCACCATGAGTTGGAGGCCACCCTGAGACTACATAGTGAATTCCAGGTCAGCCTGGGCTAGAGTGAAACCCTACCTCAAAAAACCAAACCAAACGAAACAACAACAAAACTCAGTCAGGCCAGGTGGCCTGCCTGGGTAACAGAGTGAGCTTAAGGCCAGACTGACCAATTTAGGGAGACCAGACTCAAAGTGAGAAGTAAATAGAGGGCTGGAGACAGAGCTCAGTGGTAGACACTTGTGTGAGGTCGTAGATTCAATTCCCAGTGACAGAAAAGCAATCTATTACTTTTTATCTATATTGTCAGTATGTCGTGGAATACAGTTTGCAAACACCGGCCTCAAGTGTTACCCTTTCCAGTGGAAGAGTTTGCATTCTAACAGTGGCTCAACGTAAGAAAATTCTAAAAGACACGCAGACGTCAGTTAGTAAATGGGAGAGTCCTTTCCTTTCCTCTTCTGGTTTTTATTCCAATCATAAAACAGGTCCTGATGATCAAGAGTTATTTCTGAAGCTTATGCAGGTTATTCACATAGATTTTTTTTGTAAGTTTAAATATTTTATTGCCAGTCTACCTCTTGACTATTGGCTTTTTTATTACTTCATAAAAAGTTTCAAAATCAGTAGGATTGAATGTCGAAAAGGAGGGAAGATCAAACAAACGAAGATCTTTCTATGTAGGTAAGAGAACAAGAGTAGCAAGACTTTCAGCCCTTATGCAACAGTTAAACATAAAGGCTAGTTATTCTTAGCTGGGCGTGGTAGCACAAACCTTTAATCTCAGTACTCAGGAGGGAGAGGTAGGAGGATTGCCATGAGTTTGAGGCCACCCTGAGACTACATAGTGAATTCCAGGTTAGCCTGGACTAGAGCAAAACCCTACCTCGAAAAACAAAAAAAACAAAACAAAACAAAAAGGCTAGTTATTCTTTACTTGCATGAGTGAATGGTCAGGAACCTGGTAAAAAACATTGAAATCAGGGCTGGAGAGGTGGTTTAGCAGTTAAGACACATGCCTGCGAAGCCTAAGGAACCCAGTTTGATTCTCCAAGTCCCACGTAAGCCAGATGCACATGGCGGTCATGCATCTGGAGTTTGTTTGCAGTGGCTAGAGGCCCTGGCACACCCATTCTCTGTCTGTCTCTCTTCTATCTCGCTCTCTCTCTCTCTGTGTGTGTGCTTGCAAATAAATAAATAAAATAAAACAATCATTTTGTTTTTTAAAAAAGGAAGCTTTCAAGAAGAATGTGGCACTTTGAGAAATTATGGACAAAGGTTTTCCGGTCACTAGGAGTGAGTCAAGACATGGAGAACTCATCTACCTGGGAGATTTGAGGTTAGTTTCCTGGGATCTCATTTTGATTCAAGGTGGTGGAAATGAAAGTAGAGGAGGAGGGTAAGGACCACTTCAGAGACTAGGAAAGTTAACAAGAAATAATTTCACCATGATGCTGAACTCAGCCTCCAGAGCAAGTCAGTAATAATTAAGACAAACCCCCAATGATAATAACTAACATGTATGAGTGCTTCCCCATTTGAACAGTACCTTTGTGCATTGTTTACTATTAATTTACCAATTTATTTACTTAGACAGGATTTTGTTATGTAGCTTAGGCTGGCCTTAGCCTCCAAATACATTATTTAGTTTAAACTTCATGATACTTCTTGAGGTAGAAAAAAAAATTCTCTGTTACGTAGATGAACAAACTGGGGACTTGAGAGGTTAACTAGGTCAAGGTCACACAGGTTTTAATTGACAGGCTTGAGCTTCAAGCTGGGTCAGAACCATACCAAATCATTGCTCCAGGCTGCCAGAATGCAAAGGCAGGATGTTGACGACTAACTCACTGAATGTGAAGGCAATGTACAGAAGACTCATCTTCTTATCCTCGGTCTGGATTTGTCTTGACTTTAAAAACATACAAGTATGGGCTGGAGAGATGGCTTAGTGGTTAAACGCTTGCCTGTGAAGCCTAAGGACCCAGGTTCAAAGCTCGATTCTCCAAGACCCACGTAAGCCAGATGCACAAGGGGGCTCACACATCCGGAGTTCGTTTGCAGTGGCTGGAGGCCCTGGCACGCCCATTCTTTCTCTCTCTACCTGCCTATTTCTGTATTTCTCTCTCTCAAATAAATAAATAAGTAATAAAATATTTAAAAAAAAACATACAAGTAGTAGTAGAAGAAGAAATTGGGGATGTCTGTGAGAGGGCTGGGTTCCATAGAGGTCTTCAGTCTTGGATAACAGTCTGAATTACCCCCGCCTTGGGAGAGCTCTGGGTACTGTCAAATCTAGTCCCAAAGAACTAGAGAAGAGCAGATCTGCTGGGCAGGCTCTGGGGGAAGCACAAGCCCAGGACGACAGGATGACAGACCAGAAGGACCCTACTGGTAATTACTTGGGATGACCAAATGAAAACTAAAAGGACTTCAGGGCTGGGGAGATGGCTCAGTGGTTAAGGCGCTTGCCAGGTTCGACTTCTGTCGTATGTTTGCAATGGCTAGAGGCCATGGCATGCCCATTCTCTCTCTATCTGCCTCTCTCATTCTCAAATAAATAAAATAAAATAAAATTTAAATTTTTTAAAGAACTTTAACTACAAATTTAAAATGAGAAAATGGGTCTACTTGATAGTAGAGTCTCTTCTACTGAGAAGTGGGAAAGGAATTCATCTACAGAATGTCCCCAGCCCATGTCTACTGTGTCTAATACCTTGCTCATCAGTATTTTTTATTTAGCAAGTCAGTTGTATTTGTGTTGGGGTACACACATGCTACAGCAAGACTGTACTATAATGGTACACACATAAATATTAGCAGTTAATATTGCAGTGAATGCCTTCATGCCTGGATTTAAAAAGGGAACCCTGGGGCTGGGAAGATGGCTCAGTAGTTAAGGTGCTTGCCTGCAAAGTCAAAGGACCCGGGTTCAATTCTCCAGGACCCCCATTTGCAGTGGCTAGAGGCTCTGGCACACCCATTCTTTCTCTCTCTCTCTTGCTCTCTCTCATAAATAAATGAATAAATAAATAAATAAATAAATAAATAAATAAATAAACAAATAAATAAATAAATAGAATTCCCTACATACAGACAAAAGGGAAAACTGTCCCTCCCCCAATTCACCACGAACCTAAACTTTTCTTAATCATTCCCTTCATGCCTTTGCTACTTGAGTATGTGTTTTTAGATGTCAAACTATTTTTTCATGTTTTAAACATTACATAAATGAAACCCTTCTGCATAAATGATTTGTCACTTGTCTTTTCAATTTCCCACTTTTGAGATGTACCACATGGCTGTGGTTGTAACTCCTTCATTTCTCACTGTCACATGATGGCCCATTTTTTAAACATGTCACAGTTTACCTTCTCATTGTTCCACTGATGGATATCCATTTTTTTCAGGGGGTTTCTTTGCTATTGTAAATAATTTTCGGTGACTATTCTGAGCCTATCTGGCTGTGCCTCCCTAGAGTACATTTCTGAGAGTGCAGTTAGTAGGCTACCACTGGAACACATCAGTAGAGTGATAAGCTGCTGTTTGTGGTGGCCCCAATTTACCTTACCTTTAGCATGATAAGGAAAGGATTGCCCCACGACTTTGCTGAAATTGGAGTTGACTGACTTTAATCTAAGGGTGTGAAGTGGCGTTTCATTGTGGTTTTATGTTGCATTTCTCTGATTACTAATGTTTGCAAAGCATATGTGTAAATACTGTGAGATGCCTATTTCAAATCTTCTCATCTCCTATGTGATAGTTTATGTTTTCCTTACTGACTAAGTTCTTTACAGGTCCTTGATACTGATCTTTTGTTTATTATCCATGTGGCAAATATCTTGTCCCACTGGTTCACTTATCTTTCTATTATTTTGTTGATGTTTTTTGTAACAGAAAATTTTCATTGTGATACAATCAAGGGTTAGTATTTTCCTTTCCTTTAAGTTTAACCCTTTTCCTTTCTGTTAAAAGAAATCCTCCCATTCTAAACATTCAAAAAAAAAAAAAAAAAAAAGAATGGTTTTTTATTTACACAAAAGTTTAAAAGGCATCTCTAAAATTTGTCACACTCATTTCCCCTGTTGTTAACATCTTACATTACATGATACATTTCTCACATAATGATTGAGGTTGATGCATTACTATGAATGGTTAGCATTTATAGTTCATTTAGATTTCTTCGCTCTTCTTGCCTGAGTCTTCGTGGCTCATCGGGCTTCTCTAGACTCACAGTTCTGGTAACTTCCTCACTTTTGATGATCATCCTGGTTTGGAGGACTGATCAGGTGTTTTGAAAAATGTCTTTTAATTTGAGTTTGTCTCTTCTGTTTGTCATGGTTAGAAAGGGATCATGGGTTTTAGAGAAGATAACTACAGAGGTAAAGTACCATTTTCATCATATCACATTGGGTATATATTGATCACTGACTGTTAACACTGGCCACTTGGCTGACGTAGTGTTTGCCAGATTTCTCACTGAAGTTACACTTTCCATCCCTAGTCATGCTGTGCTTGTTGGAAGGAAGTCACAATGCACCCATTACACTTAGTGAGTAGAGTTCTGCTTAGACTTTCCTATAGCAGATTTATGTATTCTCCTCTGCTTATTTGCTTATTTTGTCACTAAATAGTATTTGTTGGGCTGGAGAGATAGCTCAGTGGTTACAGGCACTTGCTTGTAAAGCTTGATGACCCCAGTTTGATTCCCCAGTACCCACACAAAAGACAGACACATAAAGTGATGCATGTGTCTGGAGTTCATTTTCAATGGCTACAGGCTCTGGTGCATCCATAGTCTCTCTCTCTCTAATAAATAAATAAAAATATTTTTAAAATAATATCTGCTTACCATAGATGTTTATTTATTAATGTGTGGATAACATAAAAGCCAAGTTTCTCAGGCTGGAGAGATGGCTTAGTGGTTAAGGCGCCTGCCTCCTAAGCCTAAGAACACTGGTTCCAATCTCCAGCAGTTCCAATCTCCAGGTCCCACAATTAGCCAGATGCAAAGTGATGCAAGGGCGCAATGCTGCACTTGACCACAAAGGGGCACACACATCTGGATTTCGCTCGCAGTAGCTGAGAGGCTGCTGGCGCGCCCATCTCTATCTGTCTTTCTCTCCCTCTCTCTCTTTCTCTCTCAAAATAAAAATAATAATAAAAATGAATATTTTTTAAAAGCCAAGTTTCTCATTATTAAAGATGTAAGTTGCAGATAAGCAAGGTTATAAGACTAGGATGAACTTTGTGCTCTGGATGAGGGTTGGAGACATCAGTATGAACTCATGTTTGGCTTTATATGCATACGATGGATAGATACTGAAATAAAAACAGATATGTATATATACTCATTACAATACACAGAGAAATATTTTTAAATGTTGTCTGTAGAGAGGGTCTAGAACCAAGAGCACCTCAATAGTAACAAGCACACCTGGCACCCAAATTTTTTTATAATTTATTTTTATTTATATTATTCTGATTTTACATTCATAGTGTTGGCTCCCTTATCCTCCTCCCTGTCCTCCCTCTTCCAAAGGGACCCTCATCAATGGGGAATGTGGGTCATGGATTGTGGAGGTAGTCAAGAGTTCTGGGGGGTAGATGGCTTAGCGGTTAAACGCTTGCCTGCGAAGCCTAAGAACACCAGTTCGAGGCTCAGTTCTCCAGGACCCACATAAGCCAGATGTACAAGGGGGTACACACATCTGGAGTTCGTTTGCATGGCTGGAGGCCCTGGCGTGCCCATTCTCTCTCACTCTCTACCTGCCTATTTCTGTATCTTTCTCTCTCAAATAAATAAATAAAAAAAAAAAAAAAAGAGTTCTGGGGGGTAGGCCAAGTCTCTGTGCATAATGCCCCAACTTGTGGCTCTAACATTCTTTCTGCCCCCTCTTCCACGAATTTCCCTGAGCCACATTGGGGTCATTTTAGTTCTACTTCAGTGATGAGGTTTTGGGAGCCTCTGTGTCTCTGGATATCTGGCTTAGTTGGAGTTGGATGTTCTCTGTGTTTATCTCCTTCAGCCTTTTTCTGGTGTCGTGATCGCCATGAACACTGTATTCTTGCCCTTCCCCTGCATTGTTCTATGGTTTCAGCTGGGGCCCTGAGGTGTGCTTGGCGGATCCTCCCTTCAGGTTTGTTGTCCATCTGAAAAAGATAAGCAAATTCTCCAACGGAGAGAGAAGTTAGTACTAGATAGAAGGGATGGCCATAGATATTTTGGAGGGAATTTTATATGTGTAGGCTCTCTTCTAGCCCACATTTGGTAGTATCTTGATCTTGGAGACTGAGCTTATTTTTTGTACATGGTTTTGACTTATTTCCCAGTTCCAGCAATGAGTTCCATTTCACTGAGTGAAACTATTAGCCACATCAAGAGCAGTTGGTTACCCACCATGGCTGTGTGCCACTACTGCACTTGTTTGAGCATTACGTCAGGTTGTTTCCTGCTGGGTATCTTATACTACAAGTTGTTTGGACAGATGTCGGCCATTATCCCCAAGTTGCTCATGTAGCACCCTCTGGCACTAGACTAGCTAACTGTCTGGGGACTGACCCTCTTCCAGATTCTGGCCAGGTCTCTCCATATTTGGTCTCACACACATATGTTGTCTTCGACAGTAGGGTTACCATTAACCTTTGGTGGGTCATCAAGAACTCTGACAGAAATGTTTTTTTGGGGGGCGGGGGAACCTTGTAGGTGTCTCAGATCAACAACTCATTGTGGAAGTTAACCCCGTGCTGGCACTGGGAGTTATAAGTCAGCACCTAGGAAGGTGAGAGAAGAGAAAGATAGATAATATAAAAGAGAAAGTGAGTATAGAGAGGAGGGAGAAGAGAGAAGAAGAGAGAGAGAAACAGGAAAAGATTAAGGTTGGTCTTCATGATGTTTGCCTAATTTCTAGAGATTCACAGAAAAGAACTCCAAAGCCTACAAAACAATAGAATCAAAGAATCAAACTAAACAATAAATCATCTCACAAAATGGGGCAGAGAACTGCACAGGGAGTTTTCAGAGGAAGAAATACAAATAGCAAACAGACATTTAAGAAAATGTTCAACATCCTAATCATCAGGGACATGCAAATTAAAACAACTATGAGATTCTACCTTTCCCCAGTAAGGATGGCTAACATTAAAAAAAAAAACAATGAAAACAAATGCTGGTGAGGCTGTGGAAAACTAGGAACAAGCTTTCACTGCTGGTGGGAATGTAAAATGGTTCAACCATTATGGAAAGCTATATGGAGACTCCTGAAAAGGATGACCATAGACCTACCAACAGATCAGCTATTCCCTTACTGGGCATTTACCTAAAGGCTCCAAGCCTCAGATCAGAGACATTTGCTCAACCATGTTTATAGCTGCTCAATTCATAATAGCAAAGCTGGAATCAACCCAGGTGTCCATCATTAGATGAATGGATAACAAAGATGTGGTATATCTATACTATGGAATATCTATACTCTACATAGCAGTAAGGAAAGATGAAATAATGAAATTTGAAAAAAATGGTCAAACATGGAACAGATCATCCTCAGTGAGCTCACCCAATCACAAAAGATAATCGTTGCATGGTCTCATTTTATCTGTTGCTCCTAACCTGAATCCACCTGAGATGCTGCCAAACCTAATAAGCACTCTGAGGACCAGACAATAGGGAGGGTGGGATGGAGGGAGGGTAAGGGTGGGAGGGAGCAGAGAGGTGGGAGGGAGGACAAGGGTGGGGGGATACAAATAGGGACCCAAAAGCAAATGATACTATAAAACCCTTTATTCTGAACAACAGGCTAAAACATTGATCCTTCAGCAGGCCTGCAGAGGGAACACCTGAACCACAGGAAACCTATGTAAGCCAGATGCACAAGGTGAAGCATGCATCTGAGTTTGTTTACAGGGCTGGAGGCCCTGGTGTGCCATTCTCTCTCTACCTCTGCCCCTACCCCGCCCCTGCTTCTTTCTTTCTCTCTCTCTCAAACAAATAAATGAAAAAATAAAATATTTTTAAAAAGAGCTTCAATAGCCAAAGTTAGTACAATATCAGGCATAAAATAAGTACTGGACTATTATCTGAAATATAACAGAGATCCTTTTATGTTCAATACCAGGTATTGAACCTAGGTCTGTACATATATACAACAAATTGTCTGTCCATGGTATGAAGTATTATAGTTTTATATCATGGCTGTAACATGATATAACATGGCTTGATGTTAGAAAGGAGGTAATCCACTTTGATTTTTAGTTGTTTCAACCAGGAGTATTCTGTCTTTATTTGTACTTACAAAAAAAAAAAAAAAAAAAAAAAAAAAAAAATAGGACTAGAATACCAATATCTTAGAAAAAACTCTCGGAATTTTTAGTGTAATTGCATTGAATTCACAATTCAATTTTTTAACTAATTGACATTCATCAAATTACAGAAGTTCTTATCCATACTAAGTTTGCAGGTCTTTCTATAAAAACCAAAAACAAATGTACGAGACACTTTAAAAATGCATAGTTTTAGGGCTGAAGAGATGGCTTAGCAGTTAAGGTGTTTGCCTGCAAAGCCAAAGGACCACAGTTCAATTCCCCAGGACCCACGTAAGCCAGATGCACAAGGTGGTGCATGTGTCTAGAATTCGTTTGCAGTGGCTAGAGGCCCTGTTAGAACCATTCTCTCTCTCTCTCTGTATATCTGTCTCTTTCCCTCTCTCATTCTCTCAAATAAATAAATGGTAAACATGCATAGTTTTAGATAATCATGTGAGTTTCTTTTTTTTTTTTTTTTTTGTTTTTCAAAGGTGATCAAACAAATAAATGAAAAAATAAAATATTTTTAAAAAGAGCTTCCAATAGCCAAAGTTAGTACAATATCAGGCATAAAATAGAGTACTGGACTATTATCTGAAATATAACAGAGATCCTTTTATGTTCAATACCAGGTATTGAACCTAGGTCTGTACATATATACAACAAATTGTCTGTCCATGGTATGAACTATTATAGTTTTATATCATGGCTGTAACATGATATAACATGGCTTGATGTTAGAAAAGGAGTAATCCACTTTGATTTTTTAGTTGTTTCAACCAGGAGTATTCTGTCTTTATTTGACACTTAAATTTACAAAAAAAAAAAAAAAAAAAAAAATAGGACTAGAATACCAATATCTTAGAAAAAACTCTCGGAATTTTTAGTGTAATTGCATTGAATTCACAATTCAATTTTTTAACTAATTGACATTCATCAAATTACAGAAGTTCTTATCCATACTAAGTTTGCAGGTCTTTCTATAAAAACTGAAAACAAATGTAAGAGACACTTTAAAAATGCATAGTTTTAGGGCTGAAGAGATGGCTTAGCAGTTAAGGTGTTTGCCTGCAAAGCCAAAGGACCACAGTTCAATTCCCCAGGAAACACGTAAGCCAGATGCACAAGGTGGTGCATGTGTCTAGAATTCGTTTGCAGTGGCTAGAGGCCCTGTTACAACCATTCTCTCTCTCTCTGCATGTCTGTCTCTTTCCCTCTCTCACTCTCTCAAATAAATAAATGATAAACAGGCATAGTTTTAGATAATCATGTGAGTTTCTTCTTCTTTTTTTTTTTTTTTTTTGGTTTTTCAAGGTAGGGTCTCACTCTGGTCCAGGCTGACCTGGAATTAGCTATGTAGTCTCAGGGTGGCCTCGAACTCTCGGCGATCCTCCTACCTCTACCTCCCGAGTGTTGGGATTAAAGGTATGCAATAGCACGCCTGGCTTTTCCTTCTTAAATCTATTAAGGTTTACATGCTGCTGGATTTGGTTCACTAACATTTTGCTTAAGATTTTTCTATCTAAATGAGTAAGATTAACTCATTGTTTTCCTTTCTGAAATTGTTCTTGCTTAATTTTTAAAAAGTAATATTTGGGGCTAGAGAGATGGCTTAGTGGTTAAGGCACTTGCCTGTGAAGGCCAAGGACACAGGTTCAATTCTCCAGTACCCATGTAAGCCAGATGCACATGGTGGTACATAAGTCTGGAGTTCATTTGCAGTGGCTGGAGGCCCTGGCATGCCCATTCTCTCTCTCTCTCTCATAAATAAATAAATAACGAGGAGGAAGAGGAGGAGAGAATGGCCATGCCAGGCCCTCCTCCTGCTGCAAACAAACTCCAGACGCATACTTCACTTTGCCCATCTGGCTTTACGTGGGTACTGGGCATTCCAACCTAGGCTGTCAGGCTTTGCAAGAAAGCCCCTTTAACCTCTCTAGCCCTTGACTAGATTTTTTTTAGTTCAATTGAATAAGGTCTTCAACAAAAATTAAAATTCTGAAACAAATCTCTCCATTTTGTTTCTGATGGAGAGACATTTTCTCTCCTAGCCTTTTGGGACAGGGCTTACTTTCTCTTTTCCTCTTCTCTTCCCCAGGGAGGAGGAACAGCCAATCTTATTGGTGGAATTTTAAATTATCTTCCTCTCTGAGTCACTCTTCAGGAGGTGTAACTTTTGTTTAGTTTTTTTTTATTATTATGAACTTTATAGTATGAACACATTGCATATTGGTCATATTCCCGATGCTCTTATATCCCCTCTCCTTTGGCCCCATTCACTGAGGGTCCTCTTCAGTGGGGTTAGTAGTGTTCACTGTGGGTTCATGAATGCACCAAGAAACCTTAGTGCAGGGGAGACAATGACTCAAGATACTACTTCTCACACTGTGGCTCTTAAAATCTTTTGCCCCCTCTTTTGAAATGTTCCCTGAGCCTTGTTAGTGTTAAGCTCTCTGCATCCTCAGAATTTCTGCTTTGATGAGTTTTCAGTTTCCTTAATGTCTATGGCCATCTCCCTGGAGGAAGTTGTCAGGCTAGCAGTGAGAGCAGCACTTGTGTTTAAATTGTCCCTTCCTCTGTAGTGTCTCTTGGCCCCGATAGATGTGATAGAGATGATTCCTCTTTTGCTAGGCATGCCTACTCTTTGTATCAAGATTATAGTAATCTTAGAAAATAAGTTATGGAATGTTTCTTACTTATCTGTTATCTGGAAGCAATGATATAAAATTAAACTTGGATATTTGCTGAAGACTCCACATGCTTGGCCTGTAAAGTCACTGAGTAATCAAGCTGGAGCTGAACTGAAAACCTCCTTTTTGTAGACCAGCTGACAGAAATCTGAAAAAAGCTACATTACATGCAACCCTATAGGAGAGAGAAGTCATCAGTGATATACAACAGTGGATACTGCAAGCCTTACATTTGGCCAGGCAGGCCAAATGAGCCAACAGTGCAACAGTGGCACTTCTGTTATGGGGGAACCAACTGCTCACTAATTGGACTGGAGCCCCACTCCATGGGAAGGAATACATGCCTGGAACAAAACACCTATTCAAAAGCCTATGATAGAGGTGGTCATGAGCCCTGGGGGTGTAAGGCTTGCTGGTATCTGGCTAAATGCACATATTATGCCCAGCAAAGTGCCCAGTAAGCACTCTTCTTAATGTTCATACCCATATGTTAATGCTACTCTCACTTTTGGTTAAAGAAGCATCTCTTTTCAGATGGCAGTGAACTCTAGGATGACGCAAAAGGCACCATGGTGCTGAGAAGAAGTGATAGAGGAGTGCTCAGCACTGAAACATCTCTATCACACCTTCCAAGGCTCGGGGTCCATTTCAGAAGAGCTAGTGGAAAGAATGTAAGCCAAAGGAAGAGTATGACTGATTACCATACACTTCCAGACACAAAATGGCCTGGATATCCATGACCTCACAGTGCCTGGCACTACCTGCACAAGATCCTCATAATAGGAGGAAAAGATGATGATATCAAAATAAAAGAGACTAGTTGAGAGGGGGAGGGTATATGATAGAGAGTGGATTTGTGAAGGGGAAAGTAGAGGTAGGAATTATGATTCATTGTATAAAATTATGGAAGTTATCAATAAAAAAAGGTTTAGAAAAAAGATTAAACTGGGGGTGGGAAGATGCATTAGTGTTTAAAAGTGCTTCCCAGGTACCCACATAAAAGCTGGATGTAAAAAAAATAGCATAAGTGTCTGTCATTAATTTGTAGGGGAAGAGACCCCAGTGTGTGTACATGTGTGCATGCATACATACATGTAAATAAATAAATAATTTTTAAAAGATTAAAATGAAGGCGTCCTTGGATGTTTGCTATAATTTATTATGCACACCACTGTTCATGCTCCACTTCCCATTTTCTGGATACCTCTTTTACTGCAGTCATTGCAGCAGTGATCATGAGAGGAACCAGGAGAAATCTGTGACTGGAAGCTTTGAAGTTCAAGGCAGTTAACAGCCCATGGGAAACTCTTGACCAAGGAAGGATGGACATATGAATAAATGTATTCTTCTCTCATCCCTCAAGCACCTGAGGTTCTAAGGAACATTCTACCCTGATTATACCCTGAGTCCTGATTGTGTTGACCTTTCTTTATTTCATTTTTTCTAGTCCTCCTCCACCACACTAAAATGCTTTACTTCCCCAAATAAACCATCACCAACAGTGTCCAAGCTGTAGTCCATGCATCCCAGGATAGCTATGAATATGGCCAAGCAAACTTGTAAACTTACTTAATACGTTATGACACTCGCTTGTGATTTTTTTTTGTAACTTGATTGTGCAGTTCTCGAGTGTGAATTCTACAGACGACAATATCATTGTTATACCTCACAAAACAAGCATGTATTTTCTCCCTAATTATATGCATGTATGTTCTGGTGGTGTGAAGCTCCAGTGTGTTACCTTCCAAATTTGGTGGCTGGAGAGATGGCTCAGTGGTTAAAACACTTGTAGCTCAAGCTGATTTCCACATGCACCTGTACTCAACACACTTGAACATGTATGCATGTGTACACACCTGTGTTCACACACGTGAGCATGGTGCGTGTGTACACATATGCACACAAATTGATTGGAGCATTGACTCAGTGGTAAAAGGAACTTGCTTACAAAGCCTGATGGCCCAGGTTCAATTCCCCAGTACCCATGTAAAGCCAGATGCACAATGTGGCACATGTATCTGAAGTTTGCAGTGGTAGGATGCTCATGTCCTCTTATTCTCTCTCTCTCTCTCTTTCTAATTAATTAATTAATTAGTATTTTTAAATTTTTGTGCCAGAACTTGACAATGAAGACTAACTTACAGATTTAGCTTAGCTATTTTTTTTGGAGGTAGGGTCTCACTTTAGCCCAGGCTCACCTGGAATTCACTATGTAGTCTCAGGGTGGCCTCAAACTCATGGCGATCCTCCTACCTCTGCCTCCCGAGTGCTGGGATTAAAGGTGCGCCACCACGCCCGGCCCCAAAAACATTTTTTTTTTTTTTTACAGAGATGCTTATAGACGTTCAGGCTTTTTATTTTATTTTATTTATTTATTTATTTAGAGAGAGAACGATAAAGAGACAGATAGAGATAATGGGTGCACCAGGGCCTCTAAGCACTGCAAACAAACTCCAGATGCATGCACCACCTTGTGCATCTGGCTTACATGGGCACTGGGTAATCGAACCTGGGTCCTTAGGTATCACAGGCAAGTACCTTAACTGCTAAGCAATCTCCAATCTGAAAGCAAGCAATTTTATGTAGTTTGATATGTTGGCTAAACACAATACTGTGGACAGTTTAAAAAATGTGACTTTGCTTTTTGATTTGATAAAAGAATTTGAAAACAAATTTCAGATTTCTGGGGGTGGGGATCTCAATTTTGGTATATTTGTGAGTCCATTTTCAATCAAATATGTTTCCTGTCAATTTGCAAATTGAATGTATAAAATGCAATCCAACATTGAACTTAAAGAAAAATTTGATCATGAAGTGTTATATTTTGTTGAAGGCCTTCTCTGCAGAGAGAATAGGCATGGAGGGTTTATATCTCAACACAATAAAGTCTATATATAAAGCACCTAAAGTCCAAATAATGCTTAATGGGGAAAGACTCAAGGAATTTCCATTGAGATTGGAAATAAGACAGGGTGCCCACTCTCACCACTGCTCTTCAGCATAGTACTAGAAGTCCTAATGCAAGCAATAAGATAAGAGAAAGAAAGAAGTACCACACTAACCAATTGTGCCACTGGAGCTCCAAGGAGAAAGAAATAAAAGGGATACAATTTGGAAAGGAAGAAGTCAAATTAGCCTTATTTGCAGATGACATGATTCTATGCATAAGTGATCCAAAGTCTTCACCTCAAAATTTCTAAAGGTGACTAATTCCTTCAGCAAAGCGGCAGGATACAAAATCAACACACAAAAATCAATAGCCTTTCTATATGCAAAAGACAAATATACAGAGAAAGAAATCAGTGAGGCTGTCCCATTTTCAATAGCCATAAAAAAATCAAATACCTTGGAATAACACTAACCAAGGATGTGAAAGACCTATATATATATAATGAAATTGAGAAGGACATGGGAAGATGGAAAGACCTTCCATGCTCCTGGATAGGTAGAATTAATATTGTGAAAATGGCAATTCTACCAAAGGCAATATACATATTTAATGCAATACCAGTAAAAATTCCAGCATCATCATTCGTGGTGGTGCACGCCTTTAATTTATAGAGATAGGAGGAGAGAAACCCTGAGACTACATAGTTAATTCCAGGTCAGCCTGGACCAGAGTGAGACCCTACCTCGCAAAACCAAAAAAAAAAAAAAAAAAAAATTTGTATGGAATGGCAGCAGGCCTCATATACCTAAATATATCCTCAGCAAAAGAAATACTCTAGAGGTATCACCATACCCATCTAAAGCTATACTACAAAGCCATAGTAACAAAAACAGCATGGTACTGGCATAAAAACAGACATCTAGACCAGTGGAGTAGAATTGAAAAACCTGGCCCTTAGGTCAAGTAACTACAGCTACTTGATCTTTGAGAAATGTGCCAATAACATAGACTGGAGAAAAGACAGCACTTTCAACAAATGGTGCTGGACAAATTGGATGACCACATGTAGAAAAATGAAACTAGACCCATTCATCTCACCATACACAAAAATCAACACCAGATGGATTAAAGACCTCAAAATAAGATCTGAAACTCTTCAAGTGCTGGAAGAAGAAACAGGAGGAACTCTCCATGATATAGGAGTTGGGAAAGACTTCCTGAACAATACCTCAGTAGCCTAAGAAACTAAACAATCACACAACCAATATGATCTCATGAAGCTGAAAGCTTTTACACAGACAAATATACCATAAGCAGAGCCAATAGATTACCCACAGAATAGGAGAAAATTTTCACCAGCTAGACCACTGACAGAGGCTTAATATATAGAATCTACAAAGAACTCAAAAAACTAAACAATAAAAAAAATCAAGCAACCCACTCAAAAAATGGGGTTGAGAACTGAATAGGGAATTCTTTGAGAAAGAAATACAAATGGCTAATACTTAAGAAAATGTTCAACATCCCTAACCATCAGGGAAATGCAAATTAAAACAACTATGATATTCCACTTTACACCAGTAAGGATGGCAATCATTAAAAAATCAAATGACAACAAATGTTGGCAAGAGTATGGGGAAAGAGCAACCCTAATTCGCTGTTGGTAGGAAAGCAAATTTGCACAACCACTATGGAAATCAATATGGAGATTCCTGGAAAAAAAATGAATACAGAACTACCAACAAACCCAGTTATTCCCTTACTGGGCATTTACCCTGAGTGCTCCATGCTTCCCTACAGAGATATTTGCTCAACTATGTTTATAACTGCTCAATTCATAATAGCTAAGAACTGGAATCAACCCAAGTGCCCATCATTGGATGAATGGATAATGAAGTGGTGGTACATTTATACAATGGAATTCTTCTCAACAGTAAGAAAAAAATGATTAAATGAAATTTGTAGGCAAACGGATGGGCTTAGAACAGATCATACTCAGCGCACACACATAATCACAGAAAGACAAACATCCCATGTCCTCACTCACCTGCACTTCCTAACGTGGGTCAGCTTGAATTGCTGGCACACCCGATAGGCAACTCAAGGCCCAGACAATAGGGATGGAAGTGTTTGGGGGGGAGAGGAAGAGGAGGTTGGGGGAGATAAACCAAAAACTAAACTTGAAATCAACTTGTACCATAGAAACCTTTCTCCTTGAGAGCAGACTAAAAGATAGAACCCTCAACAGGAGGATAGGGGGAGCATCTGAAAAGAAGGGTCCTGGAGAGGAGGTCACCAAAATAAGACAGGCTTCTGTCAAAGCACTTGATTAGCCATCTGAGGTAAGAGGTAAGATCCTGTTGCTGAAGACACCATATGCTGCCAACAAAAAACACGGAGACCTGGCTAGAATCCAGAAGAGAGCCAGTTCCCAGATAGTCAGCCCATTTAGTGCTGGAAAGTGCTACATGAGCTACTGGGAGACGTGGCCAACAGTGGTGTGAGCAAGCAGGGGTCTAAATTACTCAGAAACAACCAGCCTGACAAGAAGTACACATCAGGGCAATGGTAGCACACAGCCTTGGTGGGTGACCAATGGCTTTCTGGTTGGCTAAGAGGTCAGCTCAGTGGAAAGAAACCCATATCTGGAGCTAGGAACTAGGTCTGAATCCCATGGAAACAAAGATTATGCTCTCCAATGTGACACTTTCACTAGTCTTTGACTAAAAGAGGGGCTACATCCATCAAACCCTCCCTAAATTAATAATGCTTATCCTATTTAACCTATGTTAACTTCACTCTCTGTTGAAGAATCTGGGTTTTTTTTTTTTTTCCAGAAGGTAGCAAGACCCAAGGAGATAAACCACCCCTTGCATTTCAGCTAAGGTCCAGGTGAAACCACAGGGCAATCAGGGAGATGAGCATGAGTGCTGCTTCCATGCTGAGCCTGACAAGCAGTGCCAGGGTGAAGGAGACAGAGCCTGAGGATACTCAACACTTACCAAAGCAGAGATCCAGAGGCTCCTAAGAGCTCATCACTGAAGTAGACTTAAAACTCCCCACCACACTCAGGGAGTTTTGCAGAAGAGGGGGCAGAAAGATTGTAAGAGCCACAGGATGGGACATCATGCCCAGAGACATTGCCTCCCCCCAATAACTGACTGCAGCTCCCACAACACGTTACCCACAACTTCATGTGGTCATACCAGGAACCCCACTGAGGAGGGCTCCCTGTGGAATGCTGGCAGGGAGGAGGGAAAAGATGGTACCAACACATCATTGATCCATACAAGGTATGTTCTTAATAAAATATCTATATATATGAAAAAGAAAAATTGATCATGTCTCTACTTGATTTTTGTACCTCCTCTTTTCCCAGAGACAAATATCCCTTGCTTAGAAATCATACCTTATTGAAATAATCACTTTTTGGTAGCATCTACATCTGTGAGCAACTATTTCAAGTATGAAGCGCACTAAGAGTGAAATGTGAACCAAAATATCTGCTGTGAACCCTCAGAACTCACTGAGATTGCAAATATTTCCATCAAACCAGATACTGATACATTCATTTCTCATATCCAATGTCAAATAGTCCATTCAGTCTATGTTGATATTTTTGATATTTTATTAGAAAAGAGAACACTCTTTTCTAATAAAATATCAAAAATGAAGTTTTATTGCTTAGACATGTTTGTTTTCTTTTTTAGTGCTCACAAAATGGAGATCTACTTAATGAGTTTAAATGACTCTGACATTAGGATTATTTTGTGAGTACTTTTTTTTTTTTTTTTGCTTTTATTTGGTGGTAGATATTGTGAAAATTATACTCAGACCTTTTATCTCAATAGCTTTCATTGTTGCTTGATTATTGGTTTGAATCAGATGTTCCCCATAAATTCAGGTGCTTTGAATAAATGTTTTGGTCCCTAGCTGGTGGCAATTTGGGAGGTGGAGTATTGCTGGAGGAGATGTGTTCTTGGGGGTGGTCTCTGGGGTGTTATAGCCAGCACCCCAATGGCAGAGCAGGGCTCACTCTTGCTGTTGTTGTCCACCTGCTGTGGCCGAGGTGCTGTCCAGCCTCGGTTCATGCCATGTTTTCCTCTACCAGCATGAAGCTTCCCCTCAAGACTGTAAGGCAAAATAAAAACTTTCCTCCCATCAGCTGTCTTTGGTCAGGTACTTTGTCCCAGCAGTGAGAAGGTAGTTACAACACAACAGAGTATGTATTTACCGTGTGGCTCAAGACAATTCTTATTGATCCCATGTGGCCCAAAGACACCAAAAGGCTGGAGACTTCTGCTTTCAGGCCTTCCAGAGGCTCACAAGCACTGAATTTGGCTTTCTGTTAATTTTTCCTTTAGAAACTATGACTTGACACAGGCCTCTTTGGTTTTTTTCTTTTTCTTATTCACTCTTGATTGCTTTAGCTCTGTATGAACCCAACTTTCACATCAGTCTAAATCACTCAGATCTGCCAGAGACTCTCCTGCCATGGAAAGATTATGGCTACCATGGAGCTGCACAAAGCCACTAAGCCCCATGCAAGTCTCGAGGTTCTGCTAAACCAACCTCTTTCTTAGCTCTCCTGTGAACACAAGTCTTATCTGGCCCAGTGAACTGGGCAGATTCTTATAAATTTTTCAGGAGGCATGGGGCCTTTTGACTCTAGCCACCATTAGCTGCCTGTATAGCCTCAGGGAGGGGCAGGATCTCATGAGCCCCTCCTCTCATAGCAGAATATTAATGGACACAACTTGTGCAGGTCTCATATGAGTAATCACAGCTTTTTTGAGTTCAAGAGGGCAATGGTCAAGTCATGCTGTTTCACAGCACCTAACAGAAGCAATAAGGAAGGAAGGGGTTATTTTGACTCACAGTTTGAGGATACAGTTCATGCTGGTGGAAAAGGCATGGCAGCAAGAATGTGAGGCAGGTCATCACATTACATTCATAGTCAGGAAGCAGAGAGTAATGAATGTGGATATGTAGCTCGCGTTCTCCTTTTTATCCATTCTGAGACCCTGGCCCATGGAATGGGCAGACCCATATTTAGGATGGGCCTTTCCATCTCATTTAGCCTAATCTATAAATGCCCTTACAAACATGCTCAGAAGTTTACTTCTAGGTGACTCTCAAGCCTGTCAAGTTGAAAATCAATATTAACCATCACACATCTACTGCTTGTCAACCGGACACAGAAACGTATGACTTTTGTGTGTGTGTGTGTGTGTGTGTGTGTGTGTGTACAGGCACACACATGCTGTAGCATGCATGTCGAGGTCAGAGGACAACTTTTGGGGCAGTCTTCCCTGTCCACCTCATCTGAAGCAGAGTTTCTCATTCTGGATGCTCGTTTTACTATTCTTTGCTGAGCTCACCACGAGCTTCTTGCCATCTGTGTCAATATGCTGGGGTTACAGAAGCACGCTATGGTTTCTGGCATTTTTATATGAGGTTGGGGATCAAACTCATTAAGTAGTCCAGCTTGAGCTCTAAGTGCTTTATTCACTGAGCCATCTCCTTAGCTTCAAATATAACACTTTTAAGCTTAAATTTCCTCTCCCTGTCCCCATAGGTTCATAGCCTTCTTATAATGCAAAATACATTCAGTCCAACTTCAAATACTCAATAATCTTGAGCAATTACAATGCCAGAGAAAAGTGCAACTGTGGAGTCTTTGTGAAACTCATATAATCTCAACTATAAGAGTCTATAACATCAAAAAAATTTACATCCTTCCAACAACAGTGGCTCAGAGTGAACATTCCCATTCCAAAATTGAAGAATGGGAACACAGAAATGAATAGTTGGACTAGAGAAAAACTGAAACCCAGAAAATATCAAACTCTATAACTCTGTGTTGGGCATCTTGGAATTGTTACGTGATCATCTGACCTCCAAAGGGCTTGAGTAGCTATTTCAACTAATCTGCCTGCCATACACATGGTCTCTCTCTTGGGTAGCTCCACCTTGTGCTTTCAGTGTTCCCCAGTGAATGTCCCATAATCCTGGCATATCCAACATCCTGATGTCTCCATTGCAATGTCAAAGTCACCTTCCTGGCTTCAGCAACTCCACTCAGGTATTATTATTATTTTTTGAAGGAAATCTGACCCTGCCATTTATTACCTGGTCTCAGAAACCTTCTGGAACTTTGTCACAAGCCTTCATTCCCACCTCCCCTCTTGTATCTTTCATTACTGTAAAACCAGTACCACATGGATGCTGCTGCTAAGTTATACCATGAGCTCAAGATAGAGCCTGGCCCTTCTGGAACCCAGTTGCATAGGCCTGTGTGCCTTCCAGGATGACCCTGAGGAAACACTGCCCTAGGGGTTGTGCTTGAACAGGGAACCCTTTCAGTGGCATTCTAAGTTTAGGCTCTTTTCAAATGAGTATGAATTCTCATAAGATGGGTATGGTCTTTCCTTCAGGGAAGCTTTACTGTTGTCACAGTACGGACCAAAAGATTGCTCTTTAATGGTCCTAATCTCTTTAACAATAACAGCTACTTTCTCAGCATCCACATTGTCTGCAAGTTTAAAATTCCTCCTTTCCCCACCAAAAGGCACTTTTCATATCTTTCTGTTCCATTTGTTGCTCTCACTGTAGACTGAGTAAGAGCAGTGAGCAAGAACCATGACATAGCCCAAATGCCGCCTTGTCTTGAGAGTTCCTCTACCAAACATGTTAGCCCATTACATTTGAACTCAACCTCATTTAAGTTCCCAGGACATGGGCAGAATGCAGCCAGATTCTTTTCAAAATATAATTCAAATGATCTCTAGCCTAGTTCCTGATACAATACTTTTTCTCCTCTGAAATCTTGTGAGTTGGACCTCCACAGTTCTTGTTTCTCTCAGCATTTGGGTGTACCATACTCTTTTACATTCCTTCCCAAAGCCAGTTCTAAAGGCCTGGGAACTATATGGCTAGGTTTATCACAGAAATAGCCCCACTTGATAGCAACTTTCTGTATTAGTTAATTTATCTTTGCTATAATAAAACACCTGACAAAAGCAACTTAAGGAAGAAAGAGGGTTTATTTTGGTTTACAGTTTGGAGTACCCCATCATGTCAAGGAAGGCATGAGGGGGCAGGTAGCTGATCAAACTGAATTTATAGTGAGAAAGCAGACGACAATGGATGCTGGTATTCAGCTCACCTTCTTCTATTCAGCCTACACAGAAACCCATAGAGCAGTGCTGCCCATCTTCAGGGTGGGTATTCCTCCTCAGTTTAATCTAGAAACTCACACACACATGTCCAGGTGATTCTAGATCCTGTCAAGCTGATAGTCAATATTAACTATCACACACACACACACACACACACACACACACACACACACACACACACACACACACACATCACCTTGTTGCAGTCAGGTTCGCATTGCTTGCAGAAATCACCCGACCAAGAGGAGCTTTTGGGAGAAAAAGGTTTATTTTGGCTTATAGACTTGAGAGGATGCTCCACTTGGCAAGGAAAATGATGGCATGAGCAGAGGGTGGACATCACCCCCTGGCCAACATAAGGTGGACAATAGCAGAGGAGAGTATGCCAAACACTGGCATGGGGAAACTAGCTATAACACCCATAAGCTCACCCCCAACAATATACTGCCTCCAGGAGGCGTTAATTCCCAAATCTCCATTAGCTGGGAACCTAGCATTCAGAACACCTACGTTTATGGGGGACACCTGAATCAAGCCACCACACACCTCAATCATTTCATTTCCACATTTTATTTAGTTAGGCTCCTTTGAGCCTCTAAATAACTATTTGTTCCTTCTTTCTTATTGTGTTGATTAACCTTGCCATAGGGTCTATGTTATCAATTACTTTAAATATCCAGTTTTTGAGTTCATTTTTTATCTTACATATCTTAAATTTTAAGTTCTATTCTGTTTATTTTTCTTTTTACAGTTTTTGAGCTCATTTTGCTACTTTCTCTAACTTCTTAAATGAAACACTTATCACAGTCATTTTGAACTTTAGAAAGTTTAATGCAACCGCTTGCAAACTCTACCACATGGAGTCTAAAGCCAGCTGCTTGGGTCCAATTCTTGACTCTGCTATCAGCTGCTATGTGGCTGCAGTTAACCTCTGTACTCCAGCTTGCTCATTTATACCTGCCTCATGGGTTATTAGGAGAAGTTAATGAATAAAATACATAGAGTTCATAAATTACATGAAAAAGCAATTGCATTCATTTTTATGATGTGCCAAGAAACTGTATCATACATTTTCATGGAAGTACTATTTTAGCTGCATCCATAAGTTTCAATGTAGAGTATTGTTACTATTATGTTCTAGGTATTTCCTGTTTTGTGCCATGGCTTGATTTTCAGAAACTTGTTTTAAAATTGCACATGGTCTGGGTCTTTCCCTGTAGTCTTCATTATTGATGACTTTGATGTTCATCACTCTTCCCGTCCTCCTCCTGTCCTAAACCTATGTGAGGACTGATTGCTCTTCATTGATTCCTGAACTTCATCACGGCCAGTTGAATTGCTTTGGACAATGAATTACAGTGAATTTAAAAGAAAAAGAGCACATGCCAGGCACAGTGGCGCACTCCTTTAATCCCAGCATTCGGGAGGCAGAGGTAAGAGGATTGCCCTGAGTTCGAGGCCACCCTGAGACTACATAGTAAATTACAGGTCAGCCTGGGCTAGAATGAAACCCTAACTTGAAAAAAAAAAAAAAGAAAGAAAGAAAAGAAAGAGCACACAGTTCTCCCCATTTCCACGGAAAGTGGACAAACACAGGCTGAGATATGCCAGATCAAAGCAGTCTAGACCCCTGAGCCACACAGACAGCAGTGGCCCTGGAGTAGTGTTTATAGCTTGAGCTAAATCAATACATCAATAAATAAACAAAATTTCATTGTGTTAAATTACTTGAGCTTTGATGTGTGCATAACATAATCTGACCTAGCTTGTTTGATGTTACTTTGTGTGTGTGTGTGTGTGTGTGTGTGTGTGTGTGTGTGTGTGTGGTATGTGAGGTGTGGTGTATATAGAATATGTGCATGCATGTGCTGATGTGGCCTGGATTTTTTTTCCTTGAAATGGGAGTCTCACACTGACTCCAGACTTTGAGGTTCAGGAGCCCCAGAAATTCTCCAGTCCCTGCTTCCCATAGGGCTGGTATTGCATATGTGCAGGGTTGTGGAAATTCAAACTCAGGTGGTCTGAAGCCCCCTCAGGCCCTCATGTTTGCACAGGAAGTGTGCTAAACCACTGAGCCCCCTCTCCAGGCCTGATATTACTCCTTTTTAATTGAATGTGGTCTGGGAATACAATTAGTATGAAAGCACACTGCTTAGACCTATTCTTGCTCATTATGCTTTATTTGCATGTATGTTCTGTGACTTTGACTATGAGCTATAATTTCTTGAAGTTTCATCAGTGGCTAGTGTTTGAGAACGTGGATAAGGTGGAGAGTTCCTGCAGAGAAAAATTCTGCTAGAATTTTTGTTCATTTTTGAGGTAGGGTTTCACTCTAGCCCAGGCTGACTTGGAACTCACTCTGTAACCCTTGGCTGGACTGGAATTCATGGCAATCCTCCTACCTCAGGCCAAGTTTTGGGACTAAAGGCATGCATCTTCAGGCCTGGATTAGATGCGTGTGTGTTTGTTTGTTTTTGTGTGTGTGTGTGTGTGTGTGTGTGTGTGTGTGTATCTGTTTTCTATTCTTTCCTCTTTTTTTGATGAGGATTGGGGTATTTGGGACTGAACCTAGGGCCTACTAAGCAAGCACTCTACCATAGCCCTCTTTTTACTTTTTATTTTGAGACAGGGTCTCACTAAATTTCCCAGGCTGATCTTGAATTTGTAATCCTTCTGCTTCAGACTTGCTGGATTACATCCCTGCACCACCAGGTTCTACTTCTGGGACTACTTTGAATATATGTTATGCTTGAAGTTCTTAGGATCACATAGCATCTGAATTTGGATTGTAAACTTAGAGTATCACTGTGATTTGGTTATGACTTCTAAGGAGATACCATTTCCCTATCCTCTCGATGGCCAAGGGCCACTTTGCCAGTCTCTGAAGAGGCTGGTTTCTCATGCTTACACAGCTCTGGCATGTATGATTTGAGGGTCTCCTTTATACAACATAATTCTTCAGTTTTATTGCCTGTCTCCATGAGAAATGGTCAAAATAAAACCTCAGGGTTCCCAGAGTTCTACACAAACTCTCAGGGTATAGGTGAACTTTGGTACTGGCTCATTAACCCGGGCTCCTATTTTTACTTATTTATGTATTTTGCACTAATAAGGATTGAACCCGGGGCCTCATACATGCGAGGCAAGCATTCTACCACTAAATCATACCTCCAGCCCTGATTTTTTAAAAAGATTTTATTTTTATTTATTTATTAGAGTCAGAGAGAGAGAAAGAATGGGCATGCCAGGGCCTTCAGCCACTGCAAATGAACTCCAGACACATGCACCACAATATGCATCTGGCTTACATGAGTCTTGGAGAATCGAACCTGGGTCCTTAGGCTTTGCAGGCATGCACCTTAACCGCTAAGCCATCTCTCTAGCCCAAGTCCAGAATTTTTTTTGAGGCAGGCTCCTGCTAAGTTGCCCAGACTAATCTTGATCTTGTGATCCTCCTGCCTCAGGCTCCTGAAGAGCTGAGATTACAGGCTCACATCATGTTGAGTTCTATAGATTTCTTTCTTTAGTGCCACTTTTGTGATAAACTTGAAAGAGTTATACAATCTGAAGACAAACCAGAGTATGTAAACGTGAGATTTTAAGAAATTGTTTTAATTGAGAGAACCATTCAGGGTATCTAATGTACTCTATTATAAATAAACCCCTTTTTAATATATGTAACATTGACATATATAATTATTTGTTACAACTTCCTCCCAAATGCCCTGTCCTTAAAGGGTGTATGCAGTTTGAGAGAAGAAAACACAGTAATAAATCCTTAATTGCTAGGGATCAAATTTCAATTGATCACCTAATGAAGTAAGAGACTAATATTAACCACAGAGCAAGTACTGTGTCTCCCACATTCAGAGCTTGGAAAAAGAAGTGGTTACTATAAACACCAAAGGAGCCTTTCTACTGGGTCAGAGTGCACTAGTATAACCTACAGGGTATATGGTATGAGTCCAAAGTTTAAGGCTCTAGGAATCAGGGAGAAGATAGTGCATAGGGGATGCAGAAACACTTGATTCTGTAGAGTTTCAGCTTCCAACATGGTCAAAAAGGTTGACTCCCTTCAATTACCTCTAGAAAAGGAGATTTTTAACATTTGTCTCTAAAATTCACTGTGATTGCTTCCGAGGCCATGATAAAGCTCCTAGGAAGAGGAAGTGGAATGCATGCCACAATTGCATCAAAGGATTGGGTTGTTGACACTCATTGTCCAGCATCCTGCTTAGAACCCAGCCCTTTAGGAAATGGACAGGCTGTACTTTCATGCCTAGGAACCTGAATAGCTTGTTTCAATGTTTTCTGTCATTCTTCTTCGTCCATATTTTAGATTTCACTGCATGGAAAGGAAGGAGAATATGGTGGACGGTTGTAGTTACCTTTGCATTGCTGAGATCAAAACACCCAACCAAAACCATTTCATGGGAAGAAAGGATTTGTTTTTGGTTTACAGTCTTGAGGGGATGGTAGAACAAGGCTGGACATCACCCCCTTGCCACAGTGGGTAGAAAACAGAAGAAGGAGAGTGAGCCAAGTTCTGTCAAGGGGAGCCGGCTATAATACCTTAAGGTCCACCCCCAATGAGGCTCTTCTTCCAGCAAGCCTCCACCTCCCAAGTTGTCATCAGCTGGGGACCAAGAACCCAAAGCGCCTGAGTTTATGGGGGACATCTGATTCAAATTACCACAACAAGGTCGGTAACTGGAACATTATTCTCTACACTGGCCAATTAGGAGATGGTCATAGACTCATTGACCGCCAGCTCTACGTGGTCCCTGAGCTACCGCTGTATGGATGAAGAGCCGGGCGATGGAAAGAAACCAAGGTACCTTTGATAAACTGGAAGCAGAGGGAGGCAAGACAGAAAGTATAAAGATGGAATACTTAGTGTATGTATCTAAGTAGAGCAGAGGGTGGGGAGGAGAGTTTAAGGGTCAAGAGCTCAACTGACACAAGGTCCATGAAGGACTACAAACCTCCGGTGGTTTGGGCCTCTTCACCACATGCTTTATTCACTTTGTGGCTGCCACTCAGAGGACAGCCAAGCTGGACACCAGTCTTTTGAGGTCAGTAACACCAGTTAAGTGACAACTATCTTTGTTGTGGGTTGAAGAAAGATCCTTGGCAGTGGTCAAGCTACGAATTGAAAAGCTGCTCTCCTGCTCTGACTGCCCTGAGGGCGTCACCACAGCATCTCCCGGGAGAGCCCATCCTGTTGCCTCTAGTTTGGTGTGTCCAGGGCACACGTGACTTCAGAATGTAGGCAACTATAGTCCCAGATATAGACCATAGATTAACTTTCCCCTGGAGCCTTCCTTAAGCAGGTCAGAGAGTTAACACCTCAAAACATCAGTGTCTTCAGGTGTCCTGAAGAGACGCTTACAATTTTTATTTATTTATTTATTTGTATGTGTCTGGAACAATGCTAGTCTGCAAAGTGACTCTCTATGACCACCTAAGACTCACATGACTTGCAAAAACCTTAGAAATTCTTTCCAATTGGTTCTCTTCTTGATCTAAAAGAAAGATTTAATTCCCTTCCTCATTTCTCACAAGGAATGACCTGTTGGGGGGATCACCGGGTCCTCTCAGCTAATTAAAGTTGACTGCTTCAAGACAATTGTCCACAATAAGTTAGCCTAATTTCAAAACATATTGGGTAATAGCTTAGTGCTGCTGCTCTCACCTTAGCTCAGAGAAGCTTCTTTTTGCAGTTGGCAGTGACTATTGAAGATACCCAAAACTTGTCAGATTGAGAGAATAAGTGACTATTGAGTGCTCAGCACTCAATGAGACATCTTTATCACACCCTCCAAGGCTCAGGGAACATTAAGAAAGAGGCGGAAGAAAGAATTAAGAGCCAGAGGATGGTGTTGCAGTTACCTTCACATTGCTGGACAAATATCCATCCAGAAACAGCTTATGGAAGGAAAGAGTTTATTTCAGGTTTACAAGTTCCAGGAGAGCATCATCCAGGTGAGCAGAAGAAGCTGGCCCACTTCCATAGATCCAGGCAGAAAGACACCACCAAACAGCCAGAGCTCAAACTGCTCTTCATACCCACCTAGTATCCCTGGACTACAAGATCTGGGCCCAGTACCACCTCCTCCAGCAGGCCTTTTCCTGTCAGAGACTGTAGTTGAAGTTTAATCAAAAACTTCCACAGATGGAGAGGAGTGTTTTGGGACACTGTCTTCCAGATATGAAGTTGCATTCATGACCTCACAGCAATTGTTATCTCCACAAGATCGGCACAATATTGGATCAATCAACATTCTGGGTAGTGGAAGAGAGAAAAAAATGACATCAAGGTAGAAGAGGGACTAATTGGAATAAGGAAGGGGGAGGGAAAGGGGGAGAAAAGAAGGTAATGGAAAGGGATTATGATCAAAATACACTATACATGTATGAAAATTGTTAATAAAAATCTTCAAAAATATATTGAGTAAAAGGTAAAAATAAACTAGAACTATGCATATCAGAAGTATACTGCATTCTTTTCAAAACTTTTTAAGTTTTATTTATTTGCAAGCAGCGAGAGAAGAGAGAGAGAGAGCCAGAATTTCTAGTCACTGCAAACAAACTCCAGACACATGTGCTACCTTGTGTATATCTGGCTTTACATGGGTACTGGGGAATCAAACCCAGGTCCTTAGGCTTTTCTGGCAAGTGCATTAACTGCTGAGTCATCTCTCCACCCAAGATTCTTTTGTTTTGTTTTAGTTTTTGTTGTTGTTGTTTTATTTTTTATTTTATTTATTTGAGAAAGAGTGAGAGAGAAAGTGGCAGAGAGAGAGAGAGAGAGAGAGAGAGAGAGAATAGGCATGCCAGGGCCTCTAGCCACTGTAAATGAACTCAAGACACATGCACCCCCTTGTGCCTCTGGCTTTATGTGGGTACTGGGGAATTGAACTCGAGTCTTTAGGCTTTGCAGGCAAGTTCCTTAACCATTGAGCCATCTATTCAGCCAAGTTGTTATTTTTTATTTATTTGAGAGAGAGAGAAAGAGATAAAGAAAGAGAATGGATGTGCCAGGGCCTCCAGCCACACTGCCAATGAACTCCAGACACATGGCCACCTTGTGTGTCTGGCTTTCATGGGTCCTGGGAAACCAAACCTGGGTCCTTTGGCTTTTCAGGCAAGCGCCTTAACAGCTAGGCCATCTCTCCAGCCCTGTTGTTATTTTTTGAAGCAAGATTTCACTCTAGTCCATGCTGACCTGGAACTCACTCTGTAGCCCAGGCTGGCTTCAAACTCAAGATGATCCTTCTATGTCAGCCTCTTGTGTGTTGGAAGTAAAGATGTGTACTACCTGGGCTGCAGAGATGGCCAGATGCACAAGGGGGTGCATGCATCTGGAGTTCTTTTGCAGTGGCTAGAGGCCCTGAGGCATCCATTTTCTGTCTATCTCCTATGTATCCATCTCTCTCTCTGCTTGCAAATAAATTAATTAAATTTAATAAAGACCATTCCTGGCTTTGTAATTCATTCTTTTTTACTTTATTTATTTTATATTTTATTTTATTATTCATTTGTGAGAGAGAGAAGAGGTAGAGAGAGAGAGGGAGGGAGAGAATGGACACATCAGGGCCTCCAGCTGCTGCAAATGAGCTCCCGATGCACGTGCCACCTTGTGCACCTGGCTTACATGGGTCCTGGGGAATTGAACCATGGTCCTTTGGCTTTACAGACAAGTGCTTTAACAGCTAAGCCATTTCTCCAACCCTACTTTATTTATTGTTAACTTTTATTGTCAACTTTCATGTGTATAGACAATATATTATGATCATAGTCCCCTCCCACCACCTTCCCCTTTCCCCCTCCCAGTGGAGGGAGGCCTCCACTGAATCCTGTCTTCTTTCTAACAATTCTGCCTTCTATTTTGATGTCATCATTTTTTCAACCTCCTATTCTTCAGGTATTGTGTAGGTAGTGTCAGCCATTGTGAAGTCATGAATGAACACCATGCACATGTTTTGTCTGGAAGATGGCATTAGAAGGAGTCCTCCCCTTTCTTTGGCTCTTCTATTCTTTCAGCCACCTCTTCTGCAATTGTCCTCGAGCCTTGCAGCGTGTGATAGAGATGTCTCATTACTGCTGAATACTCCATTGTCATTTCTTTTCAGCACTATGGTGACTTTTGAGTCACCCCAGAGGTCACTACCATCTGAAAAGAGAAAGTGTGAGAGTCGCATTAATATACAAGCATAAATATAAGTGTTTAGATGGCAGTTTGGTGGGCATTATATTTCCACGTAACCAGACAACAGTAGTAGTCACTCCCCTAGAGCTTATGACCTCACCAACCATAGGCCTTTGATTAGGTTTTCAGTACCAGGCAAGAATTTCCTCCTGTGAAACTGGCCTCAAGTCCAATCAGAAAGCAATTGGTTTCCCCCCTAACAGACATGCTCCCACTGCACCATTTGTCACATTTGGCCTGGCTGTCCCAGCCATAAAGCTTGCAGGGTCCACTGCTAGTTAACACCATTGGTGAATTTTCTTCTCCCACAGGCCGGATAGCTCTTTCCAGTATCCTGACAGCTAGTCAACAGGGAGGAGGCTTCCAGCTCAGCTCCAGCTTGATTTCTCAGCATCCTGCTGCCCAAGCATATGGAGTCTTCAGCAGTAGGGTCTTACCATTTAGCTCTGGTGGGCAACCAAGAGTCTTGACCTGCAATGTTTTGAGGGCACCAGGGACCTCCCTGATCAACAATTTGCTATAAAGTATCCCACCCCTGGCACTGAAGATATTCTAGTAATAATTTATGGCTTCTGGGCACAACATTATCCACCCCTACAGAATACTTCTGTCCAAACTGTCTTTTTTTTTTTTTTTTTTTTTTTTTTTTTTTTTTGCAAGCAGAGAGAAGAGAGGCAGAGAGAGAGAGAGAGAATGGGCATGCCAGGGCCTTTAGCCACTGCAAACGAACTCCAGATGCATGTGCCCCTTGTGCATCTGGCTTACGTGGGTCCTGGAGAATCGAACCAGGATCCTTTGGCTTCGCAGGCAAACACCTTAACCACTAAGCCATTTCTCCAGCCCCCCAAACTGTCTTTTTTAACATATATATTATTAGCTGGTGAAGAAGTAGATTTACATATGGCTTTTCATAACATCTTAAATTTTTTTTTTTTTTTTTTTTTGGTTTTGCAAGGTAGGGTCTCACTCTGGCCCAGGCTGACCTGGAATTAAGTATGTAATCTCAGGGTGGCCTCGAATTCTCGGCAATCCTCCTACCTCTGCCTCCCAAGTGCTGGGATTAAAGGCGTGCGCCACCACGCCCGGCTAACATTTTAAATTTTGATTAACCCTCCTCCCAACCCCTCCTTTCTCCTCCACCCTCCTCCCCTGACCCCACTTATACCATTTCACCCCCATTATTCTGCTCTTCTTGTAATGCATTCTTAGTGTTAGGTGGTGGTGTTGCTGATAGATTTTTTTTTCTTTAAATCAGAAGGATCAAGTATTCTTATTCCTCTATCCTATGTTTTCTTTCTTTCCTTCCTTTCTTAATTTCTCATTGTCAAGAATTAGAGACCAAAAAAGCATGTAGCCTTAGCCCTTGGGAAATTGTGGTAGGAGAATCTTGAGTTTGAGGTCACTCTGGGCTACATAGTAAGTTACAGGCCAGCCTTGAACCTATCTCAAAAAATAAACAACAAAAACAAAAGGAAAGGGATAATATTCAGTTGAGACTCCAGGGAGCATGACTATTTCAAGGGGCTTTGCTGATGACTACAATGGAGAGACACTAGCTATTAAGTCACTATTCCACAAACACTATTGAGCCAGGCACAATGACAAAGGGTTTTATATAGGTTATTTCACTCAGTACCCTCAACAGCCCTATGAAGTAAACAATTCTTTGATCATTGTTTAATCTCGTTCTACTGATAGCAAAACTGATATCAAGAGAGATCAAATAATTTCCCCAAGTGCCTCCCCCACTCTCCTGACAATCTTAATCCTTGGGATCTTGTAGAAATGTGTCAGAGATCTCATCAGGCATAGAGAGACTAATTTTGTGTTTTCCAAGGGTAAAATAATTTCAAACCCATTTGTACAAAGGATCAAACTGAAAATAAGGCCCCTGGCCATACCACTCTACATATAGAAACTACAACTCCCATAGGGAGAGCGTCCAAAGAAGAAATGATGGCATGTGATGACTCTGTGTCAGTCTGTCTATCTGCCTTCCCTAAAATGAGTGCCTCCATTGCTGAAAAAGTAGAAGGAAGAGGAGGGGCATGGTGGTGCAAAGACAGACAGACAGCTCAATCTTTAAGTCCCTGTTTGCTGGCTCGTCAACAGTAAACTTAGGTCAGCTGAACTTGCTGAACCTTCTGGATCTGAGTGTGACCTCTCTTCTCTAGAACAGTGTGGCCTCTGGGAGAGATTATTTCCCATGGTCTCCTGGGCACAGAAAGGTAATATTATGACTTCTTTTATGATTTTCATTTTTTAAAAAACATTTTTGACGCAAGCCCAACAGACTGACCTTTTTTATTTTATGTGAGGAAGAGAGAGAGAGAGAGATAATTAGTGTTCCAGGGCCTCCAGCCATTGCAAACAAACTCCAGACACGTGCGCTGTCTTATGCACATGTGCAACATTACACACTGCATCACTGTGTGTCTGGCTTACGTGATACCTGAAGAGTTGAACACGAGTCCTTAGACTTTGCAGGCAAGTACCCCAACTGCTAAGCCATCTCTCCAGCTCATGATTTGCTTTTATAATTGTTTTGAACTCTTTATTTATTTATTATTAATTTTATTTTTTCAAACATTTTATTGACAACTTCTGTAAACATAAATAATAAATCATGATAATTTCCTCCAGCCACCCTCATTGTCCCCTCCAAAATCCACTCTCCACTGAATCCCTTCTTTCTAATTAGCCTCTCCTCTGTTTTGATGTTATCACCTTTTCCTCCTGTTATGAAGGTCTTCTTATGTAGGTAGTGTGAGGCACTATGAGATAACGAGTATCCAGGCCATTTTGTGTCTGAGATTGTATTGTAAGCAGTCCTACCCTTCTTTTGTCGCTTACATTCTTTACCACCTCTTCCACAATGGACCCTGAGCCTTGGAAGATGTGATAAAGACGTCTCAGTGCTGAACACTCCTCGGTAACTTTTTCTCAGCACTATGGTGAGTTTTGAGTCACCCCAGCAGACACTGCCATCTGAAAATAGAAGCTTCTCTGACCAAAAGTGAGAATAGCATTAATATATGGGCATAAGCATAAGTGTCTAGAGGGCAGCTTGGTGGGCAGAATATATCCATATAGCCAGACAATAGTAGTCATTACTTCCTTAGGGCTCATGACCTCCCCAACCATAGGTTTTTAGAACCAGACATGTATTCCTTCCCATGGAGTAGGTCTCCAGTCCAATCAGTGAGCGGTTGCTGTCTCCTAATACCAGACATGACACTATTGCACCAGGTGGTACATTTGGCCTGGCTGGCCAGCCATAAGGCTTGCAGTGTCCACTGCTGGTTAACACTGTTTGTTACTTCTCTCGCAAAAGGCTGCATAGCTCTTTCCAGCATTCTGACGGTCAACAGGGAGGAGGTTTCCAGCTCAACTCCAAGATTGATTTCTCAGTGACCTGCAGCCCAAGCATGTGGAGTCTTCAACAATAGGATCTGACCATCTAGTTCTGGTGGGAAACCAAGAGCTTTGGCAATGGGCTATAATGTTTTGGAGGCATTAGAAGCCTCTCTGGCCAGCAACTTGCCTGAAGGTATCCCATCTCTGGCATTAAAATTTAATAAGAATCTATGGCTTTGGGGCATACCATTATCCACCTCCGTAGGATACTTCTGCCCAAACTCTCTTTTTAGGCCTTGAACTCTTAATCTTAAGTACTGAGTACTGAGTACTGGGATTATATGCATGCACCACTACCACCATACCCAGATTTGAATCCACACCTCCTCCAAGGGGCCAACTGCTGGGCCATCCTCCCCCAACATCATGCCCCTCACCTGCTCAATGAGTGAATGCCCAGAGACCACCAGCTTTTAATTTCATTTAGTTTTTATTATTTGACCTTTTTTGGGGGGGGGTTCGAGGTAGGGTCTCACTGTAGCCCAGGCTGACCTGGAAATCACTATGCAGTCTCAGGGTGGCCTTGAACTCATAGTGATCCTCCTACCTCTGCCTCTCGAGCGCTGGGATTAACGGTGTGCACCACCATGCCTGGCTAGTTTTTATTATTTGAGAGAGAGAAAGAGGCAGATGGAGAAAGAGTAAAAATGGGTGCACCAGGGCCTCTAGCCACTGCAAACAAACTCAGACGCATGTACTGCCTTGTGCCTCTGGCTTATATGGGTCATTAGGCTTCACAGGCAAGAGCCTTAACCACTAAGCCTCCTCTCCAGCCCTAATTTTTTTGATCATTGAAAAATTAAGTTTTTTTTTAAATATTTTTTAAAAAATATTTTATTATTTATTTATTTATTTGAGAGAGAGAAGGAGAAAGATACAGAAATAGTCAGGTAGAGAGAATAGGCACCAGGGCCTCCAGCCATTGCAAACGAACTCCAGATGAATGCACCCCCTTATGCATCTGGCTTACGTGGGTCCTGGAGAATGGAGCCTCGAACCAGGGTCCTTAGGCTTCACAGGCAAGCATTTAACCGTTAAGCCATCTCTCCAGCCCCCAAAATTAAGTTTTAATATACTGACCATACAGAGGAACACCAGCAACCTCATCTCTCTTTTTTTTTTAAAGTTTTTATTTTATTTGTTTATTTGAGAGAGAGAAGCAGGGTGGGGGGAGGAGTAGAGAATGGACACACCAGGGCTTCCAGAAAATGAACTCCAGGTGTATGCACCACCATGTGCATCTGATTTATGTGTGTACTGGGGAATCAAACCTGGGTCCTTAGGCTTCGTAGGCAAATACCTTAATGGCTAAGCCATCTCTCCAGCCCCCATCTCTTTTTTAAAAAAATATGTTTTTATTTATTTGCAAGGAGAGGGGGGGGCATGGCATGCCAAAGACTCTTGCTGCTGTAAACGAACTCCATATGCATGTTCACTTTGTGCATCTGGCTTTACATGGGCACTGGGGAAGTGAACCTGGGCCAGCAGGCTTTTCAGGCAATCACCTTTAACCTCTGAGATATCTCCCCATCCCCTCTGTCTTCTTGTCAAGTGATGTGTCATGTATGCTTGTGAAGTATCTGAGTGCAAAGAAGGAGTGTCAAGGAAGTCAGATCAAAGTTTCAAAAAGTATTAAGAATAGCAATTTAATATGAATTTATATTCATTAATGTTGTTGATGAATCTTGCATGTGCAATTTGAGATATTAGCCAATGATTGTACTTTAAAAATGATTTCCATATGTGGAGATGGCATTTTTCTTTTTTCTTTTCTTTTCTTTTCTTTCCTTTTTTTTTTTTTTTTTTTTTTTTTTTTTGCCAGAAGGGTTTTATAATCAAAAGTGTAGAAGAGGCACTTCTCCGCTGTATGGACATGTGGACAGTACAAAGCAACACAACCTCTCTGTCATCTGGTCCAGGGTAACTTCCATTGGAAAGGGGAGGCGGATACCAGGAACACAAGTTTTACAATAGTGACATATTTGCCAATGTGGACTAATGAAGTAAATGCATCAGAGAGGGCCAGTGGCTTCACATTGTGTTTATCCCAGACAAAAGGCCAAAGGAAAATGAGAAGAGCTGTCAGCAGCTACAGATTTCAGGAGTTGGAGCCCCAGAGGAGAGATGTTTAACACATTCCTGGGCTGCTGATGGAATGTCCTTCCTGTTCTGCAGAAACAAGCAGCCATGCCCAGGACCAGGCTTGGGAGGCCTTTGCTCATTGGTATGAAGGAAAGGAGATGGTTGCCTAGTCATCCTCCCTGGAGACTTTCCCCTGCGGAAGGGACTTCAGAAAGCAGTCAGCTTTCCCTGCTGACCCTTTAGCAGCAGTGTGACAGTTACTTCACTCTTGCCTGCTGCCAGAACGGATTATTCCCTGACCACAGAGGTGCTCCACTGACCTCCACTGCCAGGTTCTTCTACAAGACGCTCTTCTCTAGAAGAGCAAAATAAGTGTCCCTCACAGGAATTAGGGACAAGAGTCCCTTTATCTCCTGCCAGGCTGATCAAGGTCCTCACAAACCCTTAGACCACTGCAAACAAGAAAGGGCCCCAAGCCTCTAGTATTTTCCCACTGGTTTCAGTGTTTTGGAGTTGGGGCTCCAAGGAGAGTCACCATTCTCTACTGGGGGATAGAGCCCAACAAATACTTGGGAGTCTGAGAGAGTTCTGAGCTGCCTCTGCTGGGATGTGCAAGTGGGAGTGTGTACCTGTACCTGCCTTGTCTGACCCCCAGGCTGTGCATTGCCATGCCAGCAGACGCTGTGTGGGGGGCCAGCAGATTGGCAACCTGGGCTTCAGAATGTGGGAGCAGGTGGGAAAACCAAGTGCCAAAAGCCCTAAGAATGGAGACATGAGCTGGGCTACTGGGAATGGAGCCCTGGAGCCAGAAAGATTTGGAGAGAACACCTGGCAGTGCTCCACTTTTCCTGGAGTAGGCTGACTCTGCAGCTCTTACTTCTCATGGACAAGTCAGGATTCTGGGATACCATAAAGTCCTGAGGCTGGAAGAGACTCCTAAAGTTGGAAACTGCTGGACAGCAATAAGTTAACAGCTGGGTTAAGGCCACAAAAGCAAACACTGGATGGGTACAGATTACCTCTCATCCTCACCATGTGAATTGGAGAGTAGAATCCTCCAAAACCAGAAGCCGCCATGGAGCCACGATGGGATTCTGAGGGTGCTCCTTGTGTACCGTGCTGGTCTCATTAATGCCTTCTTGTGAATCTCATGTTTCAGATTATAAATAAGAGGATCCCATAGTGAGATGAGCTTTTTATGTCATTCAGAAAAGCAGGAGTCAATCAAATCCTGAGCAGAACCCACTATCTATCAAGTGCTCAAACAACATGTCATTATAGCTCATGACATTATGATGGCTAAGATCTGCTGTCAACTTGATTGCACTAGGAATCCACAGACATTCCTTTTGGGCAGGTCTCCGAGGTTGCTTTCAAGAAGGATTGACTGAAGGAGGAAGTCCTTCCTCCAGAGTGGGTGGCCCTCTAGTTGGTGGGCTATATGTAAAGAATATATAGAAAGAAGCTCTGAAAGAAGACAGTTCCTTCCTTCTGCCTGTGCTATTTGCTGGTGAGAGCCTTCACTTGCATGTGCATCTTTCCTGTTCAGCTATACCTCATTAGCATTGGAACCGAGTTTCCTCAGCCTTCCAATGTGGACTGAAGACCAGCAGCTCTCCAGGAAGCCGTCAGGCTCCAGTGCTAGATTGGGACTGCTGAGGCATCCAGCCATGTGCACTGAGCAGCTACTGGGTTCGGCTCCCATGACTTGTTTGTTTGTTTGTTTTTGTTTGTTTTTTGAGGTAGGGTCTTGCTCTAGCCCAAGCTGGTGTAGAATTCACCAGAAAGTCTCAGGCAGGCCTGGAATTCATGGTGATCCACTTACCTCAGCCTCCCCAGTGCTGGGATTACAGGCATGAGCCACTAAGCCTGACATGGGTTCCATAACTTTCAAGCCTGCAGACAGCTGTTATTGGGCTGCCATAAAGTAATCCAATTGCTTTTTAATACAATTCATTCTATTCATTCTGTTCCTCTAGAGAACCCTGACTCATATGCTGATGGTAGTATTTTTATTGTGGTAGAGAGAATGGGGAAAGGGTGAGTGAAAAGGGAAGGGAGAGCAAGGAAATTATGGTACTTTGAATGTAAACTGTCTCTCATAGACTCGTGTATTTGAACACTTGATCCCTATTTAGTAGTTTGGGAAGATTGTGGAGCCTTTAGGAGGTAGGGCTTTGCTGGAGGAAGTGTGCTGCTGGGGTCAGGGCTTGAGGTGTTACAGCCTTCCTACTTCCTCCCTGCTGATGTGGTGCTGCCTATCTGCTCCTGACATACTCTCCCCATCATGATAGAAACACCCTCAAAACTGTAAGTAGAAATAAGCCCTTTCCTTCCATAAGCTACTTCTAGTTGAGTTTGTCTCTAATCAATGAGAAGGTAACCAATGAAGAAAATAAGGGAAGGAGAAGGAAATAGAAAACATTACAGGGTATCTCTCATTTCAGGAATACTAGGTCATGATGAAAATACATTTTTCACTATGAGTTGCAGTTAGAAATTTGCAAAACATTGTCCTGGGAGGACCCTTCTGTTTGGTTTGCTTTCATTGCTTACAGCTTCTGTCACTTATTCATTCAATTTTCACCATCTGGAACATAATTAAGGACAGCAGTCCTAGAACATTTTTGTCTTAAGTGATAAATAAGTTTGTGGGTCCTCACTGTTCCCGGGGGTCATTGGCCACCGACATCCAGGGCACAGGAGTTGGGGGGAAGCAGGGTCCTGGAGCAGCGGGTAAGTGCGATGACGGGCAATGAACACCTGGGAGGCAGTCTGATGGATAGCACACTCTCATTTATTCAACAGGAGGGTGGGTTTATAAACACTTTAGAAAGGTTGAGAAGGCACATACAGACTATATGGTGATTGGATACATAGTTTTTGGTTTGCTATCTAATTGGTTGAAAGGCAGAAGTGTAAGGGACATAGTGGTGGGAAAACCTATGTGACTTCAGAGTTGTGAGGGAGAAGCAGCAAGGGAGATAACAGAAGTGGCAGGAAAAGCTACATGACTTCAGCCACATAAGGGTCTCTTGGGCAGCTAGCCACAAGGTCAGGAATTGTGGGGGCACAGCCTGACTTATGGAATGGTCAGATGCTTTTAGGATCAAAGGGGGGAGGGCCTTGCCAGTTCTGCCCACCTGGGCGATGACAGGGCACACTACAGCCTTGCCCGAGGGCAGGGAGGGCCAGTCATTGTCGCCAGGGTGGGTTCCCAATGATAAAGCCAGCTACAACCCCCACAGCCCAAGGTCCCCGGCCATGTCCACCAGCCCAGGCCAGCTTCCTAACAGTCCCAGCCTGTTTTTAGCAATGCCCAACACAAATTAACCTTTCTGAACTTGATTTCTTCTAGGTATCTCAGAGAAACAACTGAGTGAGAAGATGGCCTGGTCCCTTCTGCCTTTATGACCTCTTCACTCCATGTCTCTCAGAGCGTCCTTTGGGCATTCATTGAGATGCTTGCCCTCAGTCCTGCCATGTGCATAACGATAATATAATTGGTCCTAAGAAAAGAGAAAGCAAAAGTCATAGGAGAGAGTCCCATTGAGAGGTCAAGGGGCACACTTTTGTCTGAAAACCCTCTATCCTAGGGACAGACAGGGTCTCTAAAGGATGAGATGAGTTTTGGCATCATATCCACGGTTTCAAGAAGTGTTAGCCAGCATTAGGGTTAGTACCCAGGCTAGAGAAAAGAGGATTTCATGGGCTGACGCCAAGTTGCAGCTATATCTATCCAGGCCACCTGCAGGCTTTCAGAATTTGCTAGAGATGCCCAAAGCCCAGGTTCTGCCTTGTAGAATGAAATGTACAGGGTGGCCTCAAGCTAAGCCCTGGAGTCTTTCCTGCAGGGGCACATTTCCGGCAGGGCTATTTTGTTTCTGTGCATATAGTTTAGTTTAGAGCACTCCAGTGTGGCATCTTGTGTGGTGCAAATGTTTAGAAAAATGCCCTCGTGCAAACGATCAGAGATGAGTACTAAGCAAAGACACTCTGAATATCTCCAAGTGACCAACACCACTCTTCTTGGAGACAAGGAAACAGACAAGAAACGCTACTTGTAGAGAGAAGTCTGCATTTTCTGCAGAAGATATGCAGCATGATTCATACAGCAGCCTACAGGAGCTTAAAACTACTGGCTATTCAGTGTCATGTTAACAGAGATGCTTCCAGGAAGCGGATATGAGAAAGCAACCTCCCTTCTGGTACCTGGCCAGGGAGACATAGAATCACAAGGAGAAAAATTCCAATAGGACAAAGAGGACATGAATAACATGAAGTCCTACCTTTTCATTCTTACAAAATAATCATCTAGGAATAAAGCTGAGGTGGGAGGGAAAAAGCCTTATTCAATATAAATACAAAAGGGCTTGTTAGCAGGTGATGAGCCACTCAAGATAACAATACATACTATGAAGAGGAGAGACATGATGGGTCATTTTGGCCTGGAGATGTTGGGAAAGGTTTGATAGAATGGACAGGGATCTGAAGGAGAGAACAGGCTCTGACAGAATAGGTGAGAAATGGTAGTCAGAAGGGGGGGGGGCAGAATATGGGTAGGCACACACACAGTGAGGACATCTAAAATCTTACAAGTTTGCCAAACCTAAAACCTCTGAGTTCTCCAAGGCCCAACACTGCAAAATGCATGGCAATTTTCTTTTCCCGTTTTTGGGAGGCAGCATGGAACAGCAGGAATGTTCAGGGAGAAGACTTGGGTTTGCATAGCTCTGTCATCCCTCAGCTGTAAAAATGTCAACAAGTTGTACACTGGGGATAGTGTTTTACCCAAAACATGTAACGTATGTTAAGTACCAGATTCATGACTGTGAGAAAAGATTCACAGTCAGTGGCTACTGGATACTTAGCACTCATCTTCCATACTTTTTTGATAAGGCCAGGGCAATTAAGCACCACAAAATGACTTGGAGTGACCAACCTCTTCATGGCACTTCCTAAGAATGCCCTAAGGAGTTGGTTGTTCCAAACTTTCTTTTCATGTGAGAATCAGTTTTTTTACGATGTCTGATAAACAGGATTCATTCTTTCACTGCAGAAATCATCACACTAGTAGGTCTTCCAAAGGGCCACTTCCACTATCCCTTTCTAAGGATAGATTGTCCATCCCCATATTCAAACGACCGTCTCTTCTGATTTTGTTGTTGTTGTTGTTGTTGTTGTTTTATTAAGCCCTTCCAATTTCCACAAACAGCTTCAGAACTTCACTGCTTGAAGGTTCTTTCTTGTTTAGCCTCAGAGTCCATTTCTTGGATCCAGTAATGCAGAGCAGGGGGCCTGCTTACCCCCCACTCAAACTGCTTTGTTAGGGCTAACTGCTCAGGCACACTTGGTGGGCTCTAGGCCTTCACTGATCAGCATGTGGAACAAATCACTTCACTCTTGGAGTCTTCATTTCCCAGCTGCTCAGCTGGTCCCTCCTCCTTAACAGGTATGTTGTATATTCCCTGTCTAAAGGTCACCAACTGCTGGGCGACTTTGTGGGTGTTTGTATTCTAGAACGCTCGTGTTTATTTATCCATATGCCCTTCTACTGTTCAGTGAGCGCTAAGAAGGAGGGAGTCCTATCATTTTCATCTCCTCTAAATTTTTTTGTTCACTAATCTGAGGGAAAGAGAGAATATGGGCACGCCGGGGCCTCCACCGCTGCAAAGGAGACACATGTACCTCCTTGTGCATCTGGCTTTATGTGGGTACTGGGGAACCGAGCCTCAGGCCTTGGGCTTCGCAGGCAAACGCCTTAACCGCTAAGCCATCTCTCCAGCCCCAATTTTACAATTTTCTACGGCGAATCTTGGTCCATCCACAATTCCAGGTCCTGGAAGTTTACTTTTTATTTCCTTCACAGTATGTCGGTGGTGAGGGTTATCTAAGGTTGCAAGCACCGAAGAAGGGGTTGCCTTGGACTAACCACATGCTCATTTGCTGTGGCTGCCAAGAGGCCGTCGGCGGGAGCTAGGATGCAACTTCAGTCTCCTCTTGGGCCCCACGTGCTGAGCACCCTGGCGTTCTACAACAGAAAGTGGCGGCGAGGGGCGCCGGTCATTCCCCGCCCGCGCGGGCCGGGCATCCCCGGGGCAGCGCCGGGTCGGCTCAGCTCAGCTCAGCTCAGGTGGGGGAGACGCACCCGTCGGAGGCGCGGGCAGCCGGCTGGGGAAGAGCCACGCGGGCAGGGGTGGCCGGCAGAGACGTGGATGTGCACCCAGGAAGTCACCGAGAACTCGGCCCCACCTCGGACAGAAGCCTGCCCTGCCGCCTTAGGGACCGAGGTCGCCAAGGCGATCGCGCAGTGGGTGATTCCGAGTCAGGACAGTTTCCGCGCCAGAGCAGCGCAGGGCGGGAGAGGAGCGGTCCTGTGGGCGGGGCTGAGCCCGGACGCCCGGGGGCGGGGCCTCCGGGGGCGGGGCCAGTGCTGGGCTGTCTCTGCTTGTCAAAAGGCGGACGCTGAGCCGCGAGCGCCCGGAGCGCCCAGCCGCGTGTCCACCCGCCGGACCAGGTGCGGATCCGGGAGCAGAGGGAAGGGTGTTCTAGACTAGGGATTCGGACCGGGCTCGGGGGTCCCGAGGTCTGGGCACCAGACTTGAAATCTCGGGAGCAAACTTGGCGACTGAGGTGGGGCTGTAGGTGCCATGAGGTTGGGACGCTGAGATCTGAGAAAGCTGAAGTTCGTGCGAGGCTGGCCAGGGGGTCAGCCACCCTCAGGGCTCGGGCCGCTCGGGGCAGGAGTGCTTCGCTACGATGGTGCTGAACACTTGAACAACAAGAAGCATTTGGTTCCTTCCTCTGACGGGCACTTTGGCATGGAGTGGAGGAGTAAGAAAGGGAGCCATTGGCTGTGGATGGTGCTAAGGTCTCTGGGGGTGGAGTGTGTTGAACCTTGTTTATTACCTTGTAGAGCCCATGTGTGTGTGGTCTCCTGTGATAGTGGAGTTGAGTCTTCTAAATAGAAATATATATATATATATATATATATATATATATATATATATATATATATATATATTTTTTTTTTTTCAATGAATTGAAACCTAAATAGCTCCAATGCACTGGATTTATTTTCTCAGGAGAGCCTGTCCACAGATGTCCAGAGAAACTTGGGGCAAGCCTGAAATTGAGGAGGAGATTTGGTGGGTAATTTCTGTAGGATTGAGGAACCTTGAGTCTGGTGGTGGGTGAGCTAGTAAATGGCTGTACCACCCTCCACCCCCTACCAGAGGTGCAGACCCTGTCTGCCTGGGCTGGGGGAGACTTGAATCTCTGAACCTAGGCTCTGCTCTTGCTGCTCCTCCTCCTTGTGGTGAGTGAGTCAGCCTCCTGTCTGGGCTCAGTTGCAGCCAGAGGGGCCAGAGCCCAGGCAAGCAGTTGGGCAGGCATTTTCTGAGCATTGCAGAAGTTCTCCTGGGTAGAGTTCAGCTGTGCCACAGCTCTCCGTGGAAGGCCATCTTCTTCATGGACAATAGAGGAAGTGGGGGTAGGGGGAATGCCAAGTCGCAGTGGATGTTTAATAGCTATGGAATGATTCTAGAAGGAGATGCTGACTATGAAGGGATTGTGGCTTGGTGGTAAGTCCACATGTCCTCTCCTTCTTTGTGATTTGAGGTGTATCCCAGTATTGCAGAGTGACCAGCCACTCATTTCATTTCTACCTGTGATGGGCAGTCTTGTACCTGCCCACCCCAACTAGCAAGGTGGGCATGCAGGAGAAATAAAAAGGTTCTAAGATCAGAAAATGCTGGGAATTGCCGGGCGTGGTGGCGCACGCCTTTGATTCCCTCACTTGGGAGGCAGAGGTAGGAATATTGCTATGAGTTCAAGACCACCCTGAGGCTACATAGTGAATTCCAGGTCAGCCTGAGCTAAAGTGAGACCCTACCTCGAAAAAAAAAAAAAAAAGAAAAAGAAAAAATGCTGGGAATCGTTTACCAAGGCTAAGGAGTAAGAGTGGTTTGCTAAGGCAGAGATAGGTTGTCGGGACACAAGAGACTTAATACAATGAAGTGCGAGTGCTGGATATTGGGGGACCTTCCTCATCCCTTCTCCATTTGAGGGCTGGAGGGAATTTTGGATCTCTCTAAAATAGTTTCAGGACAGGCATGTAGCCAGACCAGGAGGCAATAAGAATAGAATTTTTTTTTTGGTCTGGTTTTGTTGTGGATGCTAGAGACCCTTGAGCAGAAATAGATGCCCTTAAATCCATGGTCCCCACATAGTAACTTCTTTCAATTTGTTTGAGAAGAATCCAGGGAGACTGACCAGATTATGGCCCTGACTCAAACTGTAAAATGCTGGGGAACCCAATCTGGGCTCTGGCTGAAGCCCCATGTCTTCAGGTCTGGATGATCCTGATCAGCTATGATTCTGTTCCTTAGCAAGATAAAGAACAAATGAAAAATGGAGTAAGAAAGGAGAGAAAAGAAGAGAGTGAGATGCCTTCCTGATCCTCACTCCTCCCTAGACAAGGTCATAAGGTTGATTGTTCTGAGAGGTTTCAGTGCAGTTTGTGGTATGGTTTCTCAGTCTTCCTCCCCTATTCTAACTCAGAATTAATCTGTCTTTGGGACTAAATCCCACAGGAAGACCAAGAGCCCTCCTCCTGGACCCCTGTCCTTGGTCCCTAGCACACATCGCAGATATCCAAAACTCAGACCTTCAATAAAGAAAGGCCTGGGGCCTGGTGGGCTAGACCAGATGGTTATCAGAGACAGGAGGAGTTCTGTTTGTTCAGTTTGACCTTGCCATCGTAGGAATGAAGATGGCTGATATCTGTCTGCCTCAGGGGCCACCACTAGCAAGCTACTTTTGCCTGTGTAGCAGTGGGTTCTCCGCCGGAGAGCCTGGGTGACACTGGGGTTGGTGGCTGGGTAGAGGACTAGAGGGTCTCAGCTTCCATTTGTCACTGCTGCAAGTCCATTTGGAATGTAGGTAGAGGGAAGTAAGGAAATTACTAGATTCGATTAGGAGCCTCCTCTGTGCCGCAGCATGGTGCCAAGCCTTCCAAGGGATGCCAGGAAGCAGATCCCAGCCGACCAGGCTTCTGCCTCCAAAATGATCAGAGCCCAAAGAGGAGCAGCAGCTCTGGAGGGCTGGCATTTCTCTCTCTCTCTTCTTCCTCCCTCCCTCCCTTCTTTGCCTCCCTCCATCTTCACTGCTGTCCATTCAAGAGGATCCAGCTGGAATGAAGTCAGTCTGGCTCTGGACCACCAGGACCTCGTTTCTAATTATGCTTCCCTCTGATTTCTCCTGAACCTTTCCCCATGTCAGTGCCCTGCTGGATAAGCTAGAAAGAATTACTATATAATTCATCATCCAAACTGGGTTTCTTGTGAGAGTGAAAGGGATGCTGTGCTTGGTCATGCCAGGACAGTAGACATAAACCCAAACTGTCCAAGGTCAGCAGGAACAGCCAGTCATCCTAGTGAATGCCACTGCAAACTCAGCAAAGGTCACACACAGTGAAGAAAGGACAATGAGGTTGAGATAGACTTACTGCTGAAGGGTATGTGGGGCAGCTTAATTCCGAGGACAACCCCAACACCCCAGCCTGGCACAGTCAGCCAATTCCAGTCGTTTTCTCAAAGCTAGTTCTCAAGGGTAGCTCTCCCCCAAGCCCACCACTTACTTGACTTCCTTTCACCCTTGACTCGTGACTAGCCTCACCTTTGATTTTCCTGCTCCACCCCTACTTCAGACAAGGACAGGATGGCCTGCCAACTCCTCTTCAACCTCTCCTGGAGGAACTGGGATTTATAGACGAGCTAAGACTCAGCCTTGCACTTTTTCCTTCTCTACCCCTTTCTGTAGCTTCTTTATTTGTCCTTCCAGCTTGCTAGACCTCTAGGGACCATCCCATCCCACAGAAAAATCTAACCTTTCAGGAGAGTAGTCAACAAGGAAAGGAAGTGTCAAACCTGGTTCATGAAGATAAAGGACATAGATCACTTGGAATCAGAATCTAGGAAAATAGTAACCATGGTGAAGGGCAGAGCTGGAGAGAAGCTGTTCAAAAGGAGATGGAGCCCATTCCTTTCCATGCGAGAGCTTGACTCTCAGACTTGACTCTCCTGTCTGGTCTGACTTGGGGAAATGGTTCAGGGTAGGGACAGACACTTCTTACTCAACCCAAGCTACAGGCGTTGGTGGCAGCGACAGCTTCCTGTGGTGGTGACATATGGAAGAGAAACTGCCTTCCCTTCTGAGTGCTGGGACTTGTGGTCCAGATGCTCAGGGCAGGCTCCCTGGAGAGTCCCTGGAGGCCTAGTGTGTGAATGACTAGGACGCAGGGTATGGGGGAGTGGAGCCTTCTCCGTGACTATGAAATGACTCGTCGGCTCTGGCAGGAAGGAAATCATTCTTTTGCATCATGATAAATGAAAGGTCGTGAGGACCTCTTGGGAAATCCCACCCTTGTAACAAATTGTGCCAGGAGTGGGGAGGTATGAGGACCCAACCCCCCTGGGCTGGCTGGGGGAAGACAAGGTGGCTGGTGGGCAAGCGGCAGAGGCTAGAGACAGAAGCAGGAGGCACCCTGGGAGGGTAAGTGTGTGTCATGCTTTTGCAAACCTGCCTTGCAGGTCTCGTGCCAAGGAATAGACTAAGCAGTGTTCCCAGAACCAGATGCCACACAAAGTCCTCATTCTGCACAGGGGAGAGTCCTGCTCCTGAGCAGGGTGTGGGCAGCTTCACCAGCGGGAAAATGGAGTTTGGGCAGGACCCAAAGGCCAGTTCCTGGGAAGCTGCTGCTTCTCACTGGCCTTCTGATGCCAAGTTGAAGCTTTGGGGTGTTTTACAAGGAATGATATTCCAGGCACTATGGAGCACTCAGAAAACTCGAGGCTTTGCTGGTGACACATCCATCATGTTCCACCTGCTGGCACCGAAGCCATAGTTCTAGGCACAGGGGCTCACTGAGCACTCAGTACTGGGTGCTGTGCTATGTACTTTGCAGACACGGCCTCCCGGCCCTATCCAGCCCTTGTGAGGCAAGAACCACTGCTGTGTTCACTTTACAAACGGGGAGAGTGAGGTGACACACCTTGTGAGGAAGAGAGGGCCTGTGCTCACAACCTTTGGGAACTCTATACTTGGGCATTCACGGGGCAGTCACAGACACTTAGTGCCATTGCTTGCAAGTTATGGGCCTGCAGGAAATGTGAGCTGCAGGGTTAGATTTACAAACTAGTTTGAACAAGTTGATTTGAAAGCAAGCTTGCTTTGCTCAAAGGTTACTCTGGGTACCATGGCATCTCAGAAGGTTCCTTCAGACCGCTATGCTTCTATGGCAGTGTGAGGCACATGCTATGTAAGGTTAAGAAGCATAAAGAAACTGAGAGGTGTAGCATTGTGCAGAGGGTGTCAGGAATCGTGTAAGACTTGAATGGCCTGGAAGGCACATAAGCAAATCTCTTTTAGTTCAGAGCAAGCCACTGTATTGATGCTCTGCTGGGTGCTCAGTGCAGCAGGCCACTGTCCTACTGACCCTCAGGAGCCCTTCCCCTTGCTGACCCTCTCCCCCTGGCTCTCCCCTAAGGTTTCTCAAACTAGTTTGTCTGGAAGAGGAAATGGACTCTGGCCCCCTCTGAAAGCTTCCAACAAGGCCCCATCCAGATCTCATTTCTCTTTTAATCTGCATGGCTTCCCTATGGGGTAAACACGGCTTTCTCTGGGGTGCAAATGGGAGGATTTGAGGTTGAGCCCTTAGGAGCCATGCTAATGGCCTGGCTGAACAGGAGAAACAGTCTGAATTGCACATTGCCTTCAAATCCTGGCTTTACTCCTTTCCAGCTAGTGACCTTGGGCAAGTTTCTTAATCTCTCCAAATCTCAGTTTCCTTATCTGTAAGTTGGGGACGCTAATAGTTCCAGTGTAGGATTGGGTAAGGATTAGCTGAGGTAAGTCAAGTGCCTGGCACAGAGGGGGTTCTTGAAGGGCTTGTGGATGTTAGGTAGACATGGGCTTGGACTGGGAACTTAACAATGAAAAGAAAGACTGTTTTATTTCATATCGATAGCCCAGAAACCTGTGCATTGAGAAAGGCCCCATGGAAACTCAGAAATGGCTGTCCTGGCACTTAGCTAAACTGCTAAACCCAGATTTGATAAATTGATTTCTCTCTCTGCTGTGTTTTAGATGAAGAGCTTGAGAGCATTACTTAAGCTTCTGTACATCTTGGATTCTTCATTTTTTTGTTTCTTGCTTTTTAACTGTGAAATATGATACAAGAGTATATGATATGCTCATGTATAGATTACAGAATATTATATAACTCTATACGCACCACTATTTATAGAATCTTAAAAGTCCCTTAGCCTTGCCCCATTTATATACCCTTCCTCACTCTCCAGGTTAATTTTGGCTAATTATCTCCTTGCTTTTCTTTGTAAGTTATCATCTAAGTATGTGGGCTTTTTTTGTATGTGTGGTGTGGCATGTGTATAGTATATGCATGTGTGTACAGATGCATGTGCCATGTACATATGCATATGAAGAACAGGGGAGAACTTTGGGTATCCCCTACATCACACTCAATCACATGTTTCCTTGAAATGGCATCGCTCATTAATTCCAGAGCTTGCTGTTTTTGTGAGCCCCAGCAATTCTCCAGTCTCTGCTCCCCAAGCGACTGGGGTTACAGATGGTGTGGCCATGCCCAGCTGTCTACGTGAATGCTGGGGACTCAAACTCAGGCAGTCTCAGGCCCCATTCAAGCCTCGTGCTTACACAGGAAGAACTCTAACCTGCTGAGCCATCTCTCTAGCCCTGTGTGTTTGGAAGACATTGTATCACTCTGTTCTATGTGGCCTTGAAGTTGACATACATGCCTTCTCTGTGATATGCTTCTTTCATTCAGTACTGTATTTCTGAGATTCATCTACATTGATGCGCATCGCTTCAGCTCATTAATTGGCACTATAATGTATGTAGCATTGAATTGTGCGTTCTTCCTCTTACGGATGGCCATTTGGGTCGTTTCCAGTTTGGAGCTAATATGAGATGCTAGTATGCTTTTTTTGTTGTTGGCTGTTTTTTTTTTTTTTTAATTGACAACTTCTTTAATTGTAGACAATATCCCATGGTCCTTCCCCCACTTCCCCCTTTTTTTGGTTTTTTCGAGGTAGGGTTTCACTCTAGTTCAGGCTGACCTGGAGTTCACTCTGTATTCTCAGGGTGGCCTCGAACTCACGACGATCCTCCTACCTCTGCCTCCCGAGTGCTGGGATTAAGGCGTGCACCACCACACCTGGCCCATTTTCCCCTTTGAAACTTCACTCTCCATCGTATCTCCTCCCCCTCTCAGTCAGTCTCTCTTTTCAGTTTGATGTCATGATCTTTTCCTCCTGTTATGATGGTCTTGTGTAGGTAGTGTCAGGCACTGTGAGGTCAGAGTATGCTTTTCTTTTGGTACCTAGGCATGGCATGGCTGGTTCACATGGAATTTCATGTTCAGTGTTACTAAAAAAAAAAAAGCCAAACTGTTTTCCAAAGAGGAGAGAGATATATCACTCCTCTTTTTAGCCATAGATAGAAGGTTCCATTGTTCCTCATTTTAACACTCAATATAGACTTCATTTAAAACATGGCAAATTGTATTAGATGCATTTCTATAGCCCCTTTTAGCTGTCATAGCATTGTCCATGGCCCAGTGACCTGATTTCTTACTGATATGTGGACCTGTCTGAAGCACTGTGCACAGCTGGCCCCTTATATGCTGAGAGCTCTGTGCTAGACCTCTGAGTGAGATTGAAGTCTTGCCTCTCTGGACTTTTACTAGCAATAGGTGGGGAATCCCATGTCTAAATTCTCCCCAAACTTTCATGGTCTCTTCAGGTGAGCTAAGAGCCTGACATTAGCCCTGAGCACATACTAAATGTTCAATTAATAGCTACTGAACTGCATTTTTGTCAAGTGGATTGGGAATGGTACATATTGTCCTTCGACATAAATTTTGAAAACAGAGGACAGAGCATGGGAGTCACATGTGCTAATCAAAACACATGGAACTGGGACCATGATGGGATTCACATAAGTCCAAGTCATGTAAAGGCTCCAGGGAAGGTGGAGTTTTTATTGGCCAGTTGGTCAGAGCCTAGCCTTGTTCTTTAACTCTCTGATTTATCTTATCTGGGAAGCAGGAAGTAGCTGGAGAGTTGAGGTGGGGGGGACAGTGAAGGTGCCATGAGGCAAAGACTTGAATGCCTACAAGGTTGAACAGCCTGCCTGAAGGTGCTGGGGAAGGGGGTTATTAGATGTACCCAGGGTTCTGGTAGCCACATAAACAGCCAGCTGCCCACCTACCCACCCACCTACCCATGGGACAAAAGAATCTGGCTGCCTGGGCAGTTGCATGGGCCACCCCAGTCCTCAACTCTGTAATTACCCAGCCAGTCTGTGCCTGTCTGTTCCAGGGGCAGGCAAGTGCCTCTGCTCTGGGCCTCACCTTGGCTTCCAGGCCCAAGCAAAGCTCAACAGCAAGGCTCTCTCCAAATGCCTGCCCACACCCCAGTGGCTCTTTCTTCCTACCCCAACCTTTGGCCCTTATGAGGTTACCACATTATATAATGGCTGAAAATCATATTAACTAATGGTTTATATAACTTACTATGTTCTAGGTACTGTGTTAAATGTTAGTCATGCAATTCCTCACTTATGTCTCTCAATCATCCACAGAGATAGGTAATATTGTTCTGGTTTTAAGAAAAGGAAACAGAAGCTCAAAGAGATTAAGAGGCTGAATTTCTTGAACTTGAACTTTGAATCAGGTCTTCCTAAGTCCAACACGGAGCCCCTCTTCATGTGTCCTCTGTCTTTTCTGCAATGTTGGGCCATTCCGCCCAGTCCCCCCTCCCCCTCTTGTCTGAGAATAGCTGAAAAGGAGGCCCCAGGTGGTGCCTGCCCAAGGTGAGCAGGACAGCTCAGAGCTGGCCAGGAGGTGCTGGAAAACACCTTCGGGGCAGAGTTCTTTGTTCCAAACGGCTCTGAATTTCCGGCCTTCTGCCAGGGGTGGGAAGTTGCCTCTGCCCAGCCTATTTGGCAAGCACATGCACATCTTGGGTGCCATGATGTTCAGAAGTGGAGGATGGGCTGCCTCAGGTAAAATTCCATCATAATGAACTCCATTTGAGATCTGATGCCTTTGTTGAAATCTCATGTACAGCCTGGGAAATTGGAGGTGAAGCAGAGCTCATTTGAAGTTGGGTGTTCTTGGTAAGACCCCCAAAGATGCAGGTCCTAGAAAAAAGGGTCAGATCTACACCAGAACCCCTTGAATGCTGAGTGTCTGAATAGTGCCTGGCAGGGCTGAGCAGAGAGAGCTTAGTGCTTTACCACCTGATGGTACTGCTGTGACTCTGTCCACTGTCCACGGTTCCCACTCAACTGTGAGCCACAAGAACAGATTGCTTTTCAGACATTAATTTAATTTATTTATTTGAGAGAGGGGGGGAAGAGGCAGATAGGGAAAGAATAGACATGCCAGGGCCTCCAGCCACTGCAAATGAACTCCAGATACATGTGCTTCTTTGTGCCTCTGGCTTATGTGCGTATTAGAAAATTGAACCGGGCTGGAGAGATGGCTTAGCAGTTAAGGTGCATGCCTGCGATGCCTAAGGACACCAGTTCAATTCTCCAGATCCCATGTAAGCCAGGTGCACAAGGGGGCACACACATCTGGAGTTCGTTTGCAGTGGCTACAGGCCCTGGCGCGCACAGTCTCACTTTCCCTCTTTCTCTCTTTCCCTCTCTCTGTCTCTAATAAATAACTAAATAAAAAATCTTTAAAAGAAAGAAAGAAAGAAAATTGAACCTGTGTCCTTAGGCTTCAAAGGCAAGTGCCTTAACTGCTGAGACATTTCTCCAAACCCACAAGAACAGATCTTAATCCCATCGCTGAAGTATCATGGCTCATCACAGTGCCAAAAGCATCACAGATTTGCTCAGAAGATGTCTGTTGGTTAGAAGTATGTTTGTATATAGATTGGGTACCCTGAGCTAGACAGGAGTCTTGAAAGGCGTTTGTTTGTGTGCTTAACCTATCTGAAAAAGCTGGGCCATAGCTCAAGTGAATCTTCCCTGGGGATTGTGACAACGGGGCACGGTCACCAGCACTAATGTTGATGAGCATGTGCAATGAACCAGGTACTGTGCTAAGCATTGGACATGCATTACCACATGGAACCCACACCAGTCTGCGAGGTACATACACAGAAGCTGAGAGAATGTGGGAATTGGGTCGGGTCCAGAAGCTGTTTTTCTGACTACGTCTCCCTGACCACGGAGCTCTACTGTCACTGTGGGCTGGTGCAGGGGGCCATGGTCAGGGCAGAGAGTGAGGCTGAGGGGTGCAAACCCCAATGAGACAGACTGGAGGGCACGATGGGTTGGCTTACCTCAGGCCAGCAAATTGCCACATGTATAGTCACATGATCCATTCTTTTAATAGAAAACTGGACATGTAGAGTTTTTTTCAAAAAAAGAAACTCTCCATTTGTAAAATATTGATAATGAATGTTTGAAACTTGTAACGACTATTGGCGGTTGAGGTGGATAAATGAACACATCTCAGTCAGGTTTGGCCTGCAAATCTCCACAGTTCCTTTCTTTCCTCAGGTGACTGCTGCTCAGAGCAGGACATGGAAGACTCCCTCCTTAAGGGAGGAATAGTCACTGGTTGTGGTAAATTAGCAAGAAAGTTTCAATAGCCGGGCATGGTGGCACACGCCTTTAATCCCAGCACTCGGGAGGTAGAGGTGGGAGGATCACCGTGAGTTCGAGGCCACCCTAAGACGACAGAGTGAATTCCAGGTCAGCACTGGAGATGGAGCTCAGTTACTAGAGTGCATGACTAGCATGCACGAAGCCTTGAGCCCATCCCCAGCATCCCATCAGCGAGGTGTGGTGGCTCATGCACTCAGGAGGCTGTGGCAGGCAGATCACCATGAGTTCAAGGCCAGCCTTGTTTACATAGTGAGTTCAGGACAGCCTGCGCTAAAGAGTGAGGCTTTGTCTCAAGAAACCAAAATAAAATAATAAATAATAATAATATCTTTAAAAGAATGGAGAGATGGCTTAGTAGTTAAGGAACTTGCCTGTGAAGCCTAAGGACTCAGGTTCGATTCCCCAGTATCCATATAAGCCAGATGCACAAGGTGGCACATGTGTCTGCAGTTTCTTTGCAGTGACTAGAGGCCCTGGCATGAACATTCTCCCTCTCTTCCTCCCTCTCTGTCTCTCTCTCTCCCTATCTCTCACACTCTCTCAAATAAATAAATAAAATATTTTTTTTAAAAAAAAGAATGAAAGCTTTTAGACTGACACTCCATGAAGTTCTCCCTTTCCTCCTTCCCTCTCTTTCAGGCTCCCAAACTCATTCTTCTCAGTAAGGATTTTCCCATAGGCATTAGAAGGAAATTCATGTAAGAAAAATTAAAAAGAAGCTACCAGGGCTGGGGATGTAGTTCGGTTGGTAGAGTTCTTGTCTAGCCTGCACAACGCCCCAGTGCCATGGTGGTACATGTCTGTGATTTCAGCATTCAGAAGGTGGGAGAAGGATCAGAAGCTCAAAGTCATCTTCAGCTACATCGTAAGTTAGAGGTCACCCTAGGCCACAGCAGGAAGAGAAGCTATCAGCCTAGGAGAGGGACTGTAGGAAAACGCAGCAAAAGCCAACCACCCGTGGAAGGTTTGAAATGAATGTGTTGCTCACCATGCACTCCATAAAAGTCCTCTGTGCTTGTATGTGATGCTGGGGCTGGAACCCAGGAGCCTCATGTGTGCTGGGCAAGCAGTCAACCATTGGGCTATACACTCCTAGCCCCTGCTGCCTACTTCTCTCCCAGGTTGGGAGGCCTTCTGCTGGCAGACAGCCAATCCTGTACCTGAATCCTTCAATGTGTCTCTTCATTTAAACAGAAAAAAAAATTTTTTTTGAGGTGGTGTCTCATTCATTATGTAGTCTCAGGCTGGCCTCAGACTCACAGTGATCCTCCTACCTCTGCCTCCAGAATGCTGGGACTAAAGCATGTGCCACCATGCCCAGCTAAATAAAAATTATTTTATTTTTGTGTAAATATAACCCCCTGATCAGGTATGGACAATAGTCACAGTGTGTGGATGTGTGTGTGCGTGAACACATGCTGGTGTCTTTCTCAATTTCTCTCTACTTTATTCTTTGAGACAGGGTCTCTTACTAAATGTAGAGCTCACTGATCCATCCAGTAAACCTCAGGGGTCTACCTGTTTCTGCCTCCTCAGTGCTGGGAGTACAGTCACCACACCCAACATTTTATGAGGGTGCTGGGGATGCAAACTCAGTTCCTCATGCTCGCATGACAAGCGCTTTTTTCTCCCAGCCATCAAAATGTCTTTTTGCAGCTCCTATCTTATTCCTGAATTTATTCCTCCTCTTCAAAACCTGGGAGAATAATAGCAAAATAATAGCTAATATTTTGATAGATTGTGACATTTTTTCTAAGACGTGGAGGTGTTTTATCTCCGCGGGTACAAGGATCTTGTGAGAATGGCACATGGTTGTTAGTATACTTTATTTGAAGCTTGTCTGTAAGACAGCAAGAGCCACTCATGGAGACGACACCCCAGATCTCACAGGGGGCCTTCCCTACCTTCATTCCCCACCTTGAGTTCACAGGTGGGGAAGACAACAGAGAGTGAGCAACCCTCTCCAAAGCTTGGCTCTAGTTGCAGTGCAGTGGGCCCTGAACAGATGGTGGCACATGGCCAACTCCTTCCCCAAGTGCACCCCCCACTGCCTGTCACCCTGAGTATCATTCCAAAGCTAGGCAGAAAATAGCTCACTCAAGAGAATTATTTTTGACTCTGTTAAACTTCAATCGGGGTGGGGGGGGCTCCCAAAGAGCTTGCCTGCAGAGCTTTTTTTTTTTTTTTTTTTTTCAGGTCAGGAGTTCTGGGAAAAGAAGGGGAAGCAGTGGGTGGAGGGGCCTCCACCTATCCCCCCAGGGTGGGAAAGGCTGCCGCTGGCTTCCTCCCCTAGAAAGATGCCCATCAGCTGCTCAATGGGCAGCAACTGTGGTGGCACGATGGAGACAGCCCTGCAGCTGGAGCTGGTTTTCTCCTTCAGCCCTCTACCTGAACCAGGCTCTGACCTACTCCGTGACATTTTTTTCTCCAGGATGTCTGCCTCAGCTGGGAAGACTTTGAAGAGGGTAGCAGTTCTGTTGCCCAGTATAGAGGCCCAGCTGGGCAGCAGGTCCCTGACAGCCAGGAGGGAGAAATCTTTCCTCTAAAGACCCTGGGGTTAGCTCCTCCTCTGTCCTGGGGCAGTAGTCATTGAAAGCTATTCTATGAATTAAATCTGTTCCATCTCTCCCACTGGGTAGCAAAGAAAAACAAGGAAGAGGAAGATGGCCAGGGGGCAGAGCTGGGCAAGGTGGGCTATGGTTTGGAGAAATTTTTTAAATATTTTATTTACTTATTTATTTATTTATTTGAGAGAGGAAAGATAGAGAGAGAAAGAAAAACAGAGAGAGAGAGGGAGAATGGGTACACCAGGTTCTCCAGCCACTGCAAACAAACTCCAGATGTGTGTGCCACCTCGTGCATCTAGCTTGAGTGGGTACTAGGGAATCAAACCTGGGTTCTTAGGCTTTGCAGGCAAGCGACTAAACAGCTAAACCATCTCTCCAGCCCTGGAGAGGTTTTTTTTTTTTTTTTTTTTTTTTTTGGTTTTGGGAGGTAGGGTCTCACTCTGTTCCAGGCTGACCTGGAATTAACTATGTATTCTCAGGGTGGCCTCGAACTCTCAGTGATCCTCCTACCTCTGCCTCCCAAGTGCTGGGATTAAAGGCGTGCGCCACCACGCCCAGCTCTGGAGAGGTTTTTTGTTTTTTTTTTTTTTTTGAATCAGGGCAAAGGAGACTCTTTCCTACCACTCAGTGGCCAAGGGGAATAATCCTCCAGACGCATTAGGGTATTTGGCCTGATATGTTGAAGTAAAAGATCATCTCCAATTAAAGCTTTGAGGGTAAGGCGAGTCATGTATATCAGACAGCAGTGAGTTTGGACATCTGGTCTCTGCCTGGGTTAGTAGGTGCCTATGTAGGACTGCCACCTGTGTCCATGGTGCTGGTTGTTTGTGAACATTATGTATTTTTGTGCCCAGTGTCCTTCCTTAAAATGATGCCTGACAACAAGGAAATGAACTTGTTGGCCAGGAGAGCAGAGTGGGCTGAGTGGCCTGGTGGAGGTAGGTTTGGCAATTGGGAGGCTAGGTGTTTTTATCAGCGCTTCCTGTGCCCAGCAACCATATCTGGATACCCTGAGCAACTTGATGAATGAAGGAAGGATTGACTGGTGAAATGGCAGCTGAACTGTTCACCAACTTCCGTCTGCTCTTTAAAAATCATTTGTTCTTTTGATTTTTCTTTATCATTTTTTTTCCTATTGAGCTGGGCTGAAATTTTCCAGAACTCTTTCCTCTTGCTTGCACTCAATGGCTACTGGTTCTAATATCAGGGCTCGGAATTCCCCAAGGGCTCTCTATACCCAGAAGAGACCTGATGGGCTAGCCTTGGGGATCCTTTCTCAATGACCCAGTGAGCCTATCTTTATTCTCTTTGTCACACTCAGGGTGGAGTGGGACTCTGAACGGGGTCTTATGCTCCAGAATGTCATTACAACAATTCTGAATTCCTGGTATTTGTGAGTCATTGGGTTTACTGGAAGTATTGGGTAGAAGACAAAATGGAGAATACTTCCTAAAGGCCTTACGTGGAATGGGGGTGAAGACAAGGGAAAGGATGGTATTAATACATGACATCTCCATTCTAAGTTTGTCCCAAATAAAAAACAAATGAGTGTGGTTATGTTGGTTCATCTCTCTCCAACTTGCGCCAACCATATTGGGCTAGTCTCTCCCCCAAGCATGCTTTGCCTTTTTGCATGCTGTGTCCTTTACTGGAACCTCGTTTTCCTTCATCATTGGTATGTTGAGCTCTTTACCTCTTCCCTGTCTCCATAGACATGTTGAGGGAAAGGCTTCTTCCTAAGAATCTACTCTTAGCTTTCATGATGTGGCCAGGGGCTCTCTTACTCACTCCTATCCTTCCTTGTGCTTATCTTCACCTTAGCTTGTATCATATTGAATAAAAGGTCCTATTAGTCTTCCCCTGCAGACTTTAAGCTTCAAGAGGGCAGGGTCCATGTCTTGTTCACCATGTACCTCCAGCTTCTAGTATAGGCCTTGTCATGTAGCCAGTACATAAAACTAGGCAGAGCCCACCATCACAGATCAGGCAGGAGCTTGGGAATAGCTCAGTAGTATAGTGATTGCCTTGCATGTCCAAGACCCTAGGTTCGATTCATTTTCCACAATTACCAGACAGTAGAGGCCAAGACCCTGTGTTTCAGCTACCCACACTTTCCATCAATGACGGGGCCTCCTGCTTGTTACCTAGGAAGCAGTAATCAGCCCAGAAATCTTGTTGACAAAGCTGAAGGCAGAGTTTCCACTGGAAAAAAGCGGCTTGCAGGAATAATTGTTGCAGATAAGAAGTGAAAATCTATCTAAGTAAGCTATGTGTCTCTGGCCCCATTGCCTGGGGCCTCCAACCTGCAAGTTCTACTCAGCTCTGAGATGCTGCTGCTTATACGCAGAAGGGTGATAGGATGGTCAGCCAAGGACAAATCTTGGGGAATGGGAGTTTATAGCCCAGTTCCTATGGTATGAGCCTCTGCCCCTTTATGTTGTATGGATATCAGTCCATGACGTTTACAAGTTCTCAGATCTGTATTTCCAAAAGGGCTAAGAACCACCTCCAGGGAAAACTCCCTCCTGCTAACTCTTGAGCCATCAGCAATTGAATTTCCTATCATTCAGTTGATTAAATTTTTTCTGTAATCATAATAAATGTGCTTAGAGTGGTGATGCTAGGGACAGAGGTGATGGGTAGTCCTGGGAGAGCCCAGGCAGTCATGGACCTTCACCTGAGCGGAAACCCGTCCTCTCCAGTGAGGGCCCTGGAAGCAAACACAGTCTGCACTCATTTCTTCCTTCTTGCCCGCCCTTGTGGAACTCATGATCACACTTGGGAAGTTTGTGGGGACTCAGTCAAAATTAAATGCAGCCCAAACACCCTTCCTGTACATCTCCCTTAGTATCCCATTCACAATCTGGCACGGGAGACCTTTAGGTTTTTATGACAATTTGCTGACTGGTGGCAGTAAAGTGTCTTGAGGAATGAGCCTCTTTTTCTAACTTGCACAGTGATCCATGTGGTGGCCCCTCCTATCCCTCCCCAAGAGACCCTGTGTGAAGGGCCTAGAAGGTTCATATTATGGTCTGAAAAGAACTGGTCTAGGACAGCAGTTAGCCACAGGCAATTTCATCTGCACAGAGTGATAAACTGTGTAGAGTAATAAATTTTCTAAGCAGACAGGCATGCCAGGACAGTGGATTGCCAAGAGAAATAGTTTCTATCATGAAAAATATCCAAGCATGGACTAGAAAACTGGCTGGAATATTCTAAACAGGATTTTAGATGATTGGGTTAGGTGGTGATATCTTATTTTTCTGAAATGAATGGTATCTGTTGAGTTTTACTTTGTGAGTTGTAGTCAGCAAAAGATAATTTCCAATCACTCTCACCCCACATTTAATCTATGGAGGATCTGGGGAGGCAGTGGGGTAAGAAATAGCTTAGATAAGGTGTATTTATACAGCACACCTTTTCTCCTTTCCCTCTTTTGTACTTTGCACGTTTCCCAACTTCTAGGAGATAATGCTGACATAGTTCTGTACAAAGAAAGTAGGTATATGGTGAGAATGGTGCAGAAGAAGAAAGTGCAACACTTTAGCTGGTTTTCTGTGCCTCAGTTATATGCTAGTTTAAGTGAAAAGTTGGGAAGGTCATATAGCACTCATCTTGGGTGTACTTGTAAGGATGGTGAAATGAAAAATAGTGGGAAAAGGATGTGTGCACACAAGTCCACGTGTAGTTGTGGCTGGAGGACACACAGGTCTGCCTACTCCAGAGAGAACCCAATGTGTGGTTCACCCTGTGGATGCTAATTTGAGGGAGAAGCTTTTTCTTTTTTAAAATATTTTATTTAGTTATTTGGAGAGAGGAAGAGGGAGAGAGAGAGAATAGGTGTGCCAGGGCCTCTAGCCACTGCAAATAAACTCCAGATGCATGTGTCACCTTGTGCATCTGGCTTATGTGGGTATTGGGGACTTGAACCTGGGTCCTTAGGCTTCACAGGCTAGCACCTTAACCACTAACCCATCTCTCCAGCCCAGTTTTTTCTTTTTGTTAGGGGAATTGCTTGGTTTTCCATTTCCTTCTAGAAGGAGTAGGCACTTTGAGCCAAAGTCAACAATTAAAAAGCCCAGTTGTCATCAGTGTATTCCAAAGCTGGCTGAAGACCTCTTTAGTGGGCACCCATTCTCCACTTGGGGTACAGCGGGGCCACACTATCATGCCCTTGCTGTTCATTGGCACCTGAAGATAACTGAGTTTCTCTCAGGCATGTATGCTGGGGATCAACTGAGGGGTTAGAAGATGGATCATTGAAGGCCTCCTCATGATGGAATTCTGGTCTTATAGTCACATACTTTCAGAGCCGGAAAAAAAACTTTTTAAAAATTTATTGTAGAGAGGGAGGGAGAGAGAGAATTGGCGTGCCAGGGCCTCAGCCACTATAATCGAACTCTAGACACTTGCGCCACCTAGTGGACATATGTGACCTTGCGCTTGCCTCACCTTTGTGCATGTGGCTTACATGGGATCTGGAGAGTCAAACATGAGTCCCTAGGCTTTGCAGGCAAGCGCCTTAACTGCCAAGCCATCTTTCCAGCCCTGGGGAAGACGTTTTAGTGGTCTGTTTCTTGTCTACTCCTGAGTCCTCCTCACAGTCTGAGCTCTGTCACCTTCAGGACCTTAAGGAGGTTCTAGTCTGTCTTCTAGAGTTAAACTGAGACCAGAGGGACCCAGAGACTTAGCTGCTAGAAGATGGCTGCATGTGAGCTGGCAGACAGAAGCGTAGGGGAGGTGGTGGTTGTGACAGGAACTGTGTGATCTCATTTCTTGCTAAGGTGAGGTCGGGACTGGGTCAGGGTCAGGAGGAGGTTTTCTCTGGGGACAGTCCCAGCCAAACCAGTAGGTTCTCTGTACTCAGAACATGCTTGCTGGTGGGTGTGTGGAGACTTATGAAGAGGAAGATAAGGATTTTTTCTTTCCCACCTGTCCTTTTTTTTACCTTGTGTCTTTGTCCCACTTTCCAGTCAACTTGCACTTGAACCTAGAGGCTAACTCTAGGCTACCCCCATCCAGAAGGACCGTCCAGTGGTTAAAAGTTGAGTGGGGAGGAGGGAACCAACTACTGAACAGGATTTGCCCTGATGGAGGACTGGCTGGAAGAAAGCAGATCCTGGTTGAGGCTTGCTATTCCTGGGTCTGGCGATCCACAACTCTCTTCCCTCATGCTCTAGGGTTGTCCTCTACATGACTCTGACTTAATAGACATGGAAGGTGTCCAGGGCTTAGGCTTAGGGAAATGGCTGAGAGTTCCCTTTGGAAGTGCAGCAGAGTAAAGACTCAGAGCTAAGCTCCCTAGTTTCAAACACCAGCATGAGATTTTCAGCTTCCCAGGGCCTCAGTGTTCCCGTCCCTAAAACAGGGCTAACACAGTGACTGTGTGACAGGGGTGTGGTGGGGTTTAAGTAGCAAGTAGCATGAAGGCCTTGGAGCAGGGCCTGGTGCAGAGCAATAGGTGTCTGATGCGATGGCAATCACTGGGAAAGGGAGGAGTTAGCAGGTGTCAAAGAAAGCCTTGGGCATTGCAAGCAGCTTGCCTCATCTGCCCTTGCCGGGTACACCCACCACCTGCTTGGCCACTAGACGCTGGCCAGCAACTCATAGTACTCTGAACTTTGATTTTGGTGGTCGAACCTGAATGTCACCTCTGACCTCTGAAATCTTTAGGGGTTGGGGACAGGAAAGCAATGGTACTTTCTAAACCTGCTTCCCTCCCCTCAGCTTGCATGAGGAGCAAGAAGGGAGTCTGGCAAATGCATAGGCTATTTTGTAGAACCCACGAGTGCAGCCAATGAGTGGTGGAAGCAGAGAGAGCGAAGGAGCACCTGTGTGTGTTCCCAACAGGCACAGCTCCCTCCACCCACAGCGTGGAGTGGGTCAGCTTAGTTCAAAGCAGCTCAGCTCATTGTCCACTTGGCTTTTCCTTGATGTTCCACCAAAGAGTGGCAAAGGGCTTAGGGTCTACAAGTACTAGGGTTAGGCCCAGGTCTTGGAAGCCCCTTGTGCTGTCCTCTTTCCTGCCTAATCAGGGCACTATGAGACAGAAGTCTCTGAAGGTCAGCAACAGCTGGAGGACTGGACCTTCCCTACCTAGGATTCACCTTAAAGTCCATTATCAAGGTTCAGGGTCAGGTATTTGCATATGTGTATGTCTTCACTCAGTTTCTGTTGGCAACAGGGGGGAAGTGTGTGTGTGTGTGTGTGTGTGTGTGTGTATGTTTCTATACTCGAGTATATGTGCATGTCTGTCTGTCTGTCGCCTGTCTTGTGGGTAGATGTGAGAAGGCAGGTAAAATTCTACCCTACCCTAGCCTTTGCTGATGCCCGAGATGTTGAGCAAGTTTGAGAAAGAGCTAGAAGTGGCAGGAGATATCCTGTTTGAAAGCTGTGTGTTGCTGTATTTAACCCCCATGGCACCTGCCCCACCACTTTTCAGTCTTCGTAGACAGGAGATCTCAGACACGTGCCTTTGAAGACACCCTAAGGCCAGGGCCCTGGGCTGCCATCCTAGCCTGCAAGTTCCTAGCTCCTGCAAGGCCCCTTTGCAATCCTGCCCAGGCTACCTTCCAGCTCTCAATAACCTCCCAGGCTGCCCTATGGTCCTGCATCCCAGAGCATCCTGCAAGTGTAGGGCTAAGGCAGCAGGAGCAGTGGGTTTCTCTTAGAGAAGTGTGAGAGCAGGAGGAGGGACTACAGGATGAGGCTGTTCATACCTGCCTAGCTCTGGTTGCCTCCCTCACCCCCTTCCCACTGCTTCATGCTGCTCTCTACCTCGAGGGACAGCTGTTGTGACAGCTGCCCAGCTCCTACCACCTCATCCATGCCAGTAACAACATGGCTCTTCATTTCTTTTATGTCTTTAGTCCCTGCTGGTCTGGAACCCGTGCCGTCTGGAAAGTCCTCTGTGGCGTGTTGGACTCCTGGAAAGACTTGCTAAAAGTCAAAGATGTGTTAAATAAAATGTCTCCCCTTCTGCTTTTCAGAGTCCTTTTGGTTGGACACATCTGTGAACCCTCACCCCAGGAGAGGACTAGTGAGTTCCATTCGCCTGCCCCTGCTTCTTCAGGTATGTGTACCATCAGCAGGCATAAGCCCCTGGCCTGCATTCTGTTGTCCAGGGTGCAGGGATGGGTGATTGCAAGGTAGTAGGCACAAGGTCAGGAATACTATCCAGCCTTTGCACATGCAGGTCCTATATCGGTGGACTCTGTAGCTCAGGCAAGTAGGCTGGAGTTGGGAGCTCAGAAAGGAGTGCTAGCTCCAGGCCAGTACCCTAGGGGTCCCTCCTGTGTGTCAATGTTTCCTATATGTCTCTCCCATCTTCTCTATTTTTCTTTGGCCCTCCTGGGTCTCTGCCTGACACTTCTAGGACTTTCTCCTTTCAGGCCTTCAAGCCCAGGCCCTCCTCTCCACATTTGGGTTCTGATGCTGGGCTGGCTTCCTTAGTAATGGCGCTAGATCTTCTCTCAGCTCCCCTGCAATGGTACTGTTCCCAGGGTCTTCGGGCCGCCAAATCGGCCTTTATATCCAGACTAGGCCAATACCTGAGCCCCCAGCCCCAGGTCAAGACTTCCTGCTGTCAAGCACTTTACAATGCAGTGGCATTGAAGTATTCCAACTCACATGCATGGCACCTCCAAATGGTACCAAATAACACTGATCACTTGTTGGAGGGAGTTGATTGATATTCCTTCTCACTTCCCATTTGACTCTTCTTGTCCCACCAATTCCACCAGATGCTGGGGAGCCTGGATGCCCCAGACTCTGTAGCAACATCATGATGACTCGGAGAAACAGCATCTCAGCTGCCCTGGGGTTAAACCACAAGCATCCTCGACAGTCTCTCCTATTGCCCTGTAATGATGCTGGACTCTGGGATCCCTGCCCATGTCTCAGAGGCCTCTTGCCTTCTCCATACTCAAAGCAGTCAGTTGGGACTTGAAAGTCTATAGGGACAATATTGCCAGACACAGAGGCACTTTTTCCTCTTATTTTTAATTGTTTTGAAATTAAAGTGTTTTCTATATGTACAGAAGGGCATATAAAGCATACATGTATTTTAATAAGAATGAGATACATTCATTACCTGTCCCTCAAAGAAAGAGAATATTGCTACTACATAAGGCTTGTGCATTCCCCCAACTCAACTTCACCTCTTCAAGAGTTTCTTTTGTTGTCAAAAAAAATCTCGATATTACACATGTGCATGCATATATCATAATTAATATATGCATATATCATGTAAGTATGTATGCATCTATCATAACTGACATAATTTGTGAAAGGGTGGACAATAATGTCTTTATTATTATTTTAAGGTTCCCAGGGAAAGAAAAGACAAAAGAGGAGGCTAAGAGATCGATCTGTGTGGTCAGGCATCCCTCTGGGACTGGCAATGTGTCATCCTTGCTTACTTGTCCCATGTTTGTTCTTTGGCACAAAGCTCTTTGTGAAATCAAAATGAAGTACTTGTGCTATGCATTTGGCAGTAGTAGCTGCTGGAATGCCTCAAAGTCTGGGCTTTTCTGGGCCTCACTTGTGAGGGGTATCACACCCACACTGCACTAGCACCTGCATGGGAGAGATAGTGTGAGGATGAAATGAAATTAGCTAATGAGCTTTGATAGTCTATGGACCTGCGTGGTCAGCCGTACCTCTGTCACCTACAGATGAGAGGACATGGGGCCTTGGGTTGGGCAGGAGTAAGTGCTCATCCTCTCATTCCTGGCTTTCTCTGTTATTCTCCTCCTGACCCAAGTGACCCTTATGCCTTGGGTCAAAGGGGCCACTCAGACCTACATTTGACCCTTAGGAAGGTTCACATAAAGTCAGAACCAGGAGCATTTTAGGGTGCCCTGGAATCGGCTCTGAGCCTGACAGCAGTCAGAGGCAGCAGGTGAAGCCAAGGGCCCACTTTGCATAATGGAAAATAGGAGTCGGCCACTGAGAAAGGCTTCTCGGTGCCACCACCCTTTCTTTGTTCCCTTTTCCTCAGGTGTGAAACCAGGTCTACATGATAATGCTCATTCATCAAAACCGTCTCTGAAACCAAAATTAATGAATTGTATAGGACTCACCCTAGTCAAAAGGACACTCAAAATAGTGGGGAATGTTATTGCAAAAGCAGGAGGAAAAGATTTTAATTGCTTTGATACCACCAGGAGGACATGGAGCCTAGTCCTGAGCTGACTGGCTACAAGGACCAGGCTCCGGAATGACAAGGGCTTGGGTATGGGCATTAGAGAGCTCCTCATTTGCCTGTTGAAGGCCACAGTGGGCAAGACAGAGGCTCTGGCCTGCCCAGATCTGCTGCCGAGGTGGAGTGTTGGCATCATGCATGTGCTTGTTCAGATGGTCCTGTGAAGTAGACCACCTCTACTAGGAGGACAGTAGGGGTCTGGAGAGGCTGATCACTCCTCTCTGAGGGGATGCAGATGCAATGTGGTCTGAAGCCTTGCTCTTACATTCTGGGAGGGACAGCCATTCAGCAAGGGCTCCAAAGAACTTGGGCCCCAGCCTGGCCCCAGGGAGACACGGGCTTTGCAGAGCTCTCCAGCGGGGTGGTAGATGGCAATGCAAAGGATGCCAGCTGGCTCTGGCACTGATGCTGGCCTTGGCCATGGCCTGCCTTGCTGTTCTTGCAGGGATGGAGGCAATGGCAGCCAGCACTTCCCTGCCTGATCCTGGTGACTTTGACCGGAATGTACCCCGGATCTGTGGGGTATGTGGAGACCGAGCCACAGGCTTCCATTTCAACGCTATGACCTGTGAAGGCTGCAAAGGGTTCTTCAGGTGAGTTCCCCCCAACTCCCACCCTCCTGCCTGCCCCCAGATTCCCCTGAGGGCAAGGAAAGAAAAGGAGCAGCCCCTTCCTTGAAGAGGACCTTTGTGTTTTTGTGTTCAGGGAACATGGTGGCTCTCCTAGTCACTCCAAGCAACAGGGGTCTTGGTGAAGGCTTTCTTCTTCCTGTTGGCTCCAATTGTGTCATCTGATCCCTCAGAAGTCACTTCCTAAGGTGGTTGTGTTTTTTCCCACTAGCCCTTGACCCACAGCACGCTGTTCTGAGCCATGTGTCTCTCCTGCAGAGTGATCTCCTCCTGCTCAGGATCAGAGCTCCCTCATCCAAGAGCCAGGCAAGCCCCAGAAGGTGGCCTCAGTGCTTGCCTTCCCATCTCACCCAGACTCTTCCTTGGAACAAAGGAGATTGCACCTCTGTCTGGGCCACAGGACCAAATTTGATCCCAGCTCTTCACCCATAGTCAGCTTGACCCAGGTCTGAACACCAGAGCACAATGCCAGGCAGTGCCAAGAGTACCAACATTCTTGTTTGGTCAGTCAGGACTCACATCTCCTGTAGCAGCCTCTGCTCTTCTTGTGTGAGTCCAAGCTTGCAAGTGCAGACAGCATGGGGAATGCACTGGAAAGGCTCAAAGCCAGAGAGGGAGGATTGGAAAGAGATGAATGGTGGGGTGGAAGTGAGAAACTTGAGAAATTAGCATTGGACATATATCAACAGGGGAAACGCTTGGAAACAAGCAACTGGAAAAGAGTTTGGGAATGTAGGTAGGTGGGGAGGAGGATGGGGCACTGTTAGGAGAAAACAAATCAAGTCCAGAGAACATACACAAGAGGGTTGGCCCAGCCCTATCTGAACTAATGTGCTTGCCTGCCCCAGGGAGCAGCATGAACCCAAGTGCAGTGTGAGATTCTCCTCTAACTTAGGGACTCCTGACTCACCTGCCCTCTGCCTAGGAGCCAGCAAGCCTGAAGCCTCGTGACTTTAAGCAATTGCAGACTCTGTGCAGCAGGACATCTTATCTGTGGGTGCTAGTTGCCTACTTTTCCTGACGTACGTTACTTGCTTGGCTTCCCGGCAGGCTGCACCCAAGCTGGGAAACCTGACCAGCAACATCGCTGGCTCTGGTCCTGGCATCACATCTGTCAGTCCTCGGGGCTGAATGAAGCCCTGCTGAGAATGAACCTTCCAGGGTTCTCTGTGCCAAGTGCCACCAGGACCCTACTTGCCAGGGTTTGGGGGTGGGGGAGCCATCTTCAGAATGATAAAGGAAGAGCCCATGTGCATGACAGCCAACCCTGTGTGAAACAAGTCAAAAGTGCATGGACTGGAGTGCTGGCCATGCCATCAATTAATTGCATGTCCTTGCTCAATTATTCTAACCTTCCCGGTTTCAGCTAACCAACTGCACGTGTGTGTTAACATCTGACGCCTCTGCTATGCAATGTTAATTTGAAGTTTAATGAGATGATGTATAGAAAAGTGCCTTGAAAAAATATAAAGTATGTTGTAGCATATCACTTTTGGACCATGTGAGCCCACATTGGTGTCCTTAATGGAAGCCTGCCTTAATAAAACAAGCCAAAGTTTCTGCCGCCATCCCACCAGCACCTTTCCCTTATATGTTTTCTTTCATTCACTCCTTCACCAAATTTGAATTAATGTGAAAGATGCCAAAGTGAGGATTCTCACTAATGATCTTATGTCACCAATCTGTGATCAAAATATTCCCAATAGCCCATGGGGCTATTTGGTTAAGTCATAGAATCCCTGTGCCAAATCACCTCTTCCTCTGATGATTGCTGCCCCACATAGACCACTAGGCTGGGGATCTCCTGACAGGACAGTGTGAGGCATCGGGGTGGGGAGAGAACAGGTCCTGTCATGCCCGAGGTCGTGTGAATGGACAGGAATAGTACTTTTGCATACATGTGTCACCACAGCCAGCAGTGCCAGCTGTGCTGCTTGTGGGCACATAATCTTACCATACCCACTCACCTCCAGTCCCTCTGATGGCACCAACACTGCCAGCCACCACTGTGAGCTGATCCTATTTTCCGTTCTCTTTCATCTTTATCCTCCCTGTCTTGGTGACTGAGTCACGCTGCACCAAGAGCTGGTCTATATTTCCAGCCCACAGGTGGTCTTTCAACAATCTACTGACTTAGTGCTATGGTTTTTGTTTGTTGTTTTATTTTTCACATTTTTTGGTGTGTGTGGTATAGTATGTAAGGTGATGTGTGTGTGTATGCACATGTGTGTACAAATACATGCATTCTGTGTACACACACATAGAGGCCAGAGAAAATACCAGGTTTCCTCTTTTTTTGTTTTTAGTTTTTAATTTGAGAGAGACAGAGAGACAGAGACAGAGAGAGAATGGGTGTGCCAGCGCCTCTCAGCTGCTGTGAACAACATTGTGCGCTTGTGTCACCTTTGCTTCTGGCTAAACATGGGACCTGGGTGTTCTTAGGTTTTATTTGGTCAGCAAACCCCAGTAATTTTCTGTTCTCTGAGCCCTGCAGGACTGGGGTTATAGACATGAATAGCTACACCCAGCTGTTTGAAGTAGGGACTTGAACTTGGGCCCTCTCAGGCCCTTATGCTTACGTAGCAAGTGCTTTTAACCACGGAGCAAACTCCTCAGCCCCTGTCTTTAAAAACAATCTTCAAGGCTGGAGAGATGGCTTAGTGATTAAGGCATATGCCTGCGAAGCCTAAGGACCCCCTGTTTGATTCTCCAGGTCCCACATAAGCCAGATACACAAGGGGGCGTATGCGTCTGGAGTTCATTTGCAGTGACTAGAGGCCCTGGCGCACCCATTCTCACTCTCCCTCTCTCTCTTTACTTCTCTCTGATTCTAATAAATAAATAAATAAAAATGAGCATAATTCTATAAAAAAAAATCTTCATTGGTGTTTTCACTTACAATGGTTTTTACATTTAGTGCTGAAATGATGTCTGGTGTTGTGGGGCTCAAGGAAGCTGGGGTGCACCTTATGGAGAAGCAGCGTGTGTTGGACAAGCATTGTTCCCTCATGAGCATAATGCTGTTGATGGGTCAACATCAATAAGTCAACAATATATATTAGTAAGATAGCCAGTAGACAGAAAACATATATAAATCAAGGTTTGGACTCATAAGTTAATGAATTAGTTGTGACCTGAGGCTCACAGGAACCTAACCCCAGATTTCTCCTAGAACAATGGTGAAGTATTCACAAATCCAGTGTTCAAGATGAGTTTGTAGGTCACACCTACCACAATGATGGAAATTGGCTGTATCTATATTATTTTTCCTCTTCTTTTCTCCCTGCTACTCACTTTCTCCTCCTCTTCTTCCTTTGCTTCATCTAGATTTTATATGGATTTTTTCCATTTTTGTTCCATTCAGATAGTTGCTTGAGAATTCTATTGTCACTTGTATTCTGTATTTAATTCTGATCCCAGAAGGTCGCCAGCACCTACTCTGCCGAGCACCACCCCCTTGGGAGCGCAGAGGTGAGTGTGACCAAGTCCTTGTCTTTAGTCACACCCTCTGTACCATAAAGGCAGCTCTCAGGCAAGAACTTAATTTTAGTGTTGGCTTGTGGTGGATTCCCAGTTTGAGGACTGGTTGTCCCGTTCAACCATTGATGTTTGGTTTGGATCTTAACTGCTACGGAGCTAGTTATGGTTACCCCAGGTAACCCTAGACCCAATCAAGCCAAAGGGGGATTATGAAGTTTGGCAGTCTGGGCCATGGTTCTATTGATCTGTGGTCAGGGACTAGGGACCATTGCTAGTCAGCAGCTCCTACAAACTATTCCACGTTCCATGGGCTTCCTACTCTTCTGGAGTACATGGATAGTGTCCAAGAAAAATGATATTTCCAGTGTGAATAAAAGGCCTGCACAGATAGGCTTGTAGATGGTCAGGGCTTCTTTGATTATATGTGAACAACCAAAGCTCAATAAAGGGCCAAAGGAGGGGAAACATGTAGATCTACCACATATGGTGTAAGTAATGGTTCATCCTTAGATGACTGTAGTCATGGGTGCCTTTGTTTAAGGTCTGATCTAAAGGGAAAGTTATGAAGGACAGAGAAGAATGCAGGAGGGACCATTGTGTTGAAGAGCTCAAAGTTGATGCTGAAGTGTAAGAGGTGGCCATGGAAAGTGGATTAGGAAACATTCGTTAGGGCTGGAGAGATGGCTTAGTGGTTAAGGTGCTTATCTGCGAAGCCTAAGGACCCATGTTCAACTCCCCAATCCCACATAATCCAGATGCACAAAGGTGAGGCAAGTGCAAGGTTGCACATACCCACTAGGTGGTGCAAGCATCTGGAGTTTGATTGCAGTGGCTGAGGGCCTGGCACACCAATTCTCTCACTCTCTCTTAAAAAAAAAAAAAAAAAGAAACAGAAACATTTATTAGCACGGCATAGTGGCACACACCTTTAATCCAAGCACTTGGAAGGCAGAGGTGGGAGGGTTGCTTTGAGTTCAAGGCCCCCTAAGACTACATAGTGAATTCCAGGTCGGCCTGGGCTAGGGTGAGACCCTACCTTGAAAAAGTAAAACAAACAAACAACAAAGTTTATCATCTATATCTCGTTTTCCATCTTCCTCCCTGCTAATGCCTACTTACTAAGACATTGTAGGTTGAGGTGGTAGCTGAGTGGCAGAGCACTCACATACCTTGCAAGAGGTTCTGCATTTAATCCCAGATATTGCAAAAATGAATAAATAAATAAAATCAATAACAAAAAAGCCATTGTGAAACTGAATGCTCCATGCGCCAAGATAACAAAAACAGTGGGGAAAATGTGTCTTCATTTTCTGGCCCTAAGGTCCTCAGGGGCCTAGTTAATTATGGGTCTTCCAGAGAGTTCAGGGAGTAAAAGGCAGGCTGGTGATAGTCCAGGAACATAAGGAATGTTCTGGCTTTTGGAAAGATAACTTAGCTGATATGTGTAATGCTTCTAAGAATTGTGTTGTGAAGGGAAGCAGAGAAATGGGGTGAGTGTCCAGCCAATTAAAACTGAAAAGTGCTTAGATGCAATAGAGAAAATAGAAAAGATGGGAGGGGTATCCACACAGGGCATGCTATGTACACGAGGAAATGACTCACTGGGAAGTCATTGCTGCTGAAGAGAACTTGGTCCAGGCTGCAATGTGGATCAAAGAAGGCCTATGTGGTTATCTGTGGATGACCCCAGAGTCCTGTGCAGGAGCTTGGGGAGAAGAAGCTAGACCATGGACAGGAAAGGGCATTGGCATTGGCATTGTCAGGAAAGATACGTGCAAAGATGTGAAGAAGAGATTACATTTCCTCTTGGTCATGGTTTTGAGGCGCTTTATCCTGAGCTCATTTACATGAATTCCCTCTCAGTGTAGCTCAGGCATCTTCTCTGCATGCAGACAACATAGAGCTGGAGGTACCTGACCACCTCCATGACCAGGTGCTTCCCCATACTTCCAAACCATCCAGCCAGGACTGTCAATGACCCAGTGGCTTCTCTGTCCCAGCCTCTGTTTCTGGTACTGGATGCTGGGAGGCTTTTTTAAAATCAGTTCTCCAGTTTGGATTGAGACATGGTAGATTCATGATGAATATCTTGGTGTGTATAAAGACCAGAAGCTTAATAATCAAACAAACTTGATTCTGTTAAGCTTTCATACCTAATATAAGCCATTTCATTCTTAATTTTTAATAGTTGTATTAGATAGACTATTTTTTTAATATTTTCTTTGTTTTATTATTATTATTTATTTATTTGAGAGAGAAAAAGAGACAGAGTGAGTGAGCGAGAGAGAGAATGGGCGTGCCAGGGCTTCCAGCCACTGCAAATGAACTCCAGATGCATGTGCCTCCTTGTGCATCTGGCTGACGTGGGTCCTGGGGAATTGAACCGAGGTCCTTTGGCTTTGCAGGCAAGTGCCTTAACCGCTAAGCCATCTCTCCAGCCCTGGATAGAGTATTTTTAAAGTAATGTCTACATTTTTTCCAAAAAATGAATAGTTTTCCAGGCATGGTAACTCACACCTGTAATCTCAACTCTTGGAAGCAGAGGTAGGAGGTTCAGGTGTTCACAGAAGACCTCAGTTATACAGGGAGTTTGAAGCCATCCTGGGCTACACGAGACTGTGAGAAAAGCAAGAACAATAGTCAAAAGACTTTTAAGCAAAACCAAAGTCTACTAAGCCCACCTCTCAGTTCACCACCTCCTCCTCAGAGATGCCACTGCTCCCAGCTAATTCCACTCACTTCTTGATCTTTGTATAAGTGTGTGTGTGTACTTATAGGTGGGTGGTAATATAGTAGAGTCACCATTCTGCTGCTTGTTTTTATCTACGGAAGCACATTCCTTCAAACTTGTTCTCCTTTCAGCCTCCTTCCTCTGTCTTGTCCACAGTCACATGTTGCTTGAAGGTTCTGTAACATGATGGGCATCAGGGTCTGTCTTTGGCTTTTCCCCACACTGCTTGGTCTCAGGAGCTGATCTACCCACAGTATAAATCCCTAGATGTGGATTTCTGTGTTAAAGGGCCTGCACCCTCCCAGAAACAGTCTCTGCTCATGACAAGTATTAACCTTCCTTCAAAGATGTTTGTTTGTTTTCTTTGTCAAGATAGTGCCTCACTCTAGCCCAGGCTGACCTGGAATTCACTATGTAGTCTCAGGGTTGCCTCAAACTCACAGCAATCCTCCTACCTCTGCCTCCCAAGTGCTGGGATTGAAGACGTGCGCCACCATGCTTGTCCCACCCTCTGAGAACACCTTGATCTTGCCACATATAAACTTCCGTGTCAGATGATGTTGGTCTTTTTTTTCCTCCAGCTTTAATGAGCTGTATTTGACAGAGACAACTGGTTTGTATTTAAGGTTTTGCTGTATATATACATTGTGACATGATCATCAACTCAAGCTAAGTAATGTCCTCCTCACCTCATAAGGTCTTTCATATCTGGGGCTCCAATTAGCTCCTACACCCTGCCTGGGCACTGGGATCTCTAGGACACTCAGCTGTAGACAGAACCAGAGGCTACCTGCTGCTTGGCAGAGCCTTGCTCCCCAGGCTTGGGGCTCCCACCCCTGCCACTGGATGCTTTTGTGAACTCCTTGTCTCCTTCATGTTTTGATGCATGGCCTCTGGCATGAGAACCGCTCAATGTCCTCTTTCACCCCTGGCTTTCTAGAAACTGTGTCTATATTTACTTTGGTTGCACCACCCCGGCCCCCTTCCTGAGCAAGGGTATAATTGCCATCCATCCAGGGGATGACAGGGTTCAGGCTCAGAGAGCAGTGGAGGCACTGGGCTTCTGTGGAATGGGAAGGTTCTTGTTTCTCAAAACCAAACCAGTCCATACACAATTAGCTTTAGGGGGAAGGCAGGGTAGGGTGTGGATCCACAGGGCAAAGCAAACACAGGCTGGGCAGTCTGGCTACCCTGACTCTTTGTGGGCAGACTCTAGATGGCAACCACATGTGGAAGTGTCCATACAAAGCAAGGGGACACAGAATAAACTGGACTGTAAGCCAGCAGGTCCAGAAAATATCCATATTGGAACAGATGTACCTGAAAGACCAGTCCTGGAGTCCAAGTCTGGTTCTGGGAAGGAGCCAGCCAGTGAGCCTTCCATGCCTTGATCTCCCGAGAATGATGTTAAACCGCAGTCATCCCAGCTGCCATCCCTTTCCTTTGTTTCTGGATTTTGAGGAGCCCAGGAAGAGTTGGTTACCATAGTTTTAAATGATGGTGATAATTACACTCCATAAGTTTATAGCTGCTTTTTGCAATGCCTCCAAAATTGTGAAGACACAGTGCAGAGTCAGAGGGCTGCAGGATATAGTGTGCAAAAGGCTCAAAGGCCATGGCTGTGTTCTTCCCCAGAACCAGCTCTGCTCTTGTCTCTCATGTGTCTGGACCCAGAGAGTGCAAGGGCTTTTTACCCTCGTCCCCCTTTTCCATATCACTGTTCTCCTCATCCTGCTTGGACTTTGTACTCCTATCTCATAAACTCGAAGCAAGAACGCTGGGCTTGCCCCACCCCTGACACAGAGTATTTTGTTTTAATCCAGCTCCTTTCTCTCCCTCCCTTCTCTCCCTCTGTGTGTGTGTGTGTGCGTGCACGCGTGTGAGAGAGAGTGTGTCTCCATTCTGACCTTCAGCATTAAAACTTGGTCAGAGTGGCCCTTTCCATCCATCTGATGTGTGGAGGTCTGAAACTGGAATTTAGATTTGAAACATATAAAAGATGTGTGTGTGTGTGCGTGTGCGTGCGCGTGCACGTGAGTGTGGTGTATACAAATGTATGTGTAAATGCACTTACCCCATGTGTATACATGTGGAGGCCAAGGGAGAATGTCAGGTGTCCTCTATCCCTCATTCACATATTCCCTTGAAGCAAGGTTTCGGCCTAAACTTAGAGCCGCTGCCCATCAGCAAGTGCCAGCAATTCACTGATCTCTATCCTGTATCCCACAGCGGGGTTACAGCCATGCGGGGTCATACCCACCTTTTATTTGGCTTCTGGGGAGTCATCCTGGTAGTGTCCAGTCAAAGAGGTCCTTGTGCTTTTGCAGCAAGTGCTCTTAAGTGCTGAGCCATCTCCACAGCACTAAAAAATGTTTCTTTAAAATATTTTTTTATTTATTTATTTATTTATTTGCATGCAAAGAGAGAAGAGAGAGAGGAGAGAATGGGTGTGCCAGGGCCTCTAGCCACTGCAAACGAATTCCAGATTCATGTGCCTCTTTGTGTATCTGGCTTTACATGAGTACTGGGGAATCAATCTCGGTCATTAGGTTTTGCAGGCAAGCACCTTATTATTGAGCCATCTCTCCAGCCCTAGAAAAGATTTTAAAACAAAACACACAGAAGATGGTGATGCTCCAAAATCTCTTCCCCAGTAAATTTGCAGCTATGGGTAGGGGGGCTGTCCTTCAGTGAAGGTCAGAGGCAAGGACCCCTAGAGCTTGAGGAAGAATGGGTGGGCCTCTTTAGGGCCCCTGGTCTTCCTGCTGGGGTCTGGGAAACACTCCATTCCACTGGGAATTGGTCGAGACTTTACCATGCTTCTGGGCTGCCACATCATGGGAGCACTTCTAGGTGTCCGTAGCCCAGCACTCACAGGAAGAGCTCTGAGCCAGACAAGACAGTGGGTGGAGGAGAGAGAACAGCCCTCCTCAGACCCTGGGCAAAATGCCTAGTTGTGAACAAAAAGGAAATGAGAGAGTTTGTTCTGAATTTAAAACTTCTGGTGTGCAGGAGGTTTAGAGAATTGTGGGCATTTGTGGCAACAGGTGAAGAAACCTCAAGAACCACAGGGGAAGGAAGGGAAGGAGGAAGGGAAGGCACCTGGCTCACTTACTGGAATAGACAGACGTGGCTCCAGTGACCACAGTCTCATTCCTGGGGAGCCCTGATAGTTTCCAAGGTACTTCCATGTTCTGCTGACCCTCAGGAAAGCGCTGACCCTGCAGTGGAGGTGTTGAGGAGAAAGCTTAAAGACTTCTTGTTCCCACAAAGGTAGATCCTGGCCCACCACTCAGTCTCTCTCACCACAATGGCAGGACTGGGCCTCGGCTGGGCTAGACTTGAGGCTAAACCTCCTCTCACAGCCTGGCGCTATCCACCTCTATCAGAACCCTGTATCTGCTACTGTCCTTTGACTAGCAAGGGCTGAGACTGGAGGATACTAGGGCTAAAATCCAAAACCAACAGCAGCCTCTTCCTCCATTCCAAAGTCCTCTTGGCCTTGAGCTGCGCTCAAGGACCAGCAGCCTGGGACCATTGGCCCGAGGACTCAGCTTCATCGGGCACTTTGAGTTTCAAGGATTGAAAACAATCCCAGAAGCTGGGCCCCAGATCCCTAAAACTCCCAGATCTGAATGATGTAACTTGTTCCTGGAGGGTTTCTGTACCTCCGTGATCCATCTGTTAAACAAAGGGTCATATTCATGGTCTCTCAAGTAGACCCAATGGTTTAATGACTGCCCGTGGCTACCACAAAGCTTCACTCTGGTCTCTTCCTCCTCTGTCCATTTGAGACGGTTGATTGGTGAGTGTAGTCATCCTAGCCACTGTGTGTGCTTCCGTGAACGCGACTCATTTACTTCACCAAGAATCACAGCTGCCGTGTGGCATTTGGAGAGAGGTTGACGTCACTGCTCCGCTCTGGGATGTGAAGGGCTGGGGCTGGAGCTGGGTCTTTGCTCCCGAGGCTCGAGCATCTCCCCACTCAGATGCTGCTGCTTGTGCAGAAAGGGGGCCTGCCCTGCCTTTCCCCAGCTAAGTCTTAACACATACTCTGAGAGGAGAAGGGGAGAGGGGGGCCTATCCCTGCTGCTATGGGAGGGGAGGCCCCAGAATCTACCAGGGAGGCATCATGAGGAAGACTGCCTTCTTAGAGCTTTCCAAAGCCCATACACGTGGAATTAGGCGAGCCCACAAGCTTGCATGTGTGTACAAGGACATGTGCACACCACAAACGTACAAGTACACCACCCACAAATTTACACAGCGTAGAGTGAGGTGTCACCTTTCTACCTAAGAACTTTCTGATAGTTCTCTGCTCTTCCAGAGTCCTTGCTCCCTGTGTCTTTTAGAAGCCAAGACCGGACCACAGACTACCCTGCTTATCTGGCCTCTTCTTTTTCCAGGCATGTTGTGGGGTATCCAGAGCTGTGTGGTTCGACCTTGGGCTTTTTCTCCTTTCTTGTACCTGTGCACACATCCATGAGTGGGTCACAGGAGGTTAGTCAGAGATCTCTGACTCTAAGAGGCTGGATGCTTGAACTAGCATTGTGGGACATGTTCGGCAGTTGCATTATTTTAGAAAATTTTACTAGGAAAATTCACTTCTTTGTATCCTGAATAATTTTCAAGTAGGGCTGAAGAGGGAGACTGGGAACTAGAAAAGTGAGTAAAAGCCCGCCATGAGAGCCCTGTTCGTAGTCAAGAAGAAAAGGAAGAGAGAATGCTTCCTGCATCCAGCCCTGGGCAGGGTGCAGTTGACTGAGAACGGTGCAGTGTTCCCTCCCACATCCTCCGGGAGAGAAAGCAGATCTGGGGACCTCAAGGACAGGTCTCTGTGGTCACAACCAGGGCTAAGGAGACAGAAGGTCAGAGGTTGTGTTCTCTCTGCAGGCGAAGCATGAAGCGGAAGGCCCTGTTCACCTGTCCCTTCAACGGAGACTGCCGTATCACCAAGGACAACCGGCGCCACTGCCAGGCCTGCCGGCTCAAGCGCTGCGTGGATATTGGCATGATGAAGGAGTGTGAGTATCCATGGGATGGGCGGGTGGAGGGGCTGGACTGGAGTCCACTGACCACTGTCACACAGGTTTCTCCACAGAAGTCTGCCTGTACCTGTTTGGGGACCCAGGGCAGGGGCCAGGGCAAAGCTGCAGGGGCTTCAGGGTGGAATATACCAAGGAGTTTTTATTGTTGTTGTTGCTGCTGTTTTTGTAAAAAGGAAAAATGACTGAATTTAGCAGAAGCTGGGAGGGACTCACCAGAGCCTCCTGGGCCAGAGCACAGGCACTGGACAAGCATGGAGTGCCCCTGCCCTGCTCCCCTTGTGCCGTGCTGTCTGGATTTGTACCCGGATCCCCATCCTGATCTAGAACAGAGCCTTTGCCCTTCCTAGCTGTGAGCCTGAGGAGGGGCAGGCATCTCTCAAAGCCCTCTTGGCCTTGGGAATCTTTGTGGAAGTAGGGAGAGAGCAGAGACCAGAAAGATGTGTCAGGAGCAGGGGCAAGCCCCAGGTCAGGACTTGGGGAGAGGCAATTCTTTCTTGGTGGAAATCAAATGCACCATGGCTGGGTGGCCAAGGCAGAGCTGGTCCTCACGTTGGGTCTCCTCCTAGGGCTCTGATGAGGCTCTTCACTCCTGACCCCAGCTTGCAGCCAGCACTGGCAGCCCTGGAAGGAGATTCCAGGCCTTGGTTCCTGTTCACTCCACAGAAGCATGCAGGCCTGGACACGCCACTCGCTGCTACCCAGTAGCTGCCCCGCCCCACTCCTGTGTTTATGCTGGAAGTAGTTAGAATGTGGAGGCCCAAGACCTTCTTCACACACTTTCTTACTGAGGCCTGTTCTGTGCCACACACTCAGGTGGGCACACACAGCTACCCCGCCTCTACAGAGCCTGATACCCCTTCAGGGAAGAGTCAGCCTAGAGTCCTGAGGCTTCCATCATTTGAGAATGGCATAGGCTTCCATGGTTGGGGTTCAGTAAGGCACTGTTCATCTGTGAACCAGAAAGGGGGAAACATCAGGACTGGGGTCAAAGAGCAAATTGGTGATGATCTTACTCTAGACTCCAATTCACACTTCCGATAGATCCCTCAGGCCTCTACAGAGAACACATGCATAGTAGGGAGCAGAACCAGCCCCCAAGTGCTGAATCAGGGGCCCTGCCCCAGAAATACCATGCCATGTGGTAGAGAATGCCAGGCAGAAGTGGATGCCCACCCCAAAGCAGCTTTAGGCCTCACCCTGATCCTCGTCCATCGAGTCTCACATGCCCTGGGTCCTCACACCCTCAGGGAGCTGTGCTGAGCTGTGGGTGGGTGGGCTTCAGAAACTGTATCCAGAACTACACTTAGAGCAGAAACCACTGGCACTGCTCTGATAGGGAGCTTGTCTCCAAGAGACGCTGTTCCTGCCACAGAGTGACCCAGCCTTGTGTGTCTGGGTCTAGAATTCCCCAGCTTGGAACCCTTGAGAGTTACTCACTGACCCCCTGCACTGTGTTTGTCCCAAGGCCTTGCCTTCCAGAGACAAGAGTCTCACTACTTCTAAGACATCAGGAAAGGAGCTAAAAACCCAGGCTTCCTTCTAGCCAAGGCAGGGAGGTGACAAGAGCAGGAAAGGATCAAGAGAGGAACTCGAGTTTGTTGATAACCTGCTATGTTTCACTTGTATCTCACATGCATTTTCTTCTTCAATTCTTACACCAACCCCTAAATATGTAAATAATATTTGTGTCAGCTAAGAGGCTCAAAGGAATTAAAACATGCCTCTGAGCTAACAAGGTAATGGTATGAGCTTTTATTCTGATATAGGTCTGGATTATGGACTCCACCCCAGAGCAGCCCCTTAGACACACCCAGTGCTTCAGAGCTCACTCCATCCAGGTACTGCCTGAGGCCCTAGGGACAGGCTGAAGGGAGCTTTGTCTCCACAAAGACTCCTTTGGCCTTTGGACTCTTTTTGTATCTTTGGAACCTAAGACATACCATATTTGAGTATTTTTTTCCTTCTTCTTCTTGTTTTTGAGACAGGGTTGTACTGTGCAGCCCAGGCTAACCTCAAACTCCCAACCCTCTGTTTCAGCCTCCTGAGTACAATTGAGTTCTTTTATCTTGCTTATACTACATCGGTCCTACACAAAATGACTTTTTGTGTTAACTTGGATGCTTTTACAGATGTGTATCTTTTCTCCCCAGTGTCTTGGTGTTAGCACAGCACCCAACACATAGTAGGTACTCAATAAATGTCTTGATGGATGGATATCAGCTCCCTACTATGCTTTTTATTTAATTTTTAAAAGTTTTTTCACTATGCTTATTTTATCACTATATCTTCACTGGTCTGTAGAGATTGGTAATATTATTCTAAACCTATAAAACGTTATGTCCTTTTCTCTGCTGTTGTCCTTAGACTACCAATGGCATCTTGAAATGTTTTTAAGTTGTTCCTGTTTGCGATCTTGACTTCCCAACTCAAGTCTAGATTTTGTTGTTGTTGTTGTTTTGTTTTGAGGTAGGGTCTCACTCTAGCTCAGGCTGATCTGGAATTCACTATGTAGTCTCAGGGTGGCTTCAAACTCATGGCGATCCTCCTACCTCTACCTCCCGAGTGCTGGGATTAAAGGCATGTGCCATCACGCCTGGCTTTCAAGTCTAGATTTTATTAAATAAGGGAAGAGTTCTGCATGGGAGTTACTTGTGCAAAACTATTTCACACTCTCCAAGGACTTGGGAAGAAGTGGAGAAAGCTACTGAGCAGCTATGGAGGTTTCCCAAAGCCAAATACTGATGTTCCCGTACTTTGTTCATTGCAAAGCTCATCCAGCTCTTCGTTCTTCCAGAACCTAGTTCCTGGTGGCTTTTTACTTCCCACCGGAGACTAATGACATCTAAGTGTCAACTCACTGAGAAAAATGGTGGAAGAAATTCCTATGAAATTAACAACCCCTTTAAGCAAATGATTTCCTAAATCCAAGAAGGATCTGCATAGGAGAGACATATGGCTGATTCAGTCCCTAATCTACATTGCCTCATGGAAGCCTTGGCTGGGCTCCCTGTGTGGAACCAACAGGTCTCAGGGTTCCTCTTAGTCACTGCGCAGAGAGAGGATGGTGACTACAATTTGATATAAGTGATAGGGAAAAACTGTGTCATAAGGTTAACCTTGAATCTTCTTTGTCTTTTGTAGTTTGTTTTGGGTTTTTTTTTTTGTTGTTGTTGTTGTTGTTGTTGTTGTTGTTTTATTTTTATTTTTTATTTTTTGGTTTTTCGAGGCAGGGTCTCACTCTAGCACAGGCTGACCTGGAATTCACTATGTAGCCCCAGGGTGGCCTCAAATTCACCGTGATCCTCCTACCTCTGCCTCCCAAGTGCTGGGATTAAACCACACCTGGCTTTCTTTGTCTTTTTAAAATAAATCTTTGACAAACAGTGTTTAATTGATCACACTCTTCAGCTCTCCTGCATGTTAGGATTTGGTGCTGAGAGAGTTTCACCAAGCAGTCACAATGGTTAGAATCAGAAGCACTTGGGCTTGGTGGTATGACCGCTCAGTCCAGAAACAGACTGCCAGGTCTGAACACCAGCTCTACATTTATTTGTTAGCCCTGTCACTCTGAGCAAGGTCCACAACTTCTCTGACTTCAGTTCCTTGTCTGCAAATAGGAATAATAAAGTACTTGCCTTAAATGATTGTTATGTCAATGTACAGAAAGCATTTAGAGTAGTTCCTGGCACATTTTTATTAAACTGACGAGATCACATGTTACTATTATTATCTTCTTATTACACCAAAATTAATCAACAGAACTGCTAGCTGCCCCCCAAAAATCAAGAGCAATCTTAAGACAAGAAAGAAACAACTTCTACCGGAAGGTGCTAATAAAAAGAGATAATAGAGCCGGGCGTGGTGGCACATGCCTTTAATCCCAGCACTCGGGAGGCAGAGGTAGGAGGATCGCTGTGAGTTCGAGGCCACCCTGAGAATACAGAGTGAATTCCAGGTCAGTCTGGGCTAGAGTGAGACCCTACCTCGAAAAAACCAAAAAAAAAAAAAAGAGAGAGAGAGACAATAGGAGCCGAGCGTGATGGTGCACGCCTTTAATCCCAGAACTTGGGTGGCAGAGGTAGGAGGATTGCCATGAGTTTGAGGCCACCCTGAGACTACATAGTTAATTCCAGGTCAGCTTGGACCAGAGTGAGACCCTACCTCAAAAAAAAAGAGAGAGAGAGAGAGAATAGGGCTAGAGAGATAGCTTAGCAGTTAATGCACTTGCCTGCAAAGCCAAAGAACCCAGGTTCGATTCCCCAGGACCCACATAAGCCAGATGCACAATGGGGCGCATGTGTCTGGAGTTCATTTTCAGTGGCTAGAAGCCCATTCTCTCTCTGTCTGTCTGTCTTCTCTCAATCTCTCTCTCTCCACTTGCAAATAAATAAATTTTTTTTAAAAAGCAAAAGACAGGGCTGGAGAGATGGCTTAGCGGTTAAGGTGCCTGTCTGCTAAGCCTAAGAACCCAGTTCCAATCTCCAGGTCCCACGTTTAGCCAGATGCAAAGTGACACAAGGGCGCAATGCTGCACTTGCCCCAAGAGGCGCACGCATCTGGGTTTCGTTCACAGCAGCTGAGAGACTGCTGACACGCCCATTCTCTATCTGTCTCCCTCTCCCTCTCCCTCTCTCTCTCTCTCTGTGTCTCTCTCCAAAAATAAATAACAAAATAATTTTTTAAAAATTTTTTTTAAAAAGCGAAAGACAATACATAGCTTAGCAGAGATGAAGACCGAAGACATGAAAAGTCATGTAAGAGTTCCAAAGCATACAACACTGAGGTCATATCCTTGTCTGCTCAGTGGTGTTCATCACAGTGCTTATAGATGTTCAAAGTCAAATCAAGTAGATCAGCTTTGCTAAGTTACTCAGTAGCCCAACATACTGTGTGCGACATTCCTGACATAACAGGGCACAGGCAGCCTGGCGTAGTCCTCTCTGATCTTCCCTGAGCCTAAGAAATTGACTCCTACATAGTTAACACGGTCTGTATTGATACGCTTGGTATTTTGGTGTCAGACTCCCCAGCAGACTCCATGACAGGGACCCCTCTGGCTGGCCTCTTTGCAGGGACAGGAGAATTTGAAGACTTGGTTCCCTCCCTTAAGTAACCCGCGGAGAACTGGAACTTCTTAGATGTTCTCTGTACGCATTTATTAAAACCTACACTAGCCATGAGTCCTGAAGAATGCAAGGCTTAGGTGCCAATGTATGGAAAATACTTACTGTACTCCAGGAGTAAGGACCAAGAGCTCACAGCCGATCGGGGCAGGCAGTAAAGACCGCAGGGGGAAGAGAGACATAAGCTGGTCACTGCAGAAGGAATACAGCTCGCACAGCTCTTGAGTAGAGAAGGCCCGGGGACAGGCATCCAGTTCAGGTGGAAATGGAGTGGCAAGTATGAGCAGATCATGTCACAGGTCAGCAATGCCAGTCCAAGAGTATTGGGAAATGAGGTTGGAAAATTAGAAAGAAGTTAAATCATGGAGGACCTTGACTTTGGCTTGGACTAGGAAAGGCACGAGAACTTTCTGAACAGGAGACTAGCATCACAGAATCCTGGGAGAAGAGTTATCAAAGTCGACTAGACTGAGAAACAGGTCTGTGGACATCCGCAGTGCGGCTGTCAGAGCCAGACCTCCCAAGCTCCTATCTCACAGCCACTCTACCATACTGCGGATGGTCAGGAGAGACCAAACATCTGACCTCGGCTTCTGCAAACTGCCTTCCCTTTACCCTGGGGTGCTCTTGGCTCCTTCTCTCCTCCCCCACTGCACACTTGCTTGACCTCCTAGGGACTGAGCAGACTCTGTGGGAAGAAGGTTGGCAGCGCTCTGGGCAGGTGAGTCAGTCACCTGGGCGTGGCCTCCTCACAGCTCTGCTCTTGAGATGGCGGATGCATACCTCAGCCCCAAAGGGAATGTTCCATCTTTCCTGAAGCCTTCTCTTTCCTGTGATGCTTGACACCATGATTGTTCACTCCTATCTTCCATAAGTACTTCCTCACCCCTACCAACTTCTCATTCTTCCTTTCCCTGAGGTACTGGGGACAATGAACTTTTTTTTTTTTTTTTTAGCCTGGAATCCATCCACTCTGGGATTCTGATCTTTTCCCTGCTCTTGTGAAACCCCACAGTTCTGTGGGCAGATGCCCTGGCAGCCCAAGAAAACAACAAGTAGGTACAGGCTGAGGGCTCCAGTGCCCACTCCTGTCATCAGGTTCTGCAAGCCCTGGCCAGGAGGTCTGCTTGCCTGGCTGCTGTGCCAGACATCCCTGCTCCAGCCTCGACCTCCTCAGCTGCCTCAGCACAGGGTGGCACGTGGCAGAGGATCTCCCACAGTCAACCACCTGCTAGTGACTGGAGAGAGTATCCCAGATTGGGTTTGTAAGCTGTCAGGTTTCAGGACTTAAGTTAAAAGGACTTAAAACTTTCCTTGATCAGAAATCACAAGACTGAACAGGTTAGAGGACAGAGATGTTTTGTGGAGAACCAAAGTCTTTCAGTGATGGTCAGAGTAAACCAGATGGCTGAATTCCATGTCAGGAGATGTGGATGGCCACACAGAGTGTGCTTCTCAGCTTCTCACATCTTCCAACACTGTAAGGGCCCTCAGTTACTCTCGCCCTTGCTTCACCCCGAGGTCTCCCTCAAGATCATGGACCACTGTGGGTGAAGCAGGCCTTGCATTTAGCATCTGTGCTGTGCCAAGTATACATCTAGTTCTCTAAACAGTTGGTGTTTTGAGGTGGTGTCTCCTTCCCTCCTCCTCTCACTCTTCTTCTTCCTCCCCTTCTTCATCTTCCTCCTCTCTCTCTCTCTCTGTCTCTTCTTCCTATTCTCCCTCCTTCTCTCCCTCTGAAAATGAGATCTTGGAGGAAAACATGGTTCAAACTTCCCATTTTATAAACAATAAAAATAAAAAGCCTGGAGGGTTCAAGCAGTTTTCCCAAACTCCCACAACTCATTCTTGAGAATCCAGACTTCCCTTTGCCAGTCCATCCCGCCTCTCACACGTACCTGCCTTTTCCCTGCAGAAAACTCAGCTTCCTCTGTGTTTTGGCATTGAAGCTCCTATGGCAGCAGGGTCCCAAGGAGCCCCAGTGTGAGACTCTGGCCAGTCCCCTCACACTGGTCCTTCAGTAGTGGAGAGAGGGATCCGGAAGGAGTTGCGGACTTCCCACTCTCTTCTTCCCCCCACAGTCATTCTGACGGATGAGGAGGTGCAGCGCAAGCGGGAGATGATCCTGAAGCGGAAGGAAGAAGAGGCCTTGAAAGACAGTCTACGGCCTAAGCTGTCGGAGGAGCAGCAGCGCATCATCACCGTCCTGCTGGATGCCCACCACAAGACCTATGATCCCACCTATGCCGATTTCAGCCGGTTCCGGGTATGTCTGTTGGTCACGGTGGGAGCAGATCTAGTGGAGAATCACATGTAGTCAGTGCACAGGGAACAAAGATGGGGTTGGGGTCTGGGGCCTGCTGGCCCAGAACTAGAGAACAGATAGAGGCTGCTCTACTGCTGGTGTTGAGAGGTCCGGCCATCCTGCAGCCATTGCTGTCAGAAATGGGGCCAAGGCAAGAAGGTGGCCCCAAAATTAGGAAGAGAGCTGATACCCTATTTTCCCCTCTAGCCTCCAATGCGTGTCAATGACAGAAGAGATGGCTATTCAAGGCCCACGCCCAGCTTCTTCGGGGACTCCTCCTCCTCTGGCTCTGATCTCTACACCACCTCACTAGGTAAGCATAGCTTGATTCCACAGAGTGAGTGGGGGAGAGGATCCCACCCACATGCACTTGGGCTGTGGGTGGAAGGGGGAAGTGCCCTCGTGTGAGCAGCACTGTACACTGGGTGCAGTGCCTCTTTCTCAGAAGGCTCTAATGACAAGAGGCTAAGCTGGGGTTCTAGTTGCCCAGCCTCCAGAACCCCAGCATGGCCTCTCAGCCAGGCTCTGTCCTAAGTTCCCTGACTGCCTGGGAGTGATCTGATTCTTTTACATGATCATTTGGTCCTGGGCTCTTTGGAAGGCAAACTCGGAATGGGAAGGAAAATCTGTGGGTTCCTTGCTGATGAGCCCGAGGGGACTGACTGCTGTTTCCTGGACCTCCAGCTCACCGAGAGTCTGAGAAACATCATGCTTTTCTTCTTTTGACTTTTTTAAAAACTTATTTTTCTCTTTCTTTATTTATTTGAGAGAGAGAGAATGAATATGGGTACACCAGGCCTGTAGCCATTGCAAACAAACTCCAGGTACATGCACCACCTTGTGCATCTGGCTTAAGTGGGTCCTGGGGAATTGAACCGGGTTCCTTTGGCTTTGCAGGCAAGCGTCTTAACCTCTAAACCATCTCTCCAACCCACTTTTGACTTTTTATACCTTCATCTTCACCATCATGCTCCATCTCTCCTGCCTCTCCCTTTCCTGACCTTTTCCCCTCTCCCTCTCACTCAGCCTTGATGCCCTCCACTTGGGACCTACAGAGGAGAGTGGAGATGGAGACCCACCCTGCCCTCTGGGCAGTTACAGCACTCAGTTACATTACTTCCAGACCCAGTGACACACCTGTGCATGAATCCAGAGGGGGAGAAGGGATCCCAATGCTAAGTGGACAAAGACAGCACTCAGAGCAGACATAGTGTATAGCCACCAGAAGTGATGAGGGGAAGGTGGTTAGGCGTAAACAAGAAGCACTGGCCAAAAATTGGGTTGAATGACTCAGGCCCTCCCTTTTCAGGGACTTCCCCCTCCCATAGGTTCATTCTGCTTTTGGCAGAGTCATTGTCTCAGTGAAGGCCACAAAGTAGAAGCTTTACATTCATCTCTTAATAATCATTCTATGTCCTCTAGGAATTTTTATACTTTTCATAAGTCAATTGACCTGAGGTCCTCACCCATACCAATGATATGTTCAGTGTCACATGTATTTATTTTTAAAACTAAAAAAAATTTTTTTTGTTATTTCAAAAAATTATACTAGGGCTGGGGAGAGATGGCTTAGTGGTTTAAGGCACTTGCTTACAAAGCCTAAGGACCCAGGTTTGATTCTTCGGGTCCCATGTAAGCCAGATGCACAAGGTGGTGCATGCATCTTGAGTTTGTTTGCAGTGGCCCTGGTACACTCATTCTCTCTCTCTCTTTCAATCTCTCTCTTTCTCTCCCTCTCTCTGTCTCTAATAAATGAATAAAAATACAAATAAAAAATAATTACAGTTGGCTGGAGAGGTAGATAAGTGATCAAGGTGTTTGCCTGCAAAGCATAAGGACCTTGAATTCCCCACTATTCATGTAAGCCAGATGCACAAAGTGGCACATGCACCTGGAGTTTGTTTGCAGTGGCTGGAGGCCCTGGTGTGCCATTCTTGCTCTCTCTTTCTTCTCTCCCTCTCCCTCTCTCTCTCTCTCTTTCTGTGCAAATAAATAAATAAATGTTTTCTACAATAAAAGTTCATTTTAAAAAAATTATACATGGACTGGAGAGATGGCTTTAGTGGTCAGGGCACTTGGCCTGTAAAGCCTAAGGACCCAGGTTTGATTCCCTAGTACCCACATAAGCTAGATGCATAAGGGGTGCATGTATCTGGAATTTGTTTGCAGTGACTAGAGGCCCTGGCATATGCACTCATTCTCTCTCTCTCCCTCTCTCTGCCTCTCTCAAATAAATAATTATACAAAAGTAGTGCATGTTGGGCTGGAGAGATGGCTTAGGGGATAAGGCGCCTGCCTCCTAACCCTAAGAACGCTGGTTCCAATCTCCATCGGTTCCAATCTCCAGGTTCCACGTTTAGCCAGATGCAAAGTGACCCAAGGGCGCAATGCCGCACTTGGCCACAAGGGGGCGCTCACATCTGGATTTCGTTCGCAGCAGCTGAGACACTGCTCTCCCGCCCATCTCTGTGTTCCTCCCTCTCCCTCCCTCTTTCTCTCTCTCTCTCTCTCTCTCTCTCTCTCTCTCTCTCTGTGTGTGTCTCTCTCCAAAAACAATAAAGATAAAATAAAAAGTTTAAAAAAAAAAAAGTAATGCATGTTCACCATAGCTACTTAGAAAATGTGAGCTAGGGCTGGAGAGATGACCCAGCAGTTAAGGCACTTGCTTGCAAAGCCTGGTAGCCTAGGTTCAATTCCCTCATGAGTACATGCACTCATGTAAAGCCAGATGCACAAAGTGACACATGCATCTGGAGTTCATTTGCAGTGGCAAGAGGTCCTCCTAGTATGCCCATTCCCATTCTCTCTCTCTCTGTTTCTCTCTCTCTCTCTTTGCTTGAAAATAAATATTTTTAAATGTCATTTAAAATAATTTTCTTTCTTTCTTTGTTTTTTTTGAGGTAAGGTCTCACTCTAGCCCAGGCTGACTAGAACTTACTCTGTAGTCTTAGGCTGGCTTCAAACTCACAACAATCCTCCTACCTCTGCCTCCAAAGTGCTGGGATTGAAGACATGTGCCACTACACCCAGCTAAAATAAAATTTATCATATATATATATATATATATATATCTTAAGCTGATTAAATGAAATTATTGTTAATACTTTGATGTATGTCTTTCCTTTTTTTTTTTTTTTTTTTTTGGTTTGTTTATTCTGGTTTTTGAGGTAGGGTCTCACCCTAGCTCAGACTGATCTGGAATTCACTATGTAGTCTCAGGGTGGCCTCAAACTCACAGCAATCCTCCTACCTCTGCCTCCTGAATGCTAGGATTAAAGGTGTGCACCACCACGCCGAGCTCTCTGTCTTTCCTATTTGTTAAACACATTCAGACATGGAATTATGCTGGGCAATCTGATGACTTTTCTTTTCTTCTCTTAATTATATATTGTATCAACATGTCATTCAATATAGTACTTTTGTTTTTGTTTTTAAATTTTTTATTTATTTATTTATTTGCAAACAAAGAGAGCTAGAGAGAAGAGAGCTGGACAGAATGGGCACACTAGGGCCTTTAGCTGCTGCAAACAAACTCCAGATGCATGTATCACTTTGTGCATCTGGCTTTACATGGCTACTGAGGAATAGAACCCGGATCATCAGGCTTTGCAGGCAAGCACATTAACTACTGAGCCATCTCTTCAGCCCTCATTATAATTTTTAAAGACTGCATAGTATTCTAAAATATAATAGCATATCAAAATCCCCTACCATTGGATAACTAGATGATTTTCCAACTTTTTAATAAGATAACACTTTTCTTGTGAGTAAATATGTATATTTAGTCCAACATTTTTCTTATAAAGAATTCATGGAAGTGGGATTACTGTCCACATAATTATGAGCTTGCTCTCTCTCTCTTTCTCTCTCTCTCTCTCTCTCTCTCTCTTTCTGTGTGTGTGCGTGTTGCTGAGAATCAAACACAGGACTTTGTGCATAATAGGCAATATTCTCTCCCTAGGATTTTTTAAGACACGAACTCCCTATGCAGCCCAGTCTGGACTCAAACTCTTCATCCTCTTATCTCCACCTCTTGAGTTCTGGGATTAAAGACATACAGGACCACACCTAGCAATGGGAGGTTTTAGACTCCTAATTCCAAATATCTTGTTAGACTACTTGAACAGATGCACACCTTCTGTAACATCCTCCACTTCCTAAGAACTGCCTAATGCCCTGAATCTGCTAAGAATGGCCCCAACTTTAAGCATGTTTGTTTTCAATTTATAGGTGAAAGACACAGATGTTCTACACTTTGCAGTTATTTCACTAGCAAGGTCAAACACTCTTCCAAATTCCTTTTTGATTGAGATCATTAAGAAGCCCACACGCCCTGCAACAATGTGGCTTAGAGTTTTGTTTTTCTGAGCATCTATGGTTCTTTGGTTCTACTGCCTCACACCGTTATAACAGGAGACAGGAAGAGATCCAGAGGGAGAATGGAGTTAATGAATGACCTTGGAGGAAGACTATCAGTGGATCCTCAGCTGTCTCTGTTGCCCGGGCACATAGCTCCTCACAGGGGCAGGCAAAAGGGGTCTGGCCTTAGTGTCCCTAAGTAGTTCCTCTCTTTACTCATCTTCCCCAGACATGATGGAGCCATCCACATTCTCCAACCTGGATCTGAATGAAGAAGACTCCGATGATCCTTCTGTGACTCTGGACCTGTCTCAGCTCTCTATGCTGCCCCACCTGGCAGATCTGGTCAGTTACAGCATCCAAAAGGTCATTGGCTTTGCCAAGATGATCCCAGGATTCAGGTAAGAAGCTTGTACAGTGTCTGAGAACGGTCAAAATCCTGGACTGGGCTGTAACAATTCTTAGAGGTGACTATTCCACTGCTTCTCTCAAACAGAGACTTGGGCCACACCCCAGACCTATTAAACCAGCCTCTTTGGAGGAACCTGGGATGTGTATCTTAGCATGCCAGGCCATCCACCATTACTTTCTGAGCCAGTCCTGGAAAGCAGGTCTATTCCATACTTTCTGGATGATGAAATGAAGTTATCAGAGAGGTTTCATGGCCATCTAGGATCGCTTTCTGATATCAAAGCCAGACCAAGGACCCACAATGCTCTGCTGTGTCCATTCCCACTGCCTTGAAACTTGTCCCCCTTCAGATTCAACTTAAAGAGACCTCTACACCCAATTCTGAAACCAGGATGAAGTGATAGAAAGGAGAATGTGTAGGGCTTGTGGATTTGTGAGATAATTCAGGAATCCTACATGGAGGGAGGCAGATTCACTGGCATATATGACCTCACCATTCTTCACCCAAATTTGGATCCATACACCTTCTCTTAATTTTACTAAACCCTACTTGCCAAACTAGATAGATATATAAACAGTTTCACTAGAATAGATTTTCCTTTACAGTTTCACTTACACAAATTTTGCTGATTCATTTCAATATTTTATTTTTTAATAATAATGGCATACATAATACTTATAGTTGAATACTTACATGATGTTAAATATTCTTAAAACAATAGTGTTGTCATTTTTAGTAGATATGTTGGGAGATGGTTACATCTTTATTTATGCATATTGATATCCTCCTTATTTCCAAGAGTTCATTGGTTCATTGTCATAAAACATACGCACAATGTGGTTGGGAAATAGGAAGAATTCTATTATTATGAAGCAGTGTCACTGTCATTTCAAGTGGTAGCAATAGCTACCATGGCAGTAGAACTGGCAGAATGGCTCCCAGGTACTGAAACTTGAATTCAATGATTTGATGTTGGTTAGCTCTAGATGAAAACTAATATGTGGTATCATTTATTGTTTGTCAACCTCTCTGCTGTGTCAGAGAGTCACTCTCTAAATGACCATGTAGTCCCCTCAACAATGGTAATTCATAGAGCTAAACTCAGCTCACTTTGTTTCTGCCTGGAGACAACTGACTAGGTGTTGTTTTATGCCACTCAACAACTCAGTTACCAGAAACTCTCCCATGCTCTTCCCTGGAATCAGTGGGAATACTAGGAAGGAGAGAAAAGCAACAGGTAGAGTTGAGACCCTTCTATTTCATTTCATTTCATTTCATTTCCATTGCTGGAACAGGAGCAAGGGCTGCTCTGGCAGTCAGGCAGGAGCGTGTTGTCTCCTGTGAGCCCTGTGTAGTGCTGGAACTAGTTTACCTATCACAGCCTTTTCTTTAGCACAAGTCCCACTGCCCTCTACCATATTTCGTGTCACCATTTGCAAACTCCATATCTTCCATAGTCTTGTTTTATATAAATAACGGGGTACCAGTCTTCCCAGTAGCACCTGGCTTCCATTCTGATTCAGTCTCTATGTAACTTCATCTTTTCCTGTTCTAGTGGGACAGGTGAGCCCTGAGACCCTCACACAGGAAAACTGTCCTGGAAAGAAAGTTCCTCATTAAGCCAGATCATACTAACTCTACCTCCTTCCTAAGCACCTGCCAGCCTCTATTTTTCTCCCAGTTCCTTGGCTCTTACCCTTTACACCTCCCTGAATTTCTCTCTCTAAGGCTTAGCTGAAATCTTTCAAGTCTAGACCTGTAGTCATGACCAAGGTGAGGTGCATCTGAGGAGGTGCTGGATGGAGCTTCCCAGCTATGAGCTAAATGGTCTGAATACCCCGGGTTGGTTTTTTTCTTCAGCATGGCCTGAGAAGTCCAGAGTGACTGTTTTCCAATAAGAACAGAGAGGGGCTTCAGCAAGAGCTCTCTCTGGAGGGACACTGATCTGGGCAAGCTGACCACATGGAGGGGCTGCTGTGCCTGAGTGGGAGCTAACCCAGCAGCTCTCTGGGTCTGAGGTTTTCACACTAAGGAGCTGTGCTTTCCCAAGAAGCAGAAGAGCAGTGACTGGTCCCCGGCTTTGATCTTGCTGCCTGGAGGGGTGGGGGAGCAGTAGACAGGTGTGGGGAAGGCAGGGTGAGACTTCTGTGTGGGTGAGGGGGGCAGGATGAGACTCTAACATGGGCATGGAACCAATGTGGGGCAGGACTGGATGGGCTGTTCTGGGCGTGAACTGCACTGCTATGTAGCCTTGGCCCTGCTCCCTCCTCCCACCTCCTGCCCTTCATCTGCTCAAGCGCACCCACAAACCTCTCTCCCTATTGGTGCTGCCAAAGAAACCCACAGAGGTGGTATGTTGGGAACAGCTTCTACAATGGCCAGGTGTAGCCATGGATATAAGGGCTGAGTACCCCCAGGTTGCTCTGTCCAGTGAGATGCACAAGGGACCAGGGCACACCAGCTTGACCCCAGCTCCATGGGGTAAATGCCTCAGCTTCACTCCCACTTCCACTATCCAGGGACTCCTTTCTCGCCAAAAGCCTGGTGCCCTTTCTTAGGCATTGATTTATTCATCCATCCAACAAACAGCTTTCTTCTATAAACTGAGAGGGATAGAAGTTGACTGGGACACCGCCCCTAGCCTCCAGGGATTCACTGTCTGATGGAAGAGATAGACCTATACACAATGGCAGCAAAGAGATAAGAGCTCTGCTTGAAACCTCAGCTAGGAACCACCCCTGTGGGAAGACAGGCAGGGAGGAGCTGACTCTGCCCCTGGGGGGGGAAGGCCAAACAGTAACACAGTTCAAGAGCATATCTCAGGTGCTCAGAAGTGGCCACAACTGCAAACAGTGACAAGGATGTAACTATGACACTGGGCCAGGAGGAGGTCCATGGCCAGGGCCTAATGATGCCTGTCATAGAAGAACAACCCCTTTCAATCAGTTTCCTTTTAAACATCATATCTCCTTCTACCCACCACTTTCAAACCCAGTCTGGCTGTGAACCGCACTTAGAAAGTCCCTATACTTCCCAGTGGTGGGCATAATGCGGAGTTATTATAGGTTTCCTTCACGCCAGTGGCATGTTTGAGTCATCGTGGACCATGATCACACTGAAGCACTCTGGCCACAAATCCAGGGATGACTGCTCACTGTGGTCACCCATTCTGAGTAGAGAGAGATGTTCCTCAGAAATTTATCTGGAACCACAGGAAATAGAAGCAACAAAAATGTCTGAAAAGAGGTAACTGGGAGACTGATTAAACAGCCTGTATAGTGATATGACATAACCCACTAGGAAGTGAGTTAAAGAATCTTTGAAACATCTCATTTATTTCTTTATTTGAGAGAGAGAATGGGTGCACCAGGGCCTCTAGCCACTGCAAACAAACTCCAGACGCATATGGCTTACATGGTACTGGGGAATCGAACTGGTGTCCTTAAGCTTCTCAGGCAAGCACCTTAACCTCTAAGCCATCTCTCCATTCCAAATGCATTGTTTTTGAGGCAGATCTTTCTATATTGTCTGGGCTAGCCTTAAGTTCCTGGATTCAAGGATTCCTCCTCCTTGACAGCTAAAGAATTTTTAATGTTGTCAGAAGTGAGATACTAAGTATGTTTTAAACATATTACACATATACATAGACACATAGGTACATACGTGTATATCCATGTATCTACATATATATTTGCATTGGAAAAAAGGAATGAAACACACCAAAATGTTAACAACAATTTTTATTTGCTTTTACATTTTTCTATATATTCCAAAGATTTAATAATTCATGAGTTTTACCTACAGAATAAGCTAAAACTCAAATGGAGGTGGTGTTGTTTTTTATTTTTAAATGCAGATTCAGCATCTAGAGAAAAATAACAAGGATGGTGACATGTTTAGATATCATGGTGTTAGTCTATCTTGGAGAAGATAATAGGAAGACATGGTGTTTTTCTTTTCTTTAATATTTTATTTTTATGTATTTGTTTGAGAAAGGGAAAGAGGCAGAGAGAGAAACAGAGAATGGGTGCACCAGGTCTTCCAGCTACTGCAAATGAACACCGGATGCATGCACTACTTTGTGTGTCTGGCTTACGTGGGTCCTGGGGAATCGAACCGAGGTCCTTTGACTTTGCAGACAATTGCCTTAACCGCTAAGCCATCTTTCCAGCCCATATTTTTCTTTTTTAAGAAATGACTTTGGGGCCAGCCTGGGCTATCGAATGAGTTCCATGTCAGTCTGGGTTAGAGTGAGACCGTGCTTCAAAAATGAGCAAAAATCCATTGTGCATGGTTAGAGGAAGATCTTATGGCTGATGGGGAAGTGGTCTCTGTGCTGCCAGAGTGCAGAATTGTAAGCCCTGGATGACTGTGTCATCGTGTGGGTGGTAGCTCAAGAGAAGAGGCCATTGACTCAGGAGCGATCTAGAAGCTTTGTGTCTAGATCCAGAGGCCATGAGCTTGGCACCAGGAGAATCTTGCCATGATCATATAACAGCCATCCATCAGAACTGCTGAGGCAGAACTGGCCCATGAACAGCCTTCCAACTCTAACATTTTCTGAGGTTTTTCAGTCCGGATCCTCTGCTAGCCATTCAAACCATGCGAGCCTTATTTCATTCCCCATCATCTATTGTCTGATGATGAGAGCTCCCATGGGTTCACTCTGCTTTCTGATTGACATGCCAATGTTCAGCACAGAGAGGGTGGCCAACTGTCAGGACCTTAAAAAGAGGAAAAGCTGGGAGCAAGTTGGTCTCTCAACACTACATTCTTCCTGCCATTATTCAGACAAGCACAGCTTGTGACTCAGAGTAGTGCAAAGGTTGGCTTCTTGTGACACCAAGATGTGTTTACTGATCCTCTTGTACCCAGGGCTCAGTGACCAGCATATGGGAATCAGCAAGCTAATTAAGAGGTAGTGTTGGCCCTCAAGTAACTACAAATAAAAGTTATGTCTCAGTGTAGTGGTGCATGTCTAGAGTCCCGGCACTTGGGAGAGGGAACTCAGAATCCTGAATTCCAAGCCAGCCTGGATTACATAAAGAGACTCAATGTCAAAAAAAAAAAAAAAAAAAAAAGCAAAAACAGGGCTGGAGAGATGGCTCAGCAGTTAAGGCACTTGACTGCAAAGCCTAATGACTTGAGTTCAGTTCCCCAATACCCACATAGAGACAGATACACAAACAGGCACATGCATTTGGAGTTTGTTTGCAGCAGCTGGAGGCCCTGGCATGCCCATTCTCTCTGTGTGTCTCTCTTCTCTACTTGCAAGTAAATACTTGTTTTTTTAAAAATGCACAAACAATCCAGACATGGTGGCACATGCCTTTAATCCCAGCACTGGGGAGGCAGAGGTAGGAAGATCACTGAGTTCAAGGCTAGCCTGAGACTACATAGTGCATTCCAGGTCAGCCTGGTATAGAGTGATATCATACCTCAAGAAAGAAAAGAAAAAAAAAGAAAAGAAAAGAAAGGAAAAGAAAAGAGAAAAGAAAAGAAAGAAGGAAGGAAGGAAGGAAGGAAGGGAGGAAGGAAGGAAGAAAGAAAGACAAAAAAGCTGGGCTGGGGAGATGGCTCAGTGGATAAAGCACTTGCCTGCACAAGCAGGACATTAGTTTGGACCCTCAGCACCCACATACATATGGGTACATTGGGTGGCCATCCTATAATGCCAGGAGTTGGGAAGCTGGGACATGGGATCCCCATGGTGAGTAAGCTCCCTGAATTGGTGCACTCTGCGTTCAAGTGAGAGACCTTGGAATTAAGGTGGAGAGAAATGGAAGAGACACCTGATGTCAACCTCTGGTCTTCATGTGCCCATGTCCACGTGCGCACCCACATACCACATACATGCACACACACACAGACAGATACGTGTGTACACTACACACCCACACATACACACAGGAAGAGAACAAGGAGTTGGAGGCAAGCACATAAAGAGCAGAGCTGGAAGGACAGAAGAAGCACACAAACAACATGCAGTGGGTGATAAAATGAATGGTCTGGTTCTGCCAAAAGATTCTGGGGAGGGGGTGAGCAGCTTCATGGGGGATTACGTGGAGTTCAAGATCAAAGAGATGTGATGGAGCATTAGAAGAAGGTGATCCTGGCTGGAGCTCAAAGGCATGGTGGCATGAGAAGGCACAGCATCTAAATACAGAGTAGCCCAAAGTTGCTAAAATGCATGAGTGGTGGGTTTGCAATGGCCACGGCTCCTGGGAACACCAGTTAGAACCAAGTTGCAGGGTATGGGCTTGATCCTGGGGTGCTTGAGAGTTAAGGAAGTTTCTGGACGCAAGAAGGACGTTGACAAAGTCTTACTAAGTTGTTCAGGCTAGCCTTGCATTTGTGATCTTGTTGCCTCAGCCTCCCAAGTAGCTGGGATAACGGGTTTAAGCCACTATACACAGTTCACATGGTGAATGTTCTCTAAAGGGTCATGTGATGAAGGCTTTGTGCATAGATGCTGGCACTACTGGAAGATGATGGAAATGCTAGGAGGTGGTACCTCGTGGAACCATGCTAGGTCTTTGAGCTCTTGCACGCTCTCTCTCTCTCCCTCCCTCCCTCTCTCTCTCTCTCTCTTTCTCCTACCTCTAATGAAAAAGCCTCTTCCACAGTGGACTCTTTCCATGTACTCTGTGGCCACAGGCCCAAAGCAATTGAGCTAAGTGACTGTGATCCAAAATAAACCTTCCTCCTTTAAAAAAAGACAAAGAATGGCAGTGATCTGTAGTAGCAATAGAAAAGATGAATGAGAGACCTGAGACTGCAGCATTCCAGTAGGGAGTATTATAAAAGACAATGGGAAGCCGGGAGTGGTGGCGCACGCCTTCAATCCCAGCACTCGGGAGGCAGAGGTAGGAGGATCGCGGAGAGTTTGAGGCCACCCTGAGACTACATAGTTAATTCCAGGTCAGCCTGGACCAGAGTGAGACCCTACCTTGCAAAACCAAAAAAAAAAAAAAAAAAAAAAAAAACAATGGGGCTATGGACAGGAATGGGGTCAAAGCCCGAGAGACGTTCTGGGGTCAGAGGTGGCCAAGCTTGCTACTGAGGAGGACTGGAGGAAGGGGGAAACAGCACATGGGAGGTGCTGAAGGTGGCTTTGGCCATATCATTTGTAGATCACCTTATCCATGCCACAGCACAGAAAGCTTCCTCAGAGCTATTGCTCATTCTGTCAGTGACAACTACTGGACTTCTCGCCTTGGGACACAATCAGCCTGAGTTGTGCTACCCGAAGACATTCTAGTCAGGATAAAACTTTTTAGTGGAGGATCTATATGCTCGCTGACCAACGGGCAAGTGTATGCCTATCTAGATGCCTGTGACTTGAAGGTCTGGACTAGTCACCTGACCTTTCCCTCCTCACCCTCCCACAGGGATCTCACCTCTGACGACCAAATCGTGCTGCTCAAGTCAAGTGCCATCGAGGTTATCATGTTGCGCTCCAACCAGTCCTTCACCATGGATGACATGTCCTGGGACTGTGGCACCCAAGACTATAAGTACGATGTCGCTGATGTGACCAAAGGTGCGGCTGGACTCCATCTCCATCTTCTCGAGTTCCCAGATTCTGGTCCTGTCCGCCTGGGGTGTTGGGTCACTGTCAGGCCCATGGAAAGGAGCTAGGGCAAGAATGAGTCTCAGCGGGAGGGGGTGATTGACTCCTTGGTTCTGCTACAACCCTGACAACCCTGGTTGTTCTCTCTCACAGCTGGGCACACACTGGAGCTGATTGAGCCCCTCATCAAGTTCCAGGTGGGGCTGAAGAAGCTGAACTTGCACGAAGAGGAACACGTCCTGCTTATGGCCATTTGCATTGTCTCCCCAGGTATGGAGCCAGCCAGCCAGGAGGATCTCTGGGACCTGAGAAATGGGGACTGAGAGATGCAAAGACACCCTGAGGGTCAATAGTTCAATTTGAGGGAGAAATGAACAAAATAGAGGAAAATAAGGAAAAGTTCATTTGCTGGGTTTGCATGGCCCGTAGGGTGGATGGAGATGGAGGGATCCCTCCCCACTCTTGGCTCTGTCTTATGTGACCATACTGACTCATAGGACTCTGAGGAACCAGATAAACAGGGTTTCACGAGCCACAGACAGGCCTGTCTGTCTTTGACTCTGTCCTTGAGTGAACTGGGCTGAACTTTCCTGTCACCTGAGGTTCCTCAGAGGGAGGGCACAAAAGCCCTGAGGAATGATGGATGGTTCTCTGCCTAGACTGATCTGGGAGGCAATGCGTTATGAACCTTGACTGGCTCTGCTTGTTTGAGGTAGGAAGAGGGAGTAAAGGCTAGGAGGATGCTGTTGTGGTCTGGGAGATGTTATACTGGTGATGGAGCCCAAAGAGTACAACCATGGCTCAGCTTGGATTGTATGTGCTCAGGGGACAAGCTAGTAACCTCTGCCCAAGAAACCCTTTCTATACCAAAGGCCCAGGGACTGGACATGAGCTCCCTGCCCACTGCTCAGCTGGTATCTACACCCTCCAGCATATAATAACTTACTGAGCACTGACTAGGTACCAGGTAGTGGGTGAAGCTCAGGGATTCAGCAGCAAACAGGACACAGAGTCTCTCCCTTGAAACTCAGATGGAGACATTAAACAAACGCTGTTCATCAACTGATTCCCAATATGATGAGAGTTTTGAAAATAAAGATGACTGCACTACCACAGGAGGTTATAAGAGCAGAGCAAGCCTGATGACCATCTTGGGCGTGGATTTTTAGGAAAGGTTTTGAGTCTGTTCACCCACAGGATCAGTGAGAGTTGAGCAAAGATAGCAGAGCTAAGCCCCAGGCAGAGGGAAGAGCTGTTATTTAACCACAGGGTGTGGAGCATCAGGACTCCAAGGCAAGGACTGTCCCTAAAGACAGAGGAGGTCCAGCGGGGTGGGGACAGGACCATATCGGCCCATGAAAGGACTTGGTCCTAAATGCAGTGGGATTACATTGAGGGGCAGTCTTAGGGGGTGGCCCCAGGGAGTACAGGGATAGGAAGTCTGTGTGACTGGGTGGGTAGGTGGGTGATATGAGACGGAGCCGTGAGGGACCCAGCTGAGAGTCAGTGCATCTTTCCCTCCTGCCTGCTATGCCACAGACCGACCTGGGGTGCAGGATGCCAAGCTGATTGAGTCCATCCAGGACCGCCTGTCCAACACACTGCAGACGTACATTCGCTGCCGCCACCCACCCCCAGGCAGCCACCAGCTGTATGCCAAGATGATCCAGAAGCTGGCTGACCTGCGGAGCCTCAACGAGGAGCACTCCAAGCAGTACCGCTCGCTCTCCGTGCAGCCAGAGAGCAGCATGAAGCTCACACCCCTCGTGCTGGAGGTGTTCGGCAACGAGATCTCCTGACCAGGGCAGCCAGCAGTGGCGTCTAGGCAGAGCTGCTCCTCCAGGGCCCTGTGCCCAGGCTCCGAGCCAGCTCCAGCCCAGCAGCGCCTCCCTCCCCTTCTGGAGTCCAGCCCCTCCTTTGTCAATGACTCTCTCTGCCTGTCTCATCCTTTCTCCTGCCCAGCCTAACACCAGGTCTCCCTTTCCTATGGGCTGTAGCTGCCCCCCTGCCCCTTGAGATGTCAGTCATAAAAAGTTGTTATTCATTTTTTTAAAAAACTCAAGTGGGGGGGGGCAGAGGGCACAGGCTGGACACAGGACCTTGCCCAGGGATGTCCCCACCACTCTCTAAGGGGCTGCAGCGGGTGTCAAGGAAAGACAGGCAGGAAAAATGTTCCCATTCCTCAGGGTACCTGTACCTTCCCCGACCTTAGATGTACTTGTCCAGAGGCCTGGTAGGGAACCCCCTTCCTCTGCTCACCCAGGATATGGAACCAGCCCACAATCCTGCGCCCATTCCATCTCATCCTGCCTCTAGTCTGCACTGTTCTGTCAAAGAGCAGTGGGTCATAGTAGGACCCCTTCTCTTTGCCTTCCTACTCCTGGCCTGCCTACGTCCCTCACTGCCAAGGATGACAAAACACAGATGTCTAACTCCCACTATACCCATCGCACTGACTAAGGGGCACTAACCTGGACCTGCAGTGCCCACCTTCATGGCTTTGCCACGGTGATCCCCTCACAGGCCGTAACTCTGGTATGGTATGCTTCCTCTCCATCCCCAGAGAACCCACCTACAGGGAGGTCTCAGTGGGGCAGACGTCAGCACCCAGGCAGTGAAGACCAGACGACGCCAGTTTCCCAGAAGGCCAGTAGATGGAGGCCTTGCCTGTTCCTGTCCCCAAAGCTCAGGAGCGTTCCTCATCTTGGAGCTAAGGGATGGTGGGAGAGGACTTTCTTTCCTGCCAGCCATGCTCAGAGCAGGACTGAGTTATCCCAAAGTTGCAGAAAAGAACCAGCCCTGTCCAGTGCCTTACCCACCCAGGTCCCACTTTCTTGGCCTCCCAGGGGTCTCACTCTCCAATTGCCAAGGGTGGCCCAGAAGTCAGCTCAGCATCTGGAGCAGGAGTGTCACCCCTTGTTTACCTGTGGGGGCCACCTTTTCTCCACCTGGCAGGGTGGGATGGAGGAGGGTTATCAGCTGCCCGGATGTGATTCCAAGTTTGCTGTTCATATGTAGAACCAGGCACTAGCATGTCACATGTCAGGACGTGGTAGAAGGATTGGTTAGAGTGTATGCATGTAGTGAGTGGGCTACTTCGCTCCTGATTCTCACTCCACCATCCAAAAGTGAAAGCAGGCCCCTGAGACCAGCAGGTGAGGAAGTAGTTGCATCGCTGCAAACTCCATTTTCTCCTTTGTAGTAGTCCAGCCCAGGAGGTGGGAACCCTCCACAGCTAACCCCCACTGTGCTCCTTGCTGAATGTGAATTGTAGGTGTGTGAGATTCACACAGAAAGGATTCTCCCAGGGGGACTCATAGAGGACCCTTGAAGTGCCTGAGTTAAGGAGCACACTCTCACTGGAAGTGTCAACAGGGTAGTAAGGTCAGCAGACATGTGGACACCCAAACCCCGAGATGTGTCGTTCCAGCTACATGTTTTTGTTCCGCGAACAACCTGACTTGCAAGTGTCATCAGTGGCCAATGTCCAGAACTTCTTCAGGTAGACAAATATAAGAAAGCTATGTTCCATATTACAGAATGGAATACAACAGATTCATATTGAATATTTTAGGTATGAGCTGGCCTCACAATCAGAATCTCTCTGTGCTGTGTTCTATGACGGAGGGTTGCAGACATCATCAGTTCAGAGCTACTTATGTGGAAACACATTGTGGCCAGGCATGGTGACACATGTCTTTAATACCAGCACTTGAGAGGATCACCATGAGTTTTAGACCAGCCTAGGCTGTAGAGTAAGTTCAAGGTCAGCCTGGGCCGGAGTGAAACCCTGCCTCAAAAAGAAAAGAAAAACTTACATTGGGAAAATACTGTACATTGATGATTATTGGTTTCATTGGTATACAGAGGATGAGAGAAAGACCTTTAATTTTAGCTGCAGAACACGTGATCCAGCTTGCTATTCAATGAGAGCAAAAAGCTTGAAAATTGCTAAACTAGTTCAATCCCCTTATTAAAAGAAACTGGACTTACCCAGGCTCTTAGAATTAGTCGGAAGTATTGCCAGTCCCTGAGAGAATTCTGACTTGTGGACCAGTGCCCTTTTCAATTCCCGGTGCTTGATTTCAGACCCCATTTCCCACTCCCCTGACGAGTGACCCAGGATTCAAGGAAGCCCTGGAATGTAGAGCAAATCTAAATCTGGGATCTTTCTTCTTCCCTGGGTTATAACCCCACTGAAAGAGGAGGATGGGTACTCAGTCTCTGTCACTGTGTTGTGAATCAGAACCCCTCTCCCACTGGGGCCCTGGCCGTTGGGCTCTCCTCCTCAGCCCTGTGTGATGCTATAGACTTACTAATAACTTGCACTGGCCTTTGTCACGTCTCCAGCTCTCCCTCTGACCCTGCCTTCTCCAGGAAACTCCACTGGCCTCTGTAGAGTACCAGTTACTCAGTCCAAGGGCCCACTACCACCCAGGCTGTGCCCAAAGGGAAGAGTAGGAGCTGGGAAGAAAGGGGGAACAAGTGAGGTTTCAGGAGCTGGGGAAATGGCTTCATCTGCAAGTGTGAAGGCGGGCTAACACTTTTCAATCATTGTTGGAAATGAAGAGAAGTATGCACCAAAATGGCTGAAGTGGAAGCAGGTAGGGGGAATCCAAGTCAGGCCAACAGAGAAAGTCGAGGTGTACGACAAATCTGTGAAAACCAGACTTCAAGCAGCAGCAGGCTTTAAAGAGTCTCCAGAGAGAGTTCCAAACAAAAAAAAAAAGAAAAGAAAAGAAAAGAAAGTTTGCCAGGAGCTTGTCAAATAAACCAACGAAAAAAAGCTTTGCTTGTGGTAATAAAAATGGCTCATACTTACAGAGCACTTACTTTGTGGAAAGAAATGCTGTAAATAAATGCTTTATGAAAACCAACTTGTTTGATCCTCATAAGGACTCTATGAGAGATGCACTGCTAGTATGCCCGCTTGGCGGTGAGGCTAACTTGGCCAAAACTACACTGGTGGTAAGTGAAAGATGGGATTTGGACCCTAGGCAGCCAGATCCAGAAGCCATTAGTTTGATGCCGTGTTACATTGCCTCCTACTGGGGTAAGGCGTCTGACACGTGATGAACGAGCTGTTTGCTAAGGAGGATATCAACATGTTTTTTCTCCATAAAGTGGGTTCCACGATGGGGAAATGAGAGGTGCGGGATCACAGAGTACCCCCAAGAAGTGTTTGATTGATCAAATGTGCTGGACTCAGTCTCAAGTGTGATTGTTCCTGGAGATTATTGATAAAAATGTGACGTACATTAGAGATGGCTCCTGAGCATAGGTAGGGCTCACTAGGGCCTCAGAGGAATAAGATCCCATGAACCCTTCTCCCTTTGTAAGGACGCAGCGTTCATGTTAGACATCACAAACAAGAATCACTAACCAAGAACACAGGACTGTAATTTGTAAATGGGGCCATCATGCCTGACCCATGGAGTTTTTCAGGAGAAGTTGGTAAGGGAACCTGGAAATGTGATTTACTTTGTGTTGCAGAAACACCTAAAAAGATTTCAAGACGCAGGCGTGGTGAGAGGTGAGGTGGGAGTCAAGGAATTGGAAGCAGGACTTGAGGACTGCTCTGTCATGCAAAGGGAGTGCCTCAGAGAAAGGAAAGCCGTGGCTGCTTCAGTGGGACTGTCTCTGACTGGAGGAGTGTGAAGCTGGCACCCTGCTAAGGGAGTCCCATGTAATGCTCTCATAGAGGATCGCGGGGAACACAAAACCCGCAGGGCTGGGTGTGTTTTCCCAGGGTCCAAGAGGATTGCATCCCAGAAAGATATAATCAGGACAAAAGGACCTTTTAGGAGTTTGAGGATTCAAGATTTGGTTCTACACCCCCGCTGTTGAATCACTTAAAGTTAAAATAATTAAACTTAAATGAAAATAAGCATTCTGCTCCTCACCTGAACACAGTTCTAGGCTTAGTTACCTAAGATCTACTGTAAGAGGCAATGTGGATACTGACATTTTCATCATTGCAGGCGGCCCTAATCGATGGGGCTGTCCAATACCATGCACGCTTCCTTGGTGCATTTGCTTATTTATTTAAATATATATTTATTTTATTTTAAGACAAGGTCTTACCATATAGAACAGTCTGGCCTGGAACTCACTAGCACAGGTAGGCCTCAAACTCACATAATGCTCCTGGTAGCTGCGCCACATATTGCTCTGCGCTTCTGTATTCACTCACGACGTGTGTATTGCCATGAGTGGGATCCCTAAAAGGCAAACTCTGAAGTGTAGACTAGAGGGCAGGAGTTTATTGATGAAAGGTCTCAGAATCCTGAGCTCTGAGGTGGAAGGAAGCATAAGACACAGGAAGAAGCTGGGCAGAAAGGCAGTTTCAACAAAGCTCCTGTCGGTGAGCTTGGAGCTGAATGGCCTTTGGGGTGCTTCAAGTCAAAGAAAATGGCATGCTTCTACTTCTACATCAGATAATCACTGGATAGAAGCTGATCCCAGAAGACAGCGTGACCTTGTCATGACCTTGAACTAGAGTGCATTTCTTCGTATTCTGTGTTGCCCAGAGAGGACCTTTGGCAAGTGGGCCGCTCTGCCATTCCAGTGGCTTCACGGTGGCTCTTGGGAAGGGGACAAAAGTTTGGGGAACTATCTCTCTCTCCAGAGAGGAATGCCAGGCTCTCCACTACCAAGGGGCTGGTATTTTTTTTTCCCAGAAACCATCTCGAGCTTCACCACTAGGGGGTGGTACATTCCTACTGTAAGGTTCTGAGGGCCTGCAGCCACCAGCACCTGATGGTGTTCCTCTTCCTTCACACCAGCCCCATAGGAAAAGGATCTTCTCTGTGGCTTCCTAAGACACCCCTGGCGTCATAACAAAGGTAGTATGTGACACCGCCCCTCACCCTCAGGCCATTACAAGGTA